>CM052704.1:56800162-56833321 GCA_028551405.1 Uromys caudimaculatus
TCATAGAGGCGAGTTGGGGAGGGGATAGGGGTTTTCCAAAGAGGGGACCCAGAAAAGGGGAAACATTGGAAATGTAAATAAAGTATCAAAAATAAATAAATAAATAAATAAATAAATAAATAAATAAATAAATAAATAAATAAATAAATAAATAAATATGGCTGCTATGAACATAGTGGAACATGTGTCTTTATTACATGTTGGAGCATCTTCTGGGTATATGCCCAGGAGTGGTTTTTGATCTTAGCCATTCTGACTGGTGTGAGGTGGAACCTCAGACTTGTTTTGATTTGCATTTCTTTGATGACTAAGGATGTTGAGCATTTCTTTAGGTGCTTCTCAGCCCTGCGAATTTCCTCAGTTGAGAATTCTCTGTTTAGCTCTGTTCGCCATTTTTTGATAGGGTTATTTATTTGTCAATGCCCATTTTGTGACCAATTATATGGTCAGTTTTGGAGAAGGTAACATGAGGTGCTGAGATGTAGGTATATTCTTTTATTTTAGGGTAAAATATTCTATAGATATCTGGTAAATCCATTTGGTTCATAACCTCTGTTAGTTTCACTGTGTCTCTGTTTAGTTTGTGATTCCATGATCTGTCCACTGATGAAAGTGGGGTGTTGAAATCTCCCACTATTATTGTGTGAGGTGCAATGTGTGCTTTTAGCTTTAGTAAAGTTTCTTTTATGAATGTGGGTGCCCTTGCATTTAAAGCATAGATGTTCAGAATTGAGAGTTCATCTTGGTAGATTTTTTTCCTTTGATGAGTATGAAGTGTTATTTCTTATCTTTTTTGATAACTTTTGTTTAAAGTTATTTGATATTGGAATGGCTACTCCAGCTTGTTTCTTGGGACCATTTGCTTGGAAAATTGTTTTCCAGCCTTTTACTCTGAGATAGTATTTTTCATTGTTACTGAGGTGCGTTTCCTTTATGTTGCAAAATGCTGGATCATGTTTATGTATCCAGTCTGTTATTGTATGTCTTTTTACTGGGGAATTGGGTCCATTGATGTTAAGATATATTAAGAAAAAGTGATTGTTGCTTCCTGATATTTTTGTTGTTAGAGGTGGAATTATGCTTGTGTGGCTCTCTTCTTTTGAGTTTCTTGAAAGATTACTTTCTGCTTTTTCTAGGGTGTACCTTCCCTCCTTGTGTTGGCGTTTTCCATCTACTATCCATTGTGGGACTGGATTTATGTAAAGATATTGTGTAAATTTTTTTGTCATGGAATATCTTGGTATCTCCATATAAGTTTATTGAGAGTTTTGCTGGACATAGTAGCCTGGGCTTGTATTTGTGTTCTCGTAGGGTCTGTATGTTATCTGTCCAGGATCTTCTGGGTTTTAGAGTCTCCAATGAGAATTCTGGTATAATTCTGATAAGTCTGCCTTTATATATTACTTGACCTTTTTCCCTTACTGCTTTTAATATTCTTTCTATGTTTTGTGCACTTAGTGTTTTGATTATTATGTGATTGGAGGAATTTCTTTTCTAGTTCAGTCTATTTGGAGTTCTGTAGGCTTCTTGTACATTCACAGGCATCTCTTTCTTTATGTTAGGGAAGTTCTCTGCTATAATTTTGCTGAAGATATTTACTGGTCCTTTAAGTTCAAAATATTCACTCTCTTCTGTACCTATTTTCCTTAAGCTTGGTCTTCTTATTGTGTCCTGGATTTCATGGATATTTTGGGTTAGGAGCCTTTGGCATTTTGCATTTTCTTTGATTGTTGTGTCAATGTTTTCTGTTATCTTCTGCACCTCAGATTCTCTTCTCTATCTCTTGTAATCTGTTGGTGATGCTTGTATCTATGACTCCTGATCTCTTTCCTAAGTTTGCTATCTCTAGGGTTGTCTCCCCTTGTGATTTCTTAGTGTTTCTGTTTCCATTTTAGATCCTGGATGGTTTTGTTCAATTGCTTCACCTGTTTGATTGTCTTTTCCTGTGTTTCCTCTTTAAGGACTTCTACCTGTTTACCTGTGTTCTCCTGTATTTCTTTAAGGGAGTTATTTATGTCCTTCTTAAAGTCCTCTATCATCATCATAAGATGTGATTTTTAATTGCAAATCTTGTGTTTCCAGTGTGTTGGGGTATACAGGACTTGTTGTAGTGGGAGAACTGGGTTCTGATGATGCCAAGTAGCCTTGGTTTCTATTACTTATGTTCTTGTGGTTGCCTCTTGACATCTGGTTATTTCTGGCTTTAGTTGGTCTTGCTATCTCTGACTGGAATCTGCCCCTCCTTTGAGCCTGTGAGCCTGTGATCTTAGGTATGTCTGCACTCCTGGTAGACCAGCTCTCTCTGTGCAGGATTTGGGAACAGAGGGCTGTGGCACAGTTTTAGCTCTGTGGTTCAGATGGACATCAGAAGGATTCTGTCCCTGGATGCTCCTCAGTTCCTGTGCCGTGTGTGCTCCTGGTAGGTTCCTCTTTGAACGGCTATTGGCACAAAAGTGGTGGTCTCACCTGTAAGCTTAGGAGTGACAGTACTCCTGTGAGACCAGCTCTTGGCAAAATTTTGTTATGAAGGTCTGTGGGACAGCCTTAGCTCTGTGGCACAGATGGAGACCGGAAGGATCCTGTAATTCTTCAATTTTTAATATGGCCATATACATTGTGCTAGGAAAGGAATATTGAGAAATCTATTGGACCATATGCCATTTTCAAGGTATTTAATTATTTGATACTTTCTAGAGAAATCCTGATGCATCTAAAGGTAAGAATAGTGAAGCTTTGTTTCAGTCTCTGGCTTGGTGTTTCTTCTCACTTCTGAGTTATTTCCAACCTTCTTGTCCAATTAGGCTTTAAAATGCAAATAAGTACAACAGAATTTTGTAAATTATGTGGCTAAATTCACAGTCATGAAACTAACTTTTTCTCCAAATCATTGAGCCATATACCTTCACTGACTTTCTAATTGTAAGTACTCAAAGTGTAAGAATTGCTTTAAACATGCATTTTCTTGAATCTGGAGAGAATGGGCATCCCTTGGTCCTGTGGGAGTTCGATGCCCCAGTGTAGAGGAATGCCAGGGTGGGAGGGCAGGAGTGGGTGGTTGGGGGAAGCACCCTCATAGAGGCAGGGGGATGAGATAGGGGGTTTCTAGAAGGGAGACCTGAAAAGGGGACAACATTTGAAATGTAAATAAACTATTGCACAAAAGAAAATAAAGAGTATTTGTTGCTTTCTTAGAGGCTTGAGTTCTGTTTTCAGCATATACATAATGATTCACCACCATCCATAACTCTATTTCTGGGGGATTTGGACTTTCAGTCTCCAGGCATACACATAATAAACATATATACATGAATTAAGTGAATTTTTAAAAAGTTTTTATATCTGTTCTTCCTTCTCTCCATCTCCTCACAAAACACCTCATTGTACAACTGCTGCAAAATTGTAAGTCTTCAACTTAGTTCCTCTGCTGTAAGCTTGTAACCACATCAAGGTAACCACGAGGAAAGTCTGGGCATATTTTCCCTGGAAACTGCACACAAATATTTTAAGTAGCTGAAATGCTTGGATGGGGACTTATGAGCTTTTGCTTTAAACGTGTTTTCAAAATAATATGTAGCCAAGAGAAACCTCAGTGCCAATAAATGTACAGGACTCAATCCAGCTGAGTTCAACAATTCAGTTACTTACAATGAACAGAAACAGAGATGAGAGGAAGGACTTATAACTGTGCACAACCTCCACACTGTATTTGTTGCTATCCAGCCTAGGAGCTTTGCAGACAAACATAATAGTGTGACCAGAAAGAGTAGCCAAGGAAATCCTGGCTTAGATGAGGAAGTACTTCATGTAGAGTCACAGAAATAGAGACGCAGCATCCAAAATACCTCTCTTAAAGTGAGGCAGCAATGATGTTGCTAATTAAGGCAGGTCTCCCTTAGATTAAAATAAATGCATTATCATTCTGTATGAGTAAAATAATTTATGATAATCAGAGCCTAGAAATCTATTTCTGAGTAATCAAGCTAACAAGGTAGATGCTGTTCTCTCTTCTCCCTCAATTTAATCATAACATGAAAGTGTGAATAATTTATACTAAAATATCCATAATTTTATTAAATAAGAAAGAGCTGGTACAACAGAGTAACATTTTAGGGCATAAACATTGTACATGCGTTATCTCATTAATAAAAAGATTTGTAGGATTTAATAAAATGAAGTATGGAAAGATTACTATACCCCTGACACCACAGAAGGAACGCATCTAGAGATAGGATTCAAAAACAGAGCTCTTAGCTGACTAAACCTTGTGATGAAGTTCTCTCCTGATTGGACTGTGAACAAGTAACCCCACTACCATCACCAATCCACCACACATACTCAGAGCCAGCCACTCTGTAAACAGCTGTTCTATACATCAGAGAGTTTATAGAAAGACACATGGAAAGTGAATTTCTGTGAATTCTGGAAAAGAACAGAATACAAAATAATGTGTATTTGAGAAAAGCTCAGTCTTTTTCACCTGCTTAATAATAAATATTGTTCCACTGAGTCCTTGTCAGCTTTAGACTCAATATTAGTACTATTAAAACTGAGATGACTAAGAAGCATGTGGTGAAGACCTTTAGTTTTATAGAGAGGAGAAACCAGTAATATGGAGAGCCTCTGCAGCCTTTCCATTGAAAACATAGCTCTACTTGTTTGTGGCTTTGTCCAAGATGGGTTTTGAGCAATTGCATTCTTCAGTTTTATCTGAGGTTACAGCAAGTAGGGAAGAAAAGGGATATTGATTAATTGACAAATAAGACCTCTGAAACAATTCCCACACAAACAATAGGAAGGAACACTTATTTCTATTCTGATGAATGTTTCCTTCTCTGTTAAGGACAGACAGATTCTCAGCCCTTTGTTTCTTCTCACTAAGAATACCTTTCAAACCTAGTATTTTCTCTCTACTTCATAAATGCCTTTCTCAGTTCTTAACTCAATTCCTTTTGTTCTAGCCCTCATTAAATTTGGCAAAATCCACTTGTTACAGGAAGTAATGAAGAAAAAAGATTCCTTTTTGGAATTTAGCTACCTAAATATATCATATGAATTTTTTCTGTCGGAAGCTTTAAGATTGACGTTAGGAACTATTTTCATTTTTGACACTAGTATATACAACAATTGGAAAGATGTTAAAAAAAAAAAAAAGATATGGTCTAAGAGTAAAAACAAAAGAATCAAAAATACCTCAAGATATCACCCCAGCTCTGTTTTGGGGTTGTTGTTGTTGTTGTTAAAGGGTTTTGTTTTTTTGTTTGTTTGTTTGTTTGTTTGTTTTTGGTTGGTAACAGGTTTTTTGGGTTTTTTGTTTGTTTGTTATTTGTTTCTTCGAGACAGGTTTTTCACACAACCTAAGATGGCATCAAGCTCTCTGTATAATTGGAAAACCTTAAACTTCTGAACTTCTGATCCTTCTGCTTCAACCTCCCAAGTCCTAATATTACAGACACATACATCACACCTGACTAAGACATTGTTCTTGATATTATGTAATTCTAATCAAATCAGTTATTCTTTTACCAACTTGAATTTTATCTATAACCTCGATATAATTTCACTTGTTTTGCTTACCTCACATGGTTGATTTAAGAGTAAAAGTGATAATGAGTGTGAGATTGCTTCCCTTGATGTCTGTCACTGTCAATTAAGTTATTCACTTATTAAATGTTTTTCAGCTCCTAGCTTATAACAGCATAATCTTAAGCATTGATCACATCAAAATGACTCAAAAATATAGATAATTGATCTTAAAGCCTAAAAGAGATATAGAAAATAGAGACATATATAATCAAAACTGTAATCAACTGAAAGGGATACATGAGTACTATGCAAAAGAATAAGAGTATAAACTTACCTTGAACTCAGGAAGTTAGCTTTGAAAGGAGGAGGAGAAGGAGGAGGAGGAGGGGGAGGATGGAGAAGAGGAGGAATAGGAGGAGAAGGAGGAGAAGAAGAAGAAGGGATGGAGGATGGAAAGAAAGAAAAAAGAAAGGAGGAGAAAGGGAGAGAGGAGGAAGAGGGAAGGAGAGGAGGATAATGAAGAGGAAGAAGAGAAGGAAGAAGGAGGGAGAGGAGAAGAAAGAAGAACACAAAAACAAAAACAAGAACAAGAACTCTAAGAACAAGAACAGAAGAACAAGAACAACAAGAAGTACAAGAAAAAAAGGAAAAACATGAGAAAACTATTCCCATAAAAGGGCATAAGACATATTGTCTTGAAAGAACAAATTTTTAGTTATATAAGAATAAAAGCAAATAAAAGAGAGTAATATAAGATAATGAGGTATTTGTGAGTGTTGTGTGTGCATGAGTGGGAGAGAGAAAGAATGAGAGAGAGAGAGAAAGAGAGAGAGGAGCAGGTGTCAGGTCAAGTGAGATATTAGTTTTCTGCTAAGTGTAATGCGTGGTCATCAAGGCATATTAAGTAATTTATTAACACAGCATAAAGTGCTTATAAAGAAACAGTTTAGTTCAACATAGAGTGCATTTGAGGTTTCCTTTTGTGCTAATAATCATGGAGTCCGACTTGGCAAACAATCAGGAAAAACAAAAGCAGAAACAAATAATAGTACTTTAGGAATGGCTAGATGAAGACAGTATGCGCTACAGCGTGGATGCAAAGCCAGGAGTCAGGAAAAAACACTAGTAACAGCCAAGGTTGGAATTTTGAAATTTTGTGTTAGCATGACCAAAGAAGGTATGCTAATGAAACTGGATCTCCAAATTCTCAAATAATCCATGCTTTGGTTTATATGACCTTCCTCCAAATTGAAGGCGCATGGTTTTCAAAAATGATTAGGTCTTGAGCAGTGGTTCTCAACCTTCCTCATGCTGAGACTCTTTAAGATAGTTCCTCATGTTGTGGTACTCCCAACCATAAAATCATTTTGGTTGCTAATTTATAACTGTAATTTTGATAATATTCTCAATCATGATATGAATATTTGATATACAACCCCTGTGAAAGGATCACTCAAACCACATGTTGAGAGCCCTCTTTCTAGAGTTCTTCTCTATTGAAAGATAAGCATCTTTATAGAAGAGCTCCATACCTGCTCCTGCTGCTGGAGAATGTGGTGTTCAAGGAGCCACCTTCAAGTAGAGCCCAAACTCTCAAGCTGCTGTTGCTTTGATCATAGACATCCAGTCCCCAGGGCTATAAGAAGTCCATCAAAATCTGTAATAGCAGAACACACAAAGACAATCTCCTTAGCTCAGCTTATGAGGTCATTAAAAATCTTCCTGTGAGCTGAATTAGTCCAAAGCATTTGCATGATGTGTTTTCAAATACAGAAATTTTTAGACATTATCTCATACCTTAATATACCATGCTTTAAACTCAAGATTCATCCGTTTTTATGAGATGGTTCATGATCTCCAATTTCCAAAATCCAAAATTGTTTTTGTAACACATTTGCCATCAATGTTTGGCATAAGATAACTAAGTTTAGAAGAACAAGCCAACCTGAAAGAATTTGTGGCTTTATGGTATCTGTTTCCTCAGTTAAGCTTGATAATTGCCTGTTTCTTGACAGAGATATAAACAGATTAATTACAAGGCATTGTCTATGAGAAGCTTTAAAAACACCTTCTCAAATACCTTAAAAATCTTCACTCAAGGTGCCTAAGACCTCGAGCTAAGACTATAGTGGAATACGGGCCTGTAATTCCTTGAGCATGGGGCAATCTGTGGTTGACCAGCACAAAAAAACGTTCTGCATCTGCTTTTGTTGTGTTTTAATTACATTTAGAAGGAGGCTGTCACAACAAATGGTTGGATCAACTATCTCACCTCATTCAAGAAAATGGGATTTGGTCCAATTTTAAAGGTATGTTATTTTTGTTTATCCTTCTATTGGTTCATTTTGTTTGGTTAGGTTTGGTTTGGTTTGGTTTGGTTTGGTTTGGTTTGCTTTGCTTTGCTTTGCTTTGCTTTGCTTTGCTTTGCTTTGCTTTGGTAAGGGCACAAACAACTAACCTGATAAACTGCTCATCAGAATCATTTTCAGTTTAGTTCCAGTTGTGCTAGTGAGAAAAAATATGCCCATAGGAATTAGAGGCAAGCTAAACCAGGACACCATGTGCCGGGTAACACAGAGTGATTAGAGTTGGAGTGACCTAAAGTGTATTTGTGAGGGGAATACAGGAACAGGGGCAACTGTACTTTTTAAAGCAAACTTCTACCGCATTTTCAGAGTTAAGAAATCAAAATCTATGATAAATTTTATTTTCAAGTGATCACAACTATCTCCAGAAAAGAACTACTATGAGAACTACTATCAAGAGTAAGAGGGTGAAGGGCAAGGATTTAGTTCAGCAGTACAGTGATTGCCTGGCTTATAGAGAGACCTCAAACTTAATTTTCAGTACTAGAAAAAAATAAGAACTTGGTAGAAAATCAAGAATGGGCACATTGCATAAATTCACATGCACAGAATGACTAGCAACAAAACAATAAGGAAACATAGACCAACATCATAACAACAAGAATCTCTAGATGACCAATTCAGCTCAGTGTGTCTATCTTTCTATGTAGTGATATGGAAACAAGGCTGAATCAAAATGTTAGACACAATGACCAGGACTGGATTGGCAGCTCTGGTCTTAAATAATTAGAGGAAGGATAGAAGATCTAGACTGACTAATAATGATGGCAAGTAATATTACAGTGACCTAGTGTGTGACTGTTAAGGTCAGTGACAAACAACATATCAGAACAGTCCCATTGAGCTAAGTCATTTAGTGATATTGTAGCTATCTTATCTTGATGAAGACACTATGTGATGTTTTCATAATGATAAAATAGCCTATCAGTTCAGCACCCAGAAAAGGATCCTATCATTAAGAAAGAAATTTACTATTAATAAATAATTGATATTATTTTTAATACTGATATGTATCAATACCTCAACTAGAAACCAAGCTAATATATAATCTTCCCATTAATGCTAACAAATGTACAAGGCCAGACACACACAAAAATTAAATAATCTACCCAAAGATGCACAATTTGTAAAATATAAAACAAACTCTAATCCCCAGAGCTCTTTTGGGAATGTTCATAACTACATTTATTTCCCAAATAATAACTATTTGTTTGGTATTTTTCAGTGTAAATTAAATAAGTTTCTGATTCTAAAGACAGTATTTTGAAATGGAAAAGGCACTTTTTAAGATACACAACACGCAGCAAGAGACGATAAGTGACTTTTTTTCAATCATTTAGCAAGAGATGGGCAGGCCAAATTACAGGAGGCACAGCTTTGGTCTCGAGCTGAGTCTTCATCAGTAATTGGTTTTAGAATTCAAAGAGAGAGAATTGCAAAAGCAAGATCTTCACACACACACACACACACACACACACACATATATATATATTCTTATAAATCCAAGAGTTTGCATACCATAGTTATCAAAGACCATGATCACACTCTGTGGGATTATACAACTCTTTCCTTGTTTGTGCCTGTCTTACTGTGACTTCAAATCAATCCTTGCTGGACTATTTTTTAATTTATTTTTGTGATTATAATTACATCATTTTCCTTTTCCTTTTTCTTTTTCCTCCTTCAAAGCCCTCCCATATACCCCTTCTTGTTCTCTCTCAAATCCATGGTATTTTTAAAAATTAATTATTGATATATATATATATATATATATATATATATATATATATATATATATATTCCTGAACACAGAATTACAACACACTTGTTGAACATATCCATTTAATATATCACTTGCCAAATCTCTAGTGAAGTACCAATTATCTGGGGTTTATTGGCCAATATTGATTAATATCTACATATTTGATTAATACCTACATATTTCACATGACTATACTCAGAAGTATAGTAAGAAGTAAACTAGGAGCAACAGAGAGGTCATAATCAATCAATGGAGCATATGCAAATACTATTTAAGTTATTAATTTTAAAATTATTCTTACATTGTTTAAAGACAGCTTTGGGTGGGGGAGATAGTTCAGTCAGAAATGAGCTTGGAGCATAAGTACAAGAACTTGCTTATCCCCAGTAGCCAAGAATCTTCATAAGTTTTCTCATTCAATATCTGTTCTTTGTTATATTATGATTTCAGATAAATTAGAAATATGAAAATTTAAATGTTATATCCTCATGACTAACTCAAACTGGTAGAGTACAGGGTATGTTGTAAGCATTATGCACATCTGAACAAAAAGTTGATGATTTTAATAACATTTGTTGGAGCATATAAATTGTCACTTCTATATTATCCAGAGGGGATCTTCTAGATTTAGTACTTTTTACTGAGTTAATTAACATGATCCATATCCCATTATAATAAACCTCTTGGCAAAGGCAGCCAGCAGTCACTATCTTATTTTAATAACTGCAATAGTTTCTTACAGCTTATCTACCAGTAGAGCCCGCCCTACAAATTTTACTACCTTCCCTAAGTGCTGACTGTGCATTGTCTTTAGACAGTCCTTGCTGCTCCTAAATCCAGACAAATCAAGGACAAACAGAAAATGTGCAAATGGTGCACTGAAGATTTCAAAGTTGAGAAGCTTGAACAGATGATTTCAAATTTCATTGTTGCCAGACTAAATGGGCCATACTGTGTGCTCATGAGTAACACACATTAGTCTATGGGCTAGGCCAGTATAACTTCTTTATGATCATTTGTATACTTAGGAGATATACAAAAAGCCTAAGATGCATAGAAATGTATCTTAACATCCATCTTTATAAGAGGTTTTCCATTTTTTCAGTCTTATGAGTAAGTGACCATCTGTACCCAATTATTTCTACTCCTGTATCCAATATTACCATTTATGCAAATTTCTTACATAGAAGAGAGCTTACATAGACTACTATGAGTGTAATTATCATTTGCCTTTGTGATTGCATTTATTTTATATGATCTTCCATTTTTTCAATCAAAGGCATCCATTTGCCTAAACAATAAGTTTATGACATTCTAAGAAATAAAAGGGAGAATGAGAAGACTTATTAATGTTCTATCTTTTCTGCAAGATAAATATTTGTGAAAATAAAATTTTTTACAAATAGTGTTGATGTTTGGAGAAAAATTTACTCAGATGTTCCTATTCCCTCCTGCCCTCAAAAGTAAAGGAAGAACTAAACTGGAAGCAAATCAGTGGTCATAAAATAGAAAAAAGTATCTTTCATTCTTGGAGAAAGAGATCTATGCTACATTACAAAGTAGGGCAAGTAAAGGGAGTAGGGCTCCTTTAGCCTAAAGAAATGATGAAGAAAGCATAGAAAGAGACTGGAAAGAAAAATGGACAGGTACCTGCACTGGATGGTCTTCACCAACAGAGTTCCACAGCAACGTTCTCGAAGTTCCGGGAGCTTTCTTCTCTGGATTTCCACAGCACTCTTTCTTGAAGACACACTGCCTCCATCTCTAGTTCTACAGCTTGGTTCTCTGCAGTTCTTCACAAAGGAAATGTTCCCTATGGTGGAGGTGTCCTCTTGTTGCTGCTCAGACAACTTCTTGAGAACTGCTTTCAATCCATCCAAGGAATATCAGTTTGATTCTCTAATATGGATGAAATCCAGGATTGTTAGTTAAAGTGGTTCATTTAAAAAGACAGTTATTTACAGGAAATGCTACCTCATCTAGACCTGGACTGAGTAGAAGTACCCATGGCTGAGAGGAGGTGGAATTTCAAACACATTAAAAGTAGCCATAAATCCTTTAGCTAAACCTTAGGATTGATTTGCAAAGGCCAGCATAAGTGAACTTTGGCTAGAAGGAAGACAACAGGCTGCCTTCTACGGTGCCATTTGAACTAAGGCACAGGCTCTATTCACAGATTACTTAGCCATCATTGACAGAGGCCAAAAAATGTCATGTATTTAGAATTAAAAGAGAAGATATGAAACTATTTTTATCACATGCAAATTGTACAACGTAAAGGGTTTCATTATAATATTTCCACACCTGTATATTGTATAATATCTTTTGATCAAATGTACCCCCTCTATTATTATTTATTATCCTGTCTTCCCTACTACTGTCAAATTTCTAGTACTTTCTTTTTCCAAATTAGTCTAAATATTAGGGAAATACTTATATTTCTGTGTCTGGTTTATTTTGCTGAAAATGACATCTTTTTATTTGCTTATGGTGTATGGTGAATAAAACTTCCATGTTTGTGTGTGTGTGTGTGTGTGTGTGTGTGTGTGTGTGTGTGTGTGTGTGTGTATGTGTATCTTGTCATTGTCACTGCTTTATTCCTGTAAAGAGATACCATGACCAAGGCAACTCTTATAAAAGGAATCATTTAATTAGAGACTTATTTACAGTTTTAGAGTTAGTTCATGATCATCATAACCATAATAAACAGGCATGGCCCTGGAGCAGTATCTGAGATCTTTACATCTTGTTTCATAGGTAGAAGGCAGAGATACTGGGCCTGGAGATCACTTCTGAAACCTCAAAAACCACTTCTAGTGACACACCTCCTCTAACAAACCACACTCTATATCCTTCCCAAATACTTCTACTGACTGGAAATCAAGCATTCAGACATAGGAGCCTATAGGGACCATTCTCATTCAAACCACTACACACCCTGCCTATTCTGTACTCATCTGTTGATGACCATCTAGGCTGACTCCATAACTTGGTCAGTATAAGCAGTGCTGAAGTCAATATTGTGTGCTATGGCTGCTACAATAATCTGACTTTGAGTCTTTTGAAGTATAGGCATCATATGAAAATTCTACTTTTAATATTCTTTTTAAAACATTTTGCTTATGTATCCCATGGTAGTTTGAAATCTCAGTCCTCCTGTCACAGACTCCTGATACAAGCATGTGCCACTATAATCTGCTATTTTCAGCTATTTGAGGAATCACCTTGTTGATTTTCATACTGACTGTGCTGATCTGCCTTATCATAAGCAATAACATGGGGTCTTTCCCTGACACCACACATATTCTGATTAGCATTTGTTCTTCATGATTCTTTTTTGTAATCTCTGAATATACAAATTCTTTAAACTACCCAACTATTGTTGTTAGCTAAAAATTAACATGTCACATTAAAAGGCAGTAGTGTGGCATTCTATTTGAAAAGCATTAATACAATCACTAAAGCAGTATTTTATAATCACCGCGAAAATTTTCTTGGCAGGGAAATAAACAACAGAGAAAAATATCTTCACTGAAAAAATAAAAACAAGACTGTAAAGAGGGGGAAAAAAGCTTCAATCAGTGATATTTTCACAGAATATTTTATATTCCCTAATTCTACAAGGCCAACTAGTATGATTTATCACAAAACATAAAACATACTTGCTCAACACTTAATATCACTGTGTATTGTGCTTTTGACACATCTTCTCATAAAATATAATATATATATCATCTTTGTATATACATATATGTATATATATATACACACACATATGTATATTCATGTCAACTATGTGTAAGAAACTATGTTAGGTAAAGAATAATAGACTAGATCTAGGTGGATACTATTGCTTATTGCACCTTTCATGAAGAATAAAGACATAAAAGAATGTAGGTGAAAAATAATAAAATAATTTCAGTTCATAATAAACACCATTGCAGAAATACACAAAAAGTCAATCAAATCAAAGTAGAAATATATTCCTAATTTAGGGCACTTGTGACAGATCTTCAGAACAAGAACATAAAGTTGAGAAACAAGTGGGGGAACACAAGGAATGTGCTGAGCAGAAGAGCTATCCTGTGCCAACTGGAAAGGGCCAGACGGTGCTTAGAGTGGTCCCAGAACTGAAAAGAAAATGACAGTTGCAAGTTGGCAGGAGTACAACACAAAATCAGTAGTACAAGATATGTGCCAATGATCGTATGAAGCCACTTTGTGGGCCTCGCTGAAGAAATGAGTGATTTATTAAAAGGTCAGTAGCAATCTTTTGGAAGGGCTCTATGGCTCCCACTGTTAATGTTACAGACTTGGTCACTAACCCACAGTGTGGGTAATGGAAACCTCAGGAAAAAAATGTGTAAGTCATTGAGGACACGCCCTTAAAGCAGATATTAGGAATCAGTCTTCTTCCTCTCTCTCTTTACTTCCAGGATGCTGTGCAATGAGCATCTTTTATTACACCCTCCCTACCATGATGATGCCCTGTCTCCCCACAGGCCAAATGAACTTCATTTTGTTTATTTTAACTTTTTATTGGTTCTTTGCTAATGTCACATCCTCCACCCCATTCTCACTCATTCCCCCTTGCCCCTTCCCTTGTGCCTACCATCCACACGTGCACCCCACCCCCAACAGAGAAAAACAAATCTCTTTGTGGAAGCTGTAGTGTGTCCCAGTGTGTCCCATGGTATACCCTTTTGTCCATACTTCTTTGCTTGCAAATGCTCACTGCAATGACTTGGAATTTCTAAAACTAGGAGCCAAGTTAAAGCTTTCTTCCTTGTAATTCCATTATTTCGTGCATTTTTTCACAAGAACCAAAAGCTGACTGATACACAAGGTGAAAAAGGGAAGTGATCCAGTTACGAAACTGAGAAGGTCATAGCTATAACAGTGTGAACACTGGGTAGGGCTGGCTCTAATGAAGAGATGAATTCCAGACCACAGTGGCAGTTAGAAACTAGTCAGCTAACGCCACAGCAGTGCTGCAGCTGGACGGAAGTTCAATAATCACGATTACTAATGACTTTAGTGTTTACACTTGAAGCAAGGTGGAAACAATAATAAAGGGTTATTTCTTAGTAGTTAAAAAGCAATAATTTAAAGGAAATAAATTTTAGATAAGTGTGGGAAGTTGAAATGTAGATGAATGACATATGAATTAAGCATGAAACTTAAAAATGCATGAGAGGCCCTTGGCTACAGGCTTCATGACTGTGAACTAACGACTATCAAAGAAAAATGAAAAGTTAATGAAAATAAAGAAAAGTTAATGTTGTCCCAAACACCACGCAACAATGAGAGGTGGTTTTGTTCTGTGTATAAAATTCACAAAGAAATGTAGAAAAGAAGAAAGCACATAAAAGGTATATGGCTTGCCCAAAGGTCACATAAATATTAGGAAGTATATAGTTCAGTTCTGTCCAAAGACAAGGCCTACTTCAAAGTAATTCAAACCAGGACTGCCATGGAATAATATCAAACAAATGAAGCCATGTATTCTGGGCCAACTGATTGTACTTTTCTCCTGTAACTTTATCCAACTTCACATGAATGTCCTGAGGAGGGAAAGTTGTGTGCTTATTTTATATGGCCAGTTTAGGCCATAATAGAAAATAGAAGTGTGTGGTTTCTCCCACCATACTTACACAAAGTCTGTTTATTAATCTTACACACAGCAACTATCAGGTAGCCTCGAAACTATCTCATGTGGCTAATGAATGTGACAGTATTGACCACAAAGTCAGATAAATGCCAGTGACCATAGCTGCCTTTTTATTACAATTTAACACATATTGAATCAGTTTTGATCTGTGTGCTACAGAAACTTGAGTATTAATTTTTAAAATTTAAAATCAATATAACTTATAATTCATATATGTCACTGAGTAAAAACATTTTGTAAGTATTTATCCAAACATTAAGAACATGAAGAATCTAGTTTTATTATGTTTTTGTTTTGATGGCATATTTTATTTAACCAAATGTATCAAAAGTATTATTATTTACCACAATATTTTTAGACTATTTAAAACTCAGGGTATCTTAATCTTATAGTATGTTTCTGCTTGAGAACATCACATTTCAGGAGTGTGGCTCCAGGCTATGTTCCTGGGTAGCAGCAGTCAAAGGTCCTACCAGCTGCTTCTTTCACTTAGGTTGCCCCAGAGAATCCTAACCTTTCCTCTACCAAATTTGATGCTACATATTTCTCTCCTCTCTGTGCTATTTTCCTCTGGCATCCTAACTGAGGGGAGGTGCTTAGTGTGACCATAAGTAGGAGTTTGGCAGTTTCCTTCTGCTCTGACTGCCCTGGAGACCATTGGCTGAAAACGCTGTGCACCAAAGAGCATCCTTCTGCTTTCTCCGTGGCAGTTCCCATGATTCTCTTTTTCTTAGAAGTAACTTGAGGATGTGGAGAAAGAGGAACACTCCTCCATTGTTGGTGAGATTGCAAACTGGTACAACCACTCTGGAAATCAGTTTGGCGGACCCTCAGAAAAATGGATATAATACTACCTGAGGATCCAGCTATACCACTCCTGGGCATATACCCAGAAGATGCTCCAACATGTAATAAAGACACATGCTCCATTATGTTCATAGCAGCCATATTTATAATAGCCAGAAGCTGGAAATAACCCAGATGTCCCTCATCAGAGGAATGGATACAGAAAATGTGGCATATTTATCAATGGAATACTACTCAGCTATTAAAAACAATGACTTCATGAAATTCTCAGGTAGATGGATGGAACTTGAAAATATCATCCTGAGTGAGGTAACTCAGTCACAAAAGAACAAACATGGTATGTACTCACTGATAAGTGGATATTAGCCCAAAAGTTCAGAATACTCAAGATTCAATTCACAGCAACCCTTGGACTGAGTGTGGGGTCCCAGATGGAGGAGTTGGAGAAGGGACTGAGGGAGCTGAGGGAGTTTACAGTCCCATGGAGGGAGCAACAGTGTCAACTGGCCAGACCCCCAGTGCTCCTGGAGACTGGACCACCAACCAAAGAATACACATGGAGGGAACCATGGTGCTGGCCACATATGTGGCAGAGGAAGTCCTTGTTGGCCATCAGTGGGGGGAGAGGCCCTTGGGCCTGAGGGTGTTAGATGCCCCAGTATAGGGGAATGCCAGGGAGGGAAGATGGGAGTGGGTGGGTGGCTGGGGGAATACCCTCAAAGAGGCAAGGGGAGGGGAGATGGAATAGGGGGTTTCCATTGGGGAGACCTGGAAAGGGGAAAACATTTGAAATGTAAATAAAATATCAAAAAAATTTAAAAAATTAAAAATAAAAAGAAATAACTCCATGGCACTTTTTCAAGACCAAGTTGATGTTATAACTCATTCCTCCATACAGATACTTCTTAATTAATACATTGAACAATAATAATTAATACATTAAATACTTGTTAAGCCATAGTTGTGCAGTGACCTTATAGATTAGAAAGGTATTATATAGTCTTTGTTTTTGTTGAAATAGATTTTTCTCATACATCATATTCTAATTATGGTTTCCCACCCCCCATCTCTTCCCAGATTCTCCAAACTACCCTTCCACCTTTCTCTCTCTCTCTTTAGAATAAATACAGGCATCTAAAAATAATAAAGATAATATAAGATAAAATAAAATAAAACAACCAGACCAGGATGAAGGAAACAAACTACCAGGAGAAAACAAGCCAAATAAAAAGCATAAGGACCACCAACCAAAGAATACACATTGATGGACTTATGGTTTGGACCACATATGTGGCAGAGGATGACCTCGATGGCCATCAGGGAGAGAGGAAAGGCCCTTGGGCCTGAGGATGTTAGAGGCCTCAGTAAAGGGGAATGTCAAGGCGGGAATATGGGGATGGGTGGACGGGGGGTGAGGGTGGGAGGTGGAATTCCCTCCTAGAGGCGGGTTGGGGAGGGGACAGAGGGTATCCAAAGAGGAGACTCAGAAAAGGGGAAACATTGGAAATGTACATAAAGTATCAAAAATAAAAAAGAAGAAAAAAAAAAAGAAACACATATAGACACAAAGGCACACACATTTGTACAAAATGAAATCACACAAACACACAACACTGGAAATAATAACATATATATAGAAGTACCGTGAGGAAAAGCAAAAAGAAATAAAAATGTAAACAATGACAAGACAAAGCGTAATGAGACAAGGAAACTTGAAAATGCCACTGAGTTCATTGTGTGTTGGCCATCTACTGCTGGGCATAGGGCCTGGCCTTAAGAGTGCTTTGTATACCCAGTGAAACTCCATTGAAGAAAAAATCTTTCCACAGTCTGTAGCCTACCACTTTGTCCTAATCATCATCCTTTGCTATAGCGAAGCTTTTCCCTTTCCATGAATTCCCACTTACTAATTGTTGGCTTTAATGCATGTGCTGACAATGGTGTTCTGTTCAGAAAGTTTTTTCCTGTCCCATGACTTCAAGATTATTCCCCATTTTATCTTTTATCACATTTAGTGAATCGAGCCTCCCTCATGTTGAGGTCTTAGATCCATTTGGAGTTGAGTTTTGTGCAGAGTGATAAATATAGTTCTCTTTTTACTCTTCAATAGGAAGATATCCAGTTTGACCAGCATCATTTGTGTAAGATGCTATCTTTTCTCCAGGATGTATTTCTGACTTCTTTATTAAAAAAAAAAAAAAGGCAGATGTCCATAGTTACATAGACTCATGTCTGTTGTTATGTTGTTATGACAATACAATCCTATTTTTATTATAAGAGCTCTTAGTACAATTTGGGATTGAGAATACTGATATCTCCAGTAGTTCTTTTATTACTCAGGATTGTTTTAGATCTCCTGTTTTGTTTTATATGTGCATAAAAAACTGAGAATTTTCTTGTCAAAATCTGTGAACAATTGTGTTAGAATTTCTGCGGGGAATGCAGTGAATCTGTAGATTGCTTTGGATAGGATGGCATTTTTTTATTTTATTTATCTTACCCATCCATGAACCTGGGAGATCTTTCTATCTTCTGATATCTTTAATTCCTTTCTTCATTCTCTTAAAGTTTGTATTTTGCACATCTTTTGAGGAGAACCCTGATGTGGTCACAGTAGGCGGGGAAGCAAACCAGGCGATGAAAATGAAAATCCTTTTCAGATTTGACTTCATCAATCTGGATCAAGACTTGAAGTACTCTCATGCCAGCTAGTTTATTTCCAACAAATTTAAAAACAAGGTAATTTGGGAAAAAAGTTTCTTGATGTAATTCAATCTCTGGCATACAAGAAAGTATAATTATACGGAAACTCAATTCAGGGTACAAGTTATTTCTTAAAGATGGGCTCTACTTGCATAAGGGCCTACAAGAAGGAACTGGCTTTGTTTCAGTCATACCAAAAGTTAGAGGTCATTTGGGCTATTAGGCATGTCTGGTCCTGGTTTGGGGAGTTTGGGAGAGCCTCTGGCTGTTCAGAAAACGTAAGGGTCATTTAGACTATTAGGTATCTCTAGTCTAAGTTGTGAGAGCTTGAGGATCTGTGGAGTCTCTAATGATTGCAGTCACTAAAGATGGACAGGCTCCTGCAATTGGTCTGCTTCAGGGCTAGGAATGAGACTAGGGAGTTTTATAGATGGGGCAGGAAGGGAAATTAAGATCTTCCTACCTGATTCCCAGACAGGAGTGCCCAGCAGGGTTTCAGGCAGAGAGTGCCTCCAGGTGTTGGCAGATTAGACAGATGGAGAGATAGGAAGGCTGAGGGAGATCTGTGGACTCCATTGATAATATGAGAGGTCCTAGCATGTAGGCTGCTACTAGGCTGGGGATAAGACTAGGAAACTGCCGCACCTGGAGATTCAACCCATATACAGTCACCAAACCCCAACACTATTGTGGATGCCAAGAAATGCTTGCTGAAAGGAGCCTGATCTAGCTGTCTCCTGAGAGGTCCTGCCAGAGCCTTACAAATACAGAGGCAGATGCTCGAAGCCAACCACTGGACTGAGTTCAAGGTCCCCTAGTGGAGGAGTTAGAGAAAGGACTGAAGGGGCTGAAGGGGTTTGCAACCCCATAGGAAGAACAATAATATCAACCAACCACACCCCCCAGAGCCATCAACCAAGGAGTACACATGGAGGGACCCATGGTTCCAGCTGCATAAGTAGCAGAGGATGGCCTTGTCAGGCATCAATGGGAGGAGAGGTCCTTAGTCCTATGAAGGCTCGATAGATGCCCCAATGTAGGGGAATCGAGGGTGCGGAGGCAGGAGTGGGTAGGTGGGTGGAGGAGCACCCTCATAGAAGCAGGGGCATGGGGGATGGGATGGGGTTTTCTAGGAGGGGGTAAACAGGGAAAGAGGATAACATTTGAAATGTAAATATAGAAAATATTCATATATATATGAATATTTATGTATGTATTCATATATATATATATACACATGATTGGGAAATTGGAGTTGAAGGACAGGAGCCTGGTTGAAGATCATTAACTAGATTCCAGGCAAGTATGGCCAGTGAGTTTCTAGGCAAAGAGTGTGTCTTCCTGTTGGTGGCTGAAACAAAGGGATGGAGTGAGGGAGCGATAGTGAAGAAGTTCTGTGTGTTCATGGGTGCTGTGTGACAAAACTTTTCCTGGAAAGATGCTTTTTCTCTCTCTCTCACTCCCTCACTCCCCTCCCTCCCTTTCCCTCCCTCTCTCCCCTTTCTCCTCCCTTCACCCTTCCTTCCATCAACTCCCCCTCCCTCCATCACCTTCTCCTGTCCCCTTTCCCTCTCTCCTACCATCTCCCTCTCTCCAGACAAAAAGTGAGGACATGGAGCACAATGCACAGCCTACAGACACCTCAACAAATTGGAGACTGTCCTTTTCAATTCTCCGGTGTAAATCTCTTCTAGGAAGCTAGGCGGTCTCCACTTCCTCCAGATAGCTGGTCTTGTCTTGGAGTCTTTGTACCTTGGCTTCTTGACAGCTTTATTGCTAACTCTGAACAGGAGGGGCCTAGTGGATCTAGTCAGTGTAGGGGACTTCCTGAAGCTACATTATGTTGTTGATCTTCCTGTTAAAGGAGCTTCCTGGATGATGAAATGTTTTAATCTAGGAGGAAGCTTTTACACAATACTCTGGAAAGGTGAATAGTGAGGACTGAGGGAACCCAGAAGGTGGGATGCTGCAGGCAGGGGGATAAGATTGGGGGATTGGAACTTGGGGAGAGAGGAGGGACATTAAAGATCACCCACCTGATCCCCAGGCTGAGTGGCCATCAGGTTTTCTGCATTTTTATTTTTAATTCAGAAATTTTAATAAGGTTTGGAAAAGCTATGTAAAAGGCTAATAATAATTATAATTTAAATACATCATCCTACCATTTCAATATCAATATCCTATTCAATATCAATATTCAATATCCTACCGTTTGAATATGACCATAAATGTAGTTTGGCAGACAAACTATTTGAATAGATTTTTAAGAAGTTTCTGTACAACATTCTTTTCTATTCTTATGAGAATTGCTGTAATCACATTTCTAAGAACTTTCAACAATATAAAAACAGGCTACCTTGTGGGAACACAGAGATAAAAACCTACCATCTTCTTGAGACTTCTAGGGATTATAAAAAATCATATACCAAAGACTTTGGGAATATATAATGCTGCCTAGAATAGGTTATAAAAATTCATTTCTCGTATTACCAAAACTTTAAAACTTAGATATTCATATTCACATTCACATGCTTCAATGAGCTGTAATTACCACAGTAAAACACAAACATTGAGCCCCCCCCCCGGGATATATTATAAACAAGGTCTGAATAAGTCTTACTGGTATACCCAATAACCTATTTTCTACATTGATAAATTTTCAAGTACAATCCAATGGACTCAGTCTGAACTGTCCAAAATGCATATTCATAGGAACAAATACCTCACACTTGAAGCACAAAACACTTCTCACAAAACACCTCAAGCTTTCTTATACATTTAAGGAATAATTTATATGAAAAAATATACATTTCAAAATTTCTATCCATTCCAACTACCTTAAATTTATACTATTCTAACCAATGTATTCTTAAAAAATCAGCTGAAAAAATAAAATGATTACGGTTTATAGTATGAAAGTCATATTCTTAAAAATTATCAACTTAAATTTATTTAGATACTTTTGATATACAGACATTACAACCAAACTTGTTTTATATGAAGTGACGACTTGGAGATATTGAGCTTAGTGTGTATAATATGCCCTATATCACATTTAAGAAAGACAGCTACACATCTAAAGAATCTTATTAGCATACCTAAGAAGGCAAAAGCAATCCAGAACTAAGGCTTTTCTGACTAAATGCAATGCAAGTGATTCAGTAGCTACTGAGCTTCATTTTGTTTTCGTAGTAGAAATGATGTCTACACAGGAGGCTGCTCTTGACAGCCATGCACTGAACAGAAGGAAGATGTTTATTCACACAGGTGTCATTTGGCCCCCAATTCAGACAATTTTTGTTTCATTCTTTTAAAGTCATTATAAATTGTGATTACATCTTCTATGTTTTTGAGAAATTATTTTCTTATCTCTAGAGAAATATATACATATAAAATGAGTTAGAATGAGTTAGAGACATGTCACTAGGGTCCACAGGACACAGCCAAGAACTGTGTATGTGTTGTTTGTTCTTATAATTTAGATCAAATCCCAAGAAATGCCCTTGGCTACAGATTTCCCTGATAGAAAAAGTATTCATAAAAGGAAGTAGTGGATTTCTTGCTCTGAAGTCTTCTAAATACAATCTTTTTCTTTGTTTGTGGCTGTGGACAAATGGCTTTGTCAATAGGTAAGTAAATTACTCGATCTAGCTCCACAGTAATGAGAAAATATTATAGCCAGTGACCACAACTCTGTTATTATTGGGTAACCACAAACCGTTCTAGATAATCTTTGATGATTCAGTTACAGCTACTACCCATTTCAAAACAGAAAACGATAATTCAATTATTATAGATGTTTCTGTTTAAAATGCATACATTCTGGAATCAGCTCAAGGAACTGCTGCCTGGGGGAGTGTTCTCTCCTCACAATGCCATTTGTAGAAGGAGATCCAATTTGAGTACCCAGCTCCAAAGTACATTCATAATAGTTGAGCCATGGATCTATATCTATTTGGCTGGGAAGCTAACCATTGTGATGCTTTACAATGTAAATAATGGTATAAGTAATAAGAATGAAGTGTACGGAAAAGCTACATTAATGTCACTGTGAAGTACAAATGGCTCAATTCACATGACATGTCTATTCCCCGTAAGACTCTTTATTATCCTACTTGTTCAGAGGTCATTGTTTTGTTGAGGAAAAGCATGTGGTGAGATTTGTGTATTTGCTATACATTTTTCATTAATCAAAATCAAAAAATATGTATGTGTGTTCAGCTTTGAAACAATATCTATACATGATAAAAATAGCAAGTTGTATTTGTACTAGACTCAACAGACTGTATTTGCATATTTGTGCATGTGCATGCACACACATATGTAATAATAATAGTCAAAGAAAAAGGAGACTATTAATTTGAGAATAGGGATAAATGGAAGCAGCTCGAGGGAAAGTAGCTAGGAGGTGTTGGAGGGAGAAAAGGCATGAGGCAATAGAAGGTAATTCTATTTTAATTAAAGCTATATTCAAAAATAAAAATAAGTTTAAAGAGAAGCAATAAAGTATAGTACTGACTCACTAGAGAATGCTAGCACACATTATCTATTTTAATAAGAGTAACAGTGAAGGATGTAGTAGATTCCTTTTTGAGGGTTTCCAAAGCATCCTGTTTGTACTGAGATACAGGTGGGAAAGGGGTGTTGACAAAACAAATAGACCAACCGGCTTCAGAACCAGGCAGCAGCAAGGAGGAGTGAGGAAAAGCCAGCAGAGGTGGAAAGGAAGTTAAAGGACCTTTAAAAAGTGCTACACATGGCAGAAAAGAGGGCAAAATGTAACCAAAAAAAATGGTTTAGGTTTGATCACATAAGAAAAAAATTCTTCTCAATGAAACATAACTGTCAGAAAAATAATTGAAAATACACCCCCAAGTATTTTTTTCTTAACTTCTTTGAAGAACATCACAAATTCCTCATTTAGAGAGAATAAGAAAATGGCCCACACACATGAGGGAAATGCTGACCTCTTGAGTACTTGAAGGGTGCTGTCTAAGTAGCTGTCCCTCCACCTCAGGATCAAACAGCATCACAAATACAGCCATGTTCATGTTCGCTGAGGCAATACAGCCATGTTCGCTGAGGCAAAACAGTCAGTTCTCTTTTTGGATGCCATGGGTGTAAATTAGATAAACATTCTTTTTTAGAATAATTAGCAAGAATTTTATATGTGGTTGGAACTGTTACTCAGAAAAAATACAAAACCACTGAGCACACAACATTCCCCCAACCTCCTGATACTTAGCTGTGCCCTCACTGTGGAGTAGGAGAGGCATTGAAGCCACCTCCAGGCAAAGTCCATAGACATCATCCATGTGATCTCCTTCTCATCTGGGGCTGTTAGCTGGATGCCTCCTGGGGTGGCCAGAGACCATCTGTTGACAGAAACAAAGACTGAAGCCATTATCCTCTACCCCTAACCCCAAACCATGCCTCATTTTTGTTGACACTAGGTAAGCAAAATTTTCACCCACTGAAGACCAGTATCATGGAATGTAATTGCCACAGCAGCTAGTAGAAGTAAACAGACTCTAATTCTAGAGATTTACACTAGTTTTATATAAGGTTATGTTAGCTACAATACTAGGAGAAGATGAGAATTATATAAAAATAATTTATAGAAATATTACTGAACATTTCTTTATTGAACTACTTTACAAAAAATTAAAATCATGTTTATTTACCTTCAAACTCTTCCATGTTTTTAATTGGTTTGCTAGATAATAGGTTTCCAATTAGCTTACTCACATTCTATTTTTACTAACTCTTTATACCATTCCCTTTTCTCCCCTACTCCCACCCATTCTTGTTTGAACCCTTTCTACCCTACTCTAGTATTTCTCTACCCTCACTGGCTTATGTGTCACTGTCTCCTCTCATATTATAAAAGTCCCACGTACTGCCACCTGGCTTTCGTGAGTAGGTACCCAATGTAAAGATGCATAACTTCAGAGAAAAATCTACCATATATATATTTGTTCTGGATCTGGATTTTCTAAGTGTAACATTTTTCCAGTTCCAACCATTTATCTGAAAATTTGGTCACTTTTTTTTTTCTTTATACTTGAATAATTATGTACCACATCTTCATTATCCATTCATCAGCTGATTACTGATTCCATTTCTACCCATAGTGTACAGAGGTACTGGAACATGGTTATACAAGTCTCTCTGTAATGAGTCACAAATACCTTAGCATGTATGCCCAGGAGCTAGGTGGCTGGGTCATACAGTAGATCTGGTAATCTAATTAAATCATAAAAGAGAGTTGGAAGCCAGATGCACTGCAAAGTTAGACAATGCCGATTCTAGAAGGAACTGGTCATTACACAAAAACCCCAGTAGCAACTCCATAGGAGTTGTTAGTCATTGAGAACCTAAAACTTTTCCAAATACCACCCAAGCTCTTGCTATTCATTTTGTTAACCCATCAAACCAGTTGATAGAACCTTATTACTGAAGACATTACACACTTTGGATGTAAGGTAGGTAAATCAAACTGGCACTCGGCTGGTAATTTCTCCATGATAACTACTTCCCATGGTCCAGGTGGTACTTTACAGGACTCTGAAGGTATAAGAGCATCAACAGTGTTACTCAGGTGTAAACTCTATAAATTAGAATATATTCGAAACAGGCATAATGTAGCCATAGGTGCAAGTGTAGCCTGGGGTAAAAAGCCAGTTCTTTATTGGATTGAAGGCCTTCTCTATAAGGGGAAGAGTCTTAGTTTGGGGTTTTTGACTGATGCTGAGCTGAATTAACACATCATCAAACCACTTACCCAATATCTATATGGATGCCCACAGATAAAGCCTACTCTCAGACTTAAAAAAGACAAGCCGCTCTTTGCATTGGATAAAAATGAATGCAAAGAGCCATGGCTGTACAAGATGCTGAGATTAAAAAATGGTTGAAGGCTCAGTCTTAAATAAGGCATTTATGTCACTCCATTTATGGTCAGGGAACATTGTGGAAGAGGAGGCAGAAGGACTGTAAGAGCTGGAAATGAGAGAACAGTTGCAAAATAGCATCGTCTAAGCTTGATACAGCCATAGCAATCATGAACTCATAATAGGCTTGACTACTCAAACTAGGCCTAGACAAATTGTGACTTCCTAACAGTTAATTCTAGAAGAAGGGATTTGTGGGTTTATAATCACCCATTGTGAAACTATTGGAAGCTAACAGATTCTGGGATAGGGAGAAGAATAATGTCTACTTATGTACAAGATAGGGAGAGAGTAATCAAAATACACTATATGGGTATGAGAATTAGTCAAAGAAAAAACCTTACTAATAAAAATTAAATAAACAAATATTGAATTTAAAACTCATATCTGATTCTAAAGGAAAATTTATGAGGAACATTACATTTAAAGAGTAGTGTAAACTGTTAACATGAATTGTGATATGCAGTAGCTTCAGTTATTTTGGAGTGTTGGATTATGAATACCTTTATGCTATTTCCACCAATTATTCAAATATTTTATAATAAAGGTTTGCTATATTCAAAAATTATTCTAAGCATGCTTATTAAAAGAATGGGGTAGTGGATGAAGGAAGGACCGGAGAATAACGAGAAGGGAAAGAAAAACTCAAAGCTTTTCTTATGAAGCTGTAGCTGACAGTTGAGTCAAGCTGTCCTGGCATAAGTTAGAGCTTCTCAAGCAGGATGCTGCAGACAGATGCAGATACGCTGAGACATGCATCCTTCAGCCCTGGACAGTGTGACACTCTGCTATGAGAGCTGCAAGGACTTGTTCAGGTCACTAGCAGCCTTACTGCTGACCCTGGTGTTCATTTTGAGGACCTCCATTCTGTGCACATAAAGTCAGTGTGAATAACACTAATCAATACAACATCCAGGCTACAGAAAAGGAGTGAAGTTTATACGCCCATAGCCTCTTATCATACAGAATACTTAGGGTGCTTACATTAAGAAAAGGTGAACTGAAAACATATTCCCAGTGTCACAAGACCTAAATTAAGTCAATATTAGCTTTAAAAATGTATTACAATAATATATATAATAAATCTAGTATGATTATTTTTAATAGAGGCTAAAATAATAGCTTTATCCCTTACCTGGAAAATTTACTACCAAAACCTGAGAGAAGTTTATTTAGCATTGATTGTGAAACATTTCTCATCATTTAAATCAGGATATTTTATAATCACTATACTTGTGATAGGTACTATTCACCATCTGCTTAGTGGGACTTAGAATCACCATGGAAGCATATCTATGGCTGTATATATGATCATGCTTCCAGAAGATTTACATGAGCATGGAAGCCCTGCCCTAAAGGTAAGCAACACCATTCCATAGCCCAGGCCCCAGCCTGAATAAAAAGGAGAAAGTTAGGTTGTTACCAGCATGCATTTCTCTCTGCCTCCTGACTAGAGATGCAACATGACCACTTATCATGGCTGCCATCTTTCCTTCCCTTCCATGGTAGGTTGTAGATTCAGACTCTGAGACAAATAAGCCCTTCTTTCCTTAAGTTGTTTTTGCCACAGCAATGGAGGAAGTTCTCAACACATGGCAGTAAATGATAGAAGTCAGCAATGAACCAGGATTTCCTGTCAATGTTTTAACGACATGAATGAACCATCTGAAGATGAAATACTTCCTGGAGCCTTTGGACACAGAATATTTGCATATGAATGATTCAGGGTGGGCAAAAGTAGATTTAAAACTCTTTTTATCCTTCTTCACCACCAGGTGATATTAAAATGAGTTCCCAGGAGTCCCTTTCGAGGCTATCGCAAGTGGTGTTAAATGAATTCCCAGGAGTCCCTTGGCCCCATTACATTTACCTCATTAAAATAATTGTGCACTAAGTACTTTGCCAGAGAAAGAGAGAAATGTTATAAATATTACCAAGCATACCTGTAAGCAATGACTAAACAAACAAAATTGTGTACTGAAATTTAGGTCTTAAAAAGAACTATTAACTATTCTTTTCTCTCACATGTTCCACCAAAAACTAAAAACTGTCTAACCTTGGGTTTCCATTACACTTATAAGGCATTATGGATAATATGCTATACTTGTGAAGTTTAAAACTAAGGTAAACTTAGATTATTTTCAGAAATTCTCTCCTCATAAAGTAGAAATAAGAATGTATTAAAGTACCACTTTTCTGCCTTAGAAATGTGCTGCATTTTAAAGGACAGAAATGGCACAGACTTGTAGAGATGCTCTGTTCTGGAGAGAAGAAGACTGGTAAGAAAATGCCTGGGCTATAAGGTAAAAATCTTGTCTGCTCATTGGGCCAACTGAACTGCACCCAAATCACAGCTTTACAGAGACCAACAGAATGAGCACATCTTGAATAGAGGAACTATCATCCTGATTTCTGTATCTGGCAACATTCTCTCCTGCTTAGCACTGGTTATTCTGCATGCCAGAATATGTGCTAGTCTGTGTTTTCCAATGGAAATGTGGCCTTCCATGTGGGTAGGACTAAGGACACATCACGCCCATCATTGTATCGTACATATGATGTTCTAAAGAAATGTGTGCAAATAACTTAATGTATGAATGTAATCATACATTTTATAGGTAATTACTGAACAAATAGGACATGTAAACTAATCTTAGGTTAACCCCATCCAAACACTAGGGATAAGAAGAGTGTAAACAATATGAATAACTCAAGACATGTTATAGAAAATAAATGCCTGTCACCAGAAAATTGTATAAGAGAAATAAATACTGTTTCCAAGAGGAACCGCAGGGATGGGGCTGGGATGTTGAGACGTTCTAAGCTGAAAACCGATGCTGTGCTTATTTATCAAGTCAATCTACAAGTGAAATGGGAATCTAAATCAAAACATGACCGAGTTTGTGACCATTGGATGGTGAGGCCAGAAGCCATACGAGAAGAGGCTGCTCATACATTGAGGCATATAGGCCTAGAGTTGTTTTTAATCATGGCATCTTTGAACAGACATATCTGTAAACATGAGGTAGGTTAGGTTGGTTGTGGTGGCTGTTTGAAAAGCCAAACTTTCAGCTGAAATGAAATCTGAAGAAAGTCTTTCCTTTTTTTTTTTTTTTTTGTATTCTAGTACTTTCATGTTTTAAATCAACACATGAAAATTCTATTTATGAGTACTTTAATGATAACTTTTAAAAAAGAAATTGATGTGCATTTGAGAGCTTAGTCATCAGGGAGGGGTACTGTGTGAGGAGGATTTGAAGTGTGGCTTTGTTGAGGGGGGTGTGGCCTTGTGGAGAAAGTCTGTTACAAGGTGTGGGTTTGAGGTTTCAAAAGCCCATGCCAGTCCTCCCTACCCTCCTGATGTGCCTACAGAGCAGGATGTAGCTCTCATCTACTGCTCCAGAACCTGCCTGCATGCCAGCATGCTCCCTACCACGATGATAATGGACTTAGTCACTAAAACTGTAAGCACGCTTCCAACTAAATGTTTTGTTTTATAAGATTTGCTGTGGCCATGGTATCTCTTCACAGCAAAAGAACACTGACTAGGACAAAAGTTGAAGTGATCCATCTCTGTACCCATGGATAATCTGTTTCCTGTAATTATAACATTTTTCATTATAACCCAAAATGGATATACAGATAAAGAAAAGTGGAAAACTAAAGAAGTCCAACACCAATATATCTTAACGTGATTTGCTAAAAATAACAGTTCTAACTAAAATGAAAAGTAATATTAAACTTTAAACATGATGAGGGAGATGAAAAGTCTGCTTTCATACAGCATAAGCATAAACACATTTGCTCTTGTGGAATGCAATCTGGCAGAGCATATTGAGATTAAGGCTGCCTGAGCCCTGCCCTAGAGCTCTCTCATTTGAGTAAGAAATCCAGATAAATACTCTCTGGAGTCCAAAGCTTTGCAGTGCTCATTATTTACCATGACGAGGGCCTGGAGAGACCTCAGTACTCATTAAGGAGGACACAAGTGCTAACATGTGCTCGAGGAGTGTGGTGGGTAGCAGGCTGTATTTCCCTACCAGAAATTAGATTACATCAGAGCATGACAAATCTTAAACTCGAAAATAAACCTAAATGGAATAAGAACTCTAGAGGACTGGAACATTTGTGTAAACTAAACTCCATATGCCCCAAAAACAACACTTTTCAATTTCATAAGATTTCAAAACTATTGGAGAATGTGGAGAATGTATTATTAGGGTAGATGACAGAAGCAGAGCATGAAAGAGAAAGAAGCCTGACTATAAGAGACGCCTGGAATGGGACAGTTATGATGCCTGCCTTGGAATGAGCATTGTTGGTCAAGTCACTCTCTCACCTTAGATTGCACAGAAGCACTGCATCTATACCGTCATACATGAAATGCAGATATATATATATGTATATATACATACATATATATATACATATATATGAGATAAAAACATATACATATATAGATTGCTTTTGACCTGACCCATGGAAATTTTGAGTATTAATCACACGGACTGAGAGGAGTCCCAAAAGCCAAGACTCTCGTTCCTAAACCAAATAAGATCCCAGACATTTCCAGACGATCCGTCAGTCTCTTTGCCCTCTAATATGATCCGATCTCTATCATTTCTGCCCCACACCTACACGTTCACAACAAGCCCTCATTGCCAAGTTTATTGCTATCTTACACTGCTGCTGTGTACTATGGATCCCAGGCTGGCCCTGGAACTCAAAATTCCTGTCTTACTATCTCATATACAAGGACTACAGGTATGTGCTACCTTGTCTATCTAGAGCAAATTATTTTTTAAAAAGATTTCTGGGGATTTGGAGCTTCAATTTTTGAAAATCTCATCCCTTAAAAAGAAAATTTCATCTCTCTTACATATGCGACTGATTGTTCGCTTAGAAAATTTTATATAACTGATCACACTGTTGAAAGAAGTGACACACTAAAGCACTGCCAAAATTATCAAGACTCAAAATTACAGAGAATGTTGACAAAATCAAGAAATATAAGGTGGCATCCCTTGTCAACATTTTTTTTACAATGCCAATAGATGGAACAGCAATGAAATATAAAAAGTCTGAGTAGAAAATCAATTCAAGAAGTCAGATGATAATAAACTTATCATTATATTACAGTCACAATCTTATATACACTTATTGAAGCCCATATACAGATTTTTTTCACTCACTTTCTCATATAAAATGTATTAGTATTATATAAAGTAACTTCATTTTTACTGCCCAAAATCTAATCTGAAAAGTATGAAATTATATTTTATTCAATTATTTGTTTTCATTCTTAAAATCTCCACTGGGCTAGTACATTTTTATAGCTTATAAGAGCTGCGGTTTATTTGGAAGACCAGAGCAAGCTATGCCTGCCAATAAATAAATAATAATGTTTAGTTCCCTTTAAAACAAAGTGCCAGTGTTGTCATGAATGACTATCCTTCCCCGATTCTTGAATAACACAGTGAATAACACTGGACTCCACAGAAAAAAATAATTTACTTTTATTCATTCTTCTAAATACTCACTTGGTTGAAAGAGCCATTCTGGGATGATCTGATTCATCCCCAAACCTTATACACTTGGTGCGTAAGTCTTATGTTTTGAAAGTCAATCACTGGGGAGTGACACAATCTATGACCTAAGTATTAAAAGAAAAGTATCAAACTGCTGTATGTGAAAAGGTTTTAAGGAAGTGAGTTCTGAGGGGAAGAACTCTGTCCCTTTCCCTTTTCTTCGTAAGGATAAGAAATAGGAGCAACACATCTCTGTACTCAGAAGCAAAGCTGAAGTGGGGCCACCCCACCTCACTGTAGCCATAGTCAGTAGCTGAATGTTTTATAAAAAAGAAAAAGAAGCCAGGGATATGTTTGGTCGACGTGTAGTATGGTGTGGGATAGACTCGAGAACCAAACTCTAGCTAAAGGTAACAATAAAAATCTTCAAAATACTTCAGAAAAAGTAACTAAGGAGAGATAAATCACAGCCCAGTGAAAGCTGAAAACATGAGAAGATGTCCAGCTACCATGACACTTTCACTGTACTGTCCCCAGGTAGAAGCTAGATGCAGATCTTACAAATACTCTAATACTGACATCCCAGCATGTGTCTGCAGTAAGCCAGGGCAAGCAGACAGACAGGTGGGTTTTCTAGGGCTGGAGTGAGGAGCGTGCTTGCCACCCAGTGTGACAGTGTCTCCTATATCAGGTCATGAAGTTTGCAAGGAATTTAAACACCCAAAAGCCAAAAAAAAAAAAAAAAAAAAAAAGCCACATACTCTATGGCTGAAGAGGCGGATCATCAATTACAGGTGCATACTCCTATGGAGAGATCTGAGTTCAGGTCACAACAGCTACCCTGGGCAACCCAGAACCACTTGTAACTTCAATAATTCCAGCTCTAGGGGTTCCAGCGCCCTCTGCTGGCCTCTACAAGCATCCAATTTTATGTTTTATGGGTTTTATTTTTATTTTAGGGGTGTGTGTGTGTGTGCGTGTGTGTGTGTGTGTGTGTGTGTGTGTGTGTTTCTTGTGATTTTACTGTTTTTTTTTTAATTTCTGGTTTACCCTAAATATTAATTGAGCAATTCTGTTATCTTCATCTTTCTTGAAGAGTATTGTATAGTTATATTTTCTGCTAAGCATGCATATGTCTGTGATTTTTTTGCTTATTATATGATTCATATTCTAAAAGTTTCTGCATATGTCAAACTAATGAAAATGATTTTAAATAGAATCAGATGCAATTTCTTTTTATATGTGTACCATTAGCATGCATTACTTGTATACGTCACTGAAGTTCACTATGAAAATTCCATATGTGCATACAGTTGGTGCTGATGGCACTCAGCCTCTTTAGACCAAACTAAGCACATACACACCTTCCTAATTATGGAGAAGAAGGTGGGGGTTAGGAGTGTATGGGTTAGGCAAACCCTCTGCCATGAATCTGTTACTACCCCCAGAATTACTTTATTAATTAAATTTGATAAACAGCTATCTCTTTGCAAGAAATTTGCAACATCAAGACTTCAGATTTCACTAATGCACTCTTCTTTGATCAATAGCAGTAATAATTAATTATTTGCTACCATAACAAATAATTATTGAGAACTTGGAAGGTACATTCACTAGGAATAAAAAAAATTAATTTGTGCTTGGGTAGAACTAACAGTCTAGCAACTTAGACAAATGTGGTTTAAAATGTGTTGGGAGGGCACTGGTGGAGCACGCCTTTAATCCTAGCACTTGGGAGGCAGAGGCAGGTGGATTTCTGAGCTCGAGGCCAGCCTGGTCTACAGAGTGAGTTCCAGGACAGCCAGGGCTACACAGAGAAACCCTGTCTCGGAAAAAAAAAAAAAAA
>CM052704.1:56840714-56857566 GCA_028551405.1 Uromys caudimaculatus
TCATATTTATAATAGCCAGAAGCTGGAAACAACCCAGATGCCCCTCAACAGAGGAATGGATACAGAAAATGTGGTACATTTACACAATGGAATACTACTCAGCTATTAAAAATAATGACTTCATGAAATTCACAGGCAAATGGATCGAACTTGAAAATATCATCCTGAGTGAGGTAACTCAGTCACAAAAGAATGAACATGGTATGTACTCACTGATAAGTGGATATTAGCCCAAAAGTTCGGAATACCCAATTTTCACTTTACAATAACTGCTGGACTGAGCGTGAGGTCCAAGATGGAGGAGTTGGAGAAGGGACTGAAGGAGCTGAGGGAGTCTGCAACCCCATGGAGGGGGCAACAGTGTCAACTGGCCTGACCCCTCCCCCGGTCTTCCTGGAGGCTGGACCACCAACCAAAGAATACACATGGAGTGACCCATGGTTCGGACCACATATATGGCAGAGTAGGGCTTTGTTGGCCATCAGGGGGAGGAGAGGCCCCAGTAAAGGGAAATGTCAGGGTGGGAATAGGGGAGTGGGTGGGTGGATGAGGGAGAGGTGGAATTCCCTCATAGAGGTGGGAGAGGGGGAGGGGATAGAGTTTCTAAAGAGGACACCTAGAAAGGGGGAAACATTGGAAAGTAAATAAAGAAAAAAAAAAGAAGTGAGCAGAATATTGACAATAAGAGGGAGTTTTAGTGTTCAATTCAGAAAACACTATTAAAGTAAAAATTCCATTTTAGTATCTGTTTAAAAAAAAAAAAAGAATTAAATTCACGATGCTGCTCCATATCCAAATAGCGCAGGGAAAGAGCTACCCTCCCAGGAGTGTGGACAAGCCTGTGAGTGGGAGTAATGCCAGCACCTCTGCTTAGTGGGACCCGCCCAGAACCCTCAGGACACAGGGACTGAGGAGTGGCCTTCCAGTTTCCTTCTGCAGCCAGGGACCTGATCCTGTGACACAGGGCTCCATACTTAGTGCCAGGAGATAGCTGGTCTCCCAAGAGTGCCAATACACCTTCGAGCACAGGTAGACCAACACTTCTGTTCAAATTCCTTGATCAAGAAGGACCCTTACAAAGCCATCAAGGCACAGGAACCAAGGAACACTGAGGACAGGATCCTTCTGGTTTCTGTCTGCACCCCAGAGCTGACCCTGTACCACTGCTTTCCAAAACCAATTCCTCTCAGAGAGAGCTGATCTCCAAGGAGTACTGACACAAAGGCTTTCAGGAGGGACAAGTCACAGTCAGAGAGTGCAAGACAAGCTAACACCAGAGATAACCAAATGGCAAAAGGCAAGGGCAAGAATATAAGGAACAGAAACCAGGGCAATTTGGCATCATCAGAACCCAGTTCTCCCACCACAGCGAGCCCTGAATGCCCCAACACACCAGAAAAGGAAGATTCAGATTTAAAATCACTTCTCATGATGATGATAGAAGACTTTTAGAAGGAAATAAATAACTCCTTTAAAGAAATACAAGAGAACACAGATAAACAGCTAGAAGCCCTTAAAGAGGAAATACAGGAAAACACAATCAAGGAAATGAACAAAACCATCCAGAATCTAAAAATGGAAAGAGAAACAATAAAGAAATCACAAAAGGAGACACCCATGGAGATAGAAACCCTAAGAAAGAGATCAGGAGTCATAAATACAAGCATCACCAACAGATTAGAAGAGACAGAAGAGAGAATCTCAGGTGTAGAGATACCTATGGTAGAGATACCATAGAAAACATTGAATAACAGTCAAAGAAAATGCAAAATGTAAAAAGCTCCTAACCCAAAACATCCAGGAAATCCAGGACACAATGAGAAGACCAAACCTAAGGATAATGGGTATAGCAGAGAGTGAAGATTCCCAACTTAAAGGGCCAGTATCTTCAACAAAATTATAGAAGAAAACTTCTGTAACCTAAAGAAAGAGATGAACATAAGCATTCAAGAAACCTACCGAACTCCAAATAGATTGGAACAGAAGAGAAATTCGTCCTGTCACATAATAGTCAAAACACCAAATGCACAAAACAAGGAAAGAATATTAAAAGCAGTAAAGGAAAAAGGTCAAGTAACATATAAAGGCAGACCTATCAGAATTACACCAGACTTCTCACCAGAAAATATGAAAGCTAGAAGATCCTGGGCAGAACTCATACAGACCCTAAGGGAACACTAGTACCAGAAAGGCTGCTATACCCATCGAAATTCTCAATTACCATACATGGTGAAATCTAGATATTTCATGAAAAAACCAAATTTACACACAATATGTTTCTACAAACCCAGCCCTACAAAAGATAATAGATGGAAAATGTCAACTCAAGGAGGGAAACTACACCCTAGAAAAAGCAAGAAAGTAATCTTTCAACAAACCCAAAAGAAGATAGCCACACAAACATAAAAATAAAATGGAAAATAACAGGAAGCAACAATCACTATGCCTTAATATCTCTTTATATGAATGGACTCAATTCCCCAATAAAAAGACATAGGCTAACAGACTGGATACATAAACAGGACCCAGTACTATGCTGCACACAGGAAACGCACCTCAGTGTTAAAGACAAACACTACCTCAGAGTAAAGGGCTAGAAAACAATTTTCCAGGCAAATGGTCCAAAGAAACAGGCTGAAGTAACCATTCTAATATGGGATAAAATCAACTTTCACCCAAAAGTCATCAAAAAAGATAAGGAAGGACACTTCATAATCATCAAAGGAAAAATCTTCCAAGAAGAATTCTCAGTTCTGAACATCGATGCTCCAAATGCAAGGGAACCCACATTCAAAAAGAAACTACTAAAGCTCAGAGCACACATTGCACCTCACACAGTAATAGTGGGAGACTTCAACACCCCATTATCAATGGACAGATCTTGGAAACACAAACTAAACAGAGACACAGTGAAACTAACAGATGTTATGGACCAAATGGATATAAAAGATATCTATAGAACATTTCATACTAAAACAAAAGAACATACCTTCTTCTCAGCACTTCATGTCATTGTCTCCAAAACTGATCATGTAATTGGTCACAAAACAAATCTCAACAGATAAAAAAAGATTGAAATAATCCCATGCCTCCTATCAGATCACTACGGATTAAGGCTGGTCTTCAATGGCAACAAAAACAACAGAAAGCCCACATACACATGGAAGCTGAACAACGCTCTACTCAATGATAACTTGGTCAAGGAAGAAATAAAGAAAGAAATTGAAGACTTCCTAGAATTTAATAAAAATGAAAGTACAACATACCCAAACTTATTGGACACAATGAAAGCAGTGTTGAGAGGAAAACTCATAGCTCTGAGTGCCTCCAAAAAGAAACTGGAGAGAGCATACACTAGCAGCTTAACAGCACACCTGAAAGTTCTGGAACAAAAAGAAGCTAAAACACCCAAGAGGAGTAGAAGGCAAGAAATAATCAAATTCAGGGCTGAAATCAACCAAGTAGAAACAAAAAGAACTATACAAACAATCAACAAAACCAGGAGCTAGTTCTTTGAGAAAATCATGATAGTCAAACCGCTACCCAGACTAACCAGAGGGCACAGAGACAGTATCCAAATTAACAAAATTAGAAATGAAAAGGGAGATATAAAAACAGAATCTGAGGAAATTGAAAAAAATCATCAGATCCTACTACAAAAGCCTATACTCAACAAAATTGGAAAATATGGATGAAATGGACAATTTTCTAGACAGATACCAAATACCAAAGTTAAGTCAGGATCAGATAAACCATCTAAACAGTCCCATAATGCCTAAAGAAATAGAGGCAGTCATTAAAAGTCTCACAACCAAAAAAAGCCCAGGACCAGATGGATTTAGTGCAGAATTCTATCGGATCTTCAAAGAAGACTTAATACCAACACTCTTCAACCTATTCCACAAAATAAAAACACAAAGTACACTACCCAATTCATTCTATGAGACCACAGTTACACTGCTACCAAAACCTCATAAAGTCCCAACAAAGAAAGAAAACTTCAGACCAATTTCCCTTATGAATATTGATGCAAAAATACTCAATAAAATTCTCACAAACCGAATCCAAGAACACATCAAAATGATCATTCTTCATGATCAAGTAGGCTTCATCCCAGGGATGCAGGGATGGTTCAATACTCGGAAATCCATCAATGTAATCCACTACATAAACAAACTCAAAAAAAAAAAAAAAACTCACATGGTCATTTCATTAGATGCTGAAAAAGCATTTGACAAAATTCAACATCCCTTCATGATAAAAGTCTTGGAAAGCTCAGGAATTCAAGGCTCATACCTAAACATAGTAAAAGCAATATACAGCACACCAGTGACCAACATCAAACTAAATTGAGAGAAACTTGAAGCATTCCCACTAAAATCAGGGACTACATGAGGCTGTCCACTTTCTCCCTCTCTATTCAATATAAAACTTGAAGCTCTAGCTAGAGAAATCAGACAACAAAAGGAAGTCGAAGGGATATAAATTAAAAGGAAGAAATCAAAATATCACTATTTGCAGATGATATGATCGTATACTTAAGTGACACAAAAAACTCCACCAAAAAACTGCTACAGCTAATAAACAACTTCAGCAAAGTGGTCTGATATAAAATTAACTCAAACAAATCAGTAGCCTTCCTATACTCAAGGAATAAACAAGCTGAGAAAGAAATTAGAGAAATGAAACTCGTCACAATAGTCACAAGCAATATAATGTATCTCGGTGTGACTCTAACCAAACAAGTGAAAGATCTATATGATAAGAACTTCAAGCCTCTGAAGAAAGAAATTGAAGAAGACCTCAGAAGATGGAAAGATCTCCCATGCTCATGCCTTGGCAGGATTAATATAGTAAAAATGGCCATCCTGCCTAAAGCAATCTACAGATTCAATATAATCCCCATCAAAATTCCGACTCAATTCTTCATAGAGTTAGAAAGAGCAATTCTCAAATTCATTTGGAATAACAAAAAACCCAGATAGAAAAAACTATTCTCAACAATAAAAGAACCTCTGGGGGAATCAGCATCCCTGACATCAAGCTGTACTACAGAGCAATAGTCTTAAAACCTGCATGGTATTGGTACAGTGACAGACCAGTAGATCAGTGGAAGAGAATTGAAGCCCCAAAAATGAACCCACACACCTACAGTCACTTGATTTTTGACAAAGAGCTGAAACCATCCAGTGGAAAAAGGACAGCATTTTCAAAAAATGGTTCTGGTTCAACTGGTAGTCAACATGTAGAAGAATGCAAATTGATCCATTCTTATCTCCTTGTACAAAGCTCAAGTCCAAGTGAATCAAGAACCTCCACATAAAACCAGATACACTGAATCTAATAAAAGAGAAAGTGGGGAAAATTCTTGAGCACATGGGCACCGGGAAAAAGTTCCTGAACAGAACACCAATGACTCATGCTCTAAGATCCAGAATTGACAAATGGGACCTCATGAAATTGCAAAACTTTTGTAAGGCAAAGGATACTGTCAGTAGGACAAAATGGCAACCAAAGTTTGGGAAAAGATCTTCACCAATCCTACATCTGATAGAGGGCTAATATCCAATATATACAAAGAACTCAAGAAGTTAGACTTCAGAGAACCAAATAACCCTATCAAAAAATGGGGAACAGAGCTAAACAGAGAATTCTCAACTGAGGAAACTGGAACGGCTGAGAAACACCTAAAGAAATGTTCAACATCCTTAGTCATCAGGGAAATGCAAATCAAAACAACCCTGATATTCCACCTCCCACCAGTCAGAATGGCTAAGATCAAAAAACTCAGGTGACAGCAGATGCTGGCAAGGATGTGGAGAAAGAGGAACACTCCTCCATTGTTAGTGGGATTGCAAGCTGGTACAACCACTCTGGAAATCAGTTTGGCAGACCCTCAGAAAATTGGACATAATACTACCTGAGAACCCAGCTATATCACTCCTCGGCATATACCCAGAAGATGCTCTAACATATACTAAGGATACATGCTCCACTATGTTCATAGCAGCCATATTTATAATAGCCAGAAGCTGGAAACAACCCAGATGCCCCTCAACAGAGGAATGGACACAGAAAATGTGATACATTTACACAATGGAATACTACTCAGCTATTAAAAACAATGACTTCATGAAATTCGCAGGCAAATGGATGGAACTTGAAAATATCATCCTGAGTGAAGTAACTCAGTCACAAAAGAACAAACACAGTATGTACTCACTGATAAGCTGATATTAGCCCAAAATTTTGGAACACCCATGATTCAATTCATAGCAACTGTTGGACTGAGCGTGGGGTCCCAGATGGAGGAGTTGGAGAAGGGACTGAAGGAGCTGAGAGAGTTTGCAGCCCCATGGAGGGAGTAACAGTGTCAACTGCCCTGACCCTCCAGTGCTCCAGGACCACCAACCAAAGAATACACATGGAGGGACCCATGATGCTGGCCACATTTGTGGCAGAGGAGGGCCTTGTTGGCCATCAGTGGGAGGAGAGGCCCTTGGGTCTGAGTGTGTTAGATGCCCCAGTATAGGGGAATACCAGGGAGGGAAGTCAGAAGTGGGTGGGGGAGTGGTGGAATACCCCTCATAGAGGCAGGGGAGGGTGATGGGCTGGGTGTTTCCAAAGGGGAGACCTGGAAAGGGGAAAACATTTGAAATGTAAATAAAATATGGGAAAAAAAAAAAAAGTAAAGTCACACGGTTTGGCCACCATATCCCAGTCCAGAGGCTCTCTATTCCAACGGGGTAGCATCGTGTTGAAAGTCAGCACCTAGACTGTACTTATAGAAGCATTCAAGAAAGTGTCTGATGTTATACTGCCTCTACCAGTGTCCCATTCTGAAACACTAGTACTTATTTCAACAGGCCTGTTTAAACAATGGATTATAGTCAGGGACTAGAGACAAAAAGAAGTTAAATAATACATACCAAATACGATTGAATATATAATGTATATGTATTTGCCCATCAAGAGAAGAATATATGTATATACCAGATACATGAGAGAACGGTAACCAAGTCAATTTTTAAAAAATGGCAGTATTCAAAGATTTCCAACATAATGAAAATGTTACATGTTCGAGGAAATAAAAATGCTGATTATCTTTATATATAATGTATCTTTATATATAATGCTTTTTATCATTATACACAGTATTCAAATAATAAAATGCCATACTTCAAAAATATGTATAAATATGAGTGATTAAATTTTTAAATTAAATTTATTTATCTTTTCACAGTATCAGTCCTTTCTCTCCTCCCAGTACCTCTTCACATAAGTCCTTCTCCCATTTCCTTTAGGAATGCCACCCTCTCAGTGCCAAGTCCCTCCATGTCCCCACCCCCAATCCCCCACTCTCCCGTCCCCCCACACCCCCAACTCCTATATTTCTCCACCCTCTCTCACCCCACAAATCAAGTTGCTTCAAGACTAGGCACATCTTCTCCCACTGAGGTCAGACAAAGCTGTAAATTTAGGGGTGCTGGATCCATAGGCAGGCAGGTAGACAACAGGCTCAGGGACAGGCCCTGCTCCAGTTGTTGGGGAACCCGTATGAAAACCAAGCTGCTCATCTGCTACATATGTTCAGTGGGCCTAGGTCCAGCCCATGCTCCCACTTTGGTTGGTGATTCAATCTCTGGTCTTTGGTGATTCAATCTCTGGAAGTCTTAAAGGGTCCAAGTTAGTTGACTCTGTTGGTCCTCCTGTGAAGTCCCTGTCCTCTTTGGCTCCTTCAATCTTTATCCCAACTCTTCTGTAAGACTCCCTGAGCTCCGTCTAATGATAGAGTGTAAGTCTCTGAATCTCTTTCTATGTGGAGTCTGTCAGAGGACAGTTTTGCTATGCTGCTGTTTGCAAGCATAATGGATTATCATTAATAGTGGCAGAGATTGTTTCTTGCCCATGGGTTGGGTCTCAATTTGGCACAGTCATTGGTTAACCATTCCCCTAGTCTCTGCTCTATCTTTGTCCCTGCTCATCTTTAAGCAGGACACATTTTGGGTCGAAGGCTTTGTGGGTGGGTTGCTGTCCTTATCCTTCTTCTGGGAATCCTGACTGTCTACAGGAAGTGGCCACTTCAGGATTCATATGCCCCACTCTAGGTATTTCAGCTAAGTTGTCCCCTGGACCTCCCCTTGGGCCTCTCCCCATCCCAGGTCTCTGGTAAGTCCTAGAGATTGCTCCCCCAGCCAATCTCCCTTCTCTCTCCCCTGCTTTCCCCACATATGATCTCCATCCCTTGCCTTTATCCCCTCCCCATCCCCTCTTCCACCCATTTCCCTCCTTCCATTTACTTCTGTTATCTATTTTGTTTCCCCTTTTGAGAAAGAGTCAACCATCCTCCCTTGTACCCTCCTTGTTATTTGGCTTCTTTGGATCTGTTTGGTTACCCTGTACTTTCTGGCTAATATTAACTTTTAAGTGAGTTCATACCATGCATGTCCTCTAGGGTCTGGATTACCTCACTTAGGATGATATTTAGTTCTATCCATTTGTCTGTGAAATTCATGATGTACTTGTCTTTAATGGCTGAGTAGTATTCCATGGTGTACATATACCACATTTTCTGGATCCATTATTCAGTTGAGAGACATCTAGATTATTTCTACTTTATGGCTATTACGAATAAAGGTATGACCATGTTTGAGCAAGTGTCTTGGTAGGATGGTAGAGCATCTTTTGTGAATATGCCCAGGAGTGATATAACTGGGTCTTGAGGTAGATCAAGTCCCAATCTTCTGAGAGACTGCCAAATTGATTTACAGAGTGGTTGTATAAGTTTGCACTCCCCACAGCAACAGGAGTAGTGTTCCCCTTGCTCCAAAACATCACCAGAATGTGCTGTCTTTTGAATTTTTAATCTTAGACATTCTGATCAGTGTAAGGTGACTTGCATTTCCCTGATGACTAAGGACATTGAACATTTCTTCTCAGCCATTCTAGATTCCTCTGATGAGAACTCTGTTTATCTCTGTACCCCATTTTTATTGGGTTATTTGGATTGTCAGTGTTTAATTTCCTGAGTTCTTAATATATTTTGGATATTAGCCCTCTGTCAGATGTAGGGTTAGTGAAGGTCTTTGCCAAATCTGTAGGCTGTCATTTTGTTCTGATGACAGTGTCCTTTGACTTCCAGAAGCTTTTCAGTTTTGTGAGGTCCCATTTATTAATTCCTGACCTCAGCGCCTGAGCCATTTGGTGTTCTGTTCAGGAAGTTGTTTTCTGTACCAACGAGTTCAAAACTATTCCCCACTTTCTTTTCTTTTCTATTAGACTAAGTGTGTGTGTGTGTGTGTGTGTGTGTGTGTGTGTGTGTGTGTGTGTGTGTGTGTGTGTGTGGTTTTCTTCAGAAACTTGAAGTACTTGTCATATAGGTCTTTCATTTGCTTACTTAAAGTTACAGCAAGGTATGTTATGTTATTTGTGGCTACTGTGTCCCTAACTTCGTTCTCAGCCATTTTATTGCTTGTGTGGAGGAGAACTACTGATTTTGTTGAGTTAATTTTGTATCCAGCCACTACACTGAAGGTATTCATCAGCTGTAGGAGTTCTCTGGTAGAATTTTTGGGGTCACTTATATATACTATTATATCATCTGCAAATAGAAATAATTTGGCTTCTTCCTTTCTAATTCGAAATCCCCTGATCAACTTTATTTGTCTTATTGCTCTAGCTAGAACTTCAAGTACTATATTGAAGAGATATGGAGAGAGTTGATAGCCTTATCTTGTCCCTAATTTCAGTGGAAAGGCTTAAGTTTCTCTCCATTTAGCTTGATGTTAGCTATTGGCTTGCTGTATGTTGCTTTGATTATGTTTAGTTATGTGTCCTGTATCCCTAAGGTTCTCTAAGACCTTTAACATGAAGGTATATTGGATTTTATCAAAGACCTTTTCAGCATTTAATGAGATAATCATGATTTTTTTCTTTATGTTTGTTTATACAGTGGATTACATTGATGGATTTTAGTATATTGAAGCATCCCTGTATTGCTGGGATGAAGAGAGGGATGAAGCATATTTGATCTCGATGAATGATGCCTTTGATGTGTTCCTGCATTCCATTTTTTAGTATTTTATTGAGTATTTTTGCATCAATGTCCATAGGGAAATTGGTCTGAAATTCTTTCTTTGTTGAGTCTTTTTGTGGTTAGATACCAAGGTGACTGTAGTCTCATAAAATGAGTTTGACTGTTCTGTCTGTTTCTGTTTTGTGCAAAAGTTTGAAGAGTGCTGTCATTAGCTCTTCTTTGACTTTCTGGTAGAATTCGACACTATAACTATCTTGCCCAGGACTGTTTTTGGTTGGGAGACTTTTAATGACTGCTTCTAGTTTCTTAGGAGTTATAAGACTTGATCTTGATTTTGCTTTGGTATTTGGTATCTGTATAGAAAAATAATCCATTTCATTTAGATTTTCAAATCTTGTGGAATATAAGCTTTTGAAATAAGACCTAACTATTCTTTGAATTCCCTTAGTGTCCATTGTTATGTCTCTATTTTCATTTCTTATTTTATTGATTTGGTTACTATCTCCCTGCCTTTTGGTTAGATTGGCTAAGGGTTTGTCTATATTGTTGATTTTCTCAGAGAACCAGTTCTTGGTTTCATTGATTGTTCTCTTTGTTTCTAATTGATTGACTTCACCTCTGAGTTGTATTATTTCCTGATCTCTACTCCTCGCTTCTTTTTTATCTAGAGACTTCAGATGTGCTTTTAATTTGTTAGTATGAGAACTCTACGATTTCTTTATGGGAGCATTCAGTGTTAGGAACTTTCCTCAGCACTGTTTTCATAGTGTCCCATAAGTTTGTGTATGTTGTGCCTTCATTTTCATTGAAATCTAAGATGTCTTTAATTTATTTCTTCCCTGACCTATGAAATGGATCATGGAATGGAGAAGTGTTCCATTTCCATGAGTATATAGGCTTTCTGTTGTTTCTGCTGTTGTTGAAGTCCAGCTTTAATCCATGGGATCTGATAAGATGCATGGGGTCATTTCAATCTTCTTGTATTGGTGAGGTTTGACTTGTGACAGATTATATGGTCAATTTTGGAGAAGGTTCTGTGAGTTGCTGAGAAGAAGGTATATTCTTTTGTGTTTGGGTGAAATGGTCTATAGATATCTGTTAGATACATTGGAATAATAATCTGTTAGTTTCATTATTTCTCGGTTTAGTTTCTGTCTTGATGACCTGTCCATTAGTAAGAGTGTGATGCTGAGGTATTCCACTATTAATGTGTGGGTTTGATATGTGATTTAAGCTTTAGTAATATTTCTTTTATGAATGTAGATGTCCTTGCATTGGGGCATAGATGTTCAGAATTGATTTCCTCTTGGTGGATTTTTTTTCTTTGATGAGTATGGAGTATCCTTCCCTGTCTCTTTTGATTACTTTTGGTTGAAAGTCTATTTTATTAGATATTGGAATGTGTACTCCAGCTTGTTTGCTGGGTCAATTTGTTTAGAAACCTTTTTTCCAGCCCTGTGTACTGAGATAATGACTATTTTGTTGCTGAAATGCATCTTTTGTATACAGCAGAATGATAGATTCTGTTTACATATCTATTCTGTCAGCCTTTGTCTTTTTAATGGATGAGTCCACTGATGTTGAGAGATATTAATGGCCAATGATTGTTATTTCCTGTTATTTTTTATGTTGGTGGTGGTTGTGTGTGTGTGTGTGTATGTGTGTGTGTGTGTGTGTGTGTGTGTGTGTGTGTGTGTGTGTGTGTGAAATTATTTCTTGTGTATCCTTGAGTATAGTTAGCCTCATTGAATTGGCGTTTTCCTTCTAGAATCCTCTATAGGGCTGAGTTAACGGAAAAGTATTGTTTAAATATGGTCTTGTCATGGAAGATCTTGCTTTTTCCATCTATGGTTTGAAAGTTTTGCTGGGTATAATAGACTTGACTGACATCTGTGGTCTCTTATGGTTTGTAAGACCTCTGCCCAGGCTTTTAGAGTCTCAAATGAGAAACTGGGTTTAATTCTGATAGGGCCACCTTTATATGTTATTTGGCATCATTCCCTTGCTGCTTTTGAATTCTTCTTTTGTTCTGTATATTTAGTGTTTTGATTATTATGTGGTGGGAGGATTTTCTTTTCTGGTGTTAGGTGTTCTATAAGCTTCTTGTTCCTTTATAGACAACTCTTCCTTTATTTTTTTTTATTTTTATTTTTATTATTATTATTATTATTATTATTATTATTATTATTATTTTTGATACTTTATTTACATTTCCAATATTTCCCCTTTTCTGGGTCTCCTCTTTGGAAACCCCCTATCCCCTCACCATCCCCGCCTCTATGAGGGAATTCCACCTCCCACCCACCCGCCCACCCATCCCCATATTCCCACCTTGACATTCCCCTTTACTGGGGCCTCTAACACCCTCAGGCCCAAGGGCCTCTACTCTCTCCCTGATGGCCATTTAAGTTAGAAAATTTTTCTTCTATTATTTTTTTGAAGATATTTTCTGGGCCTTTAAGGTGAAACGACTTCTTCTTCTTCTTCTTCTTCTTCTTCTTCTTCTTCTTCTTCTTCTTCTTCTTCTTCTTCTTCTTCTTCTTCTTCTTCTCCTCCTCCTCCTCCTCCTCCTCCTCCTCCTCCTCCTCCTCCTCCTCCTCCTCCTCCTTCTCCTCCTCCTCTTCTTCTTCTTCTTTTTCTTCTTCTTCTCCAATTTCTATTATTCTTAGGTTTGGACTTTTCCCAAATTTCCTGGATGTTTTGGATCATGAAGTGTTCAGATTTTGCATTTACTTTGACTGCTATATTGATTTCTTCTAACATATCTTCTACATCTGAGATTTTCTCTTCCATCTCCTGCATTCTGTTGATGATGTTTATATCTGTAGCTCTTGTTCTCTTTCCTAGATTTTCCATCTCCAGGGTTGCCTCAGTTTGTGTTTTCTTTATTGCTTCAATCTCCTTTTTCTGGTCTTAGAGAGTTTTATTCATATCCTTCACCTGTTTGATTGTGTTTTCCTGTATTTCTTTATGTTTATTTGCTTCCTCTTTAAATTACTCTATCTGTTTGAATGTATAGTCCTATATTTTTTAATGGATGTATTCATGTCCTCTTTAAAGGCCCTGGATCTTTTTTATTTTGTTCTTACCCTGTCCTTTAGGTATCTGGTTTTCCCTGGTGTTGGCTGGATGATGCTGATGTCAGCTGAACTTCTTGGGAGGTGGGGAGAGCTATGGGACAGGCAATAGAAGTCAGGGTATCTACTCTCTTGGCTGTTCCTCAGGTATACCCAAGTCTGCAGGCTCTGACATGGTTGGACTCTATTCGGCAGGTCGTATCCCAGTTAGACACAACTGAGGTATCAGGCAGATCTAATTTTGTAGGCTGTCTGAGGAGGACTAGCTAGGGAGGTGAGCAGATCCAATTAGGATTGGAAGGGTTACAAGCTACTTTTGGGGGCCACAAAAGGTTTCCACAGGGAAGCAGGACACTCTGCAAGACTCGTCCAAACCAAGGAGGAAGGCCAAATCTAGACAATCTAAAATTATTTAAAAATAAGAAGAAGTAGTGAACTGACATAGAATATTCAACATCAGAAAGAACACAAATCTCAAAATGCAGAGAAGAACACACACCCCTATCTTTTATTCTATTAACACAAATGCACAACAAATCTCAAAAGCAGAGAGGAACACACACCCCTACCTTTTATTCTATTAACATCAAGTCCTCAGACTGGTAAAAACAAAAATGACTGACAGTCAGTCATTGGCAGGTGCTGAAAGTGAAAAAGGAAGATTAACTGTAAACAGAATGGTTTGAATAAAGAAAACTTCCTGAACTTCAGTGTGGTGATGACCACACAAATAAGTTCACTATTTTAAAATTCATCAACTGCATGCCAAGAAATAAGTCAATTACATTGGAGTTAAAGTTTACTACAAATAAAATAAATGAACATGAATGGATGAATGAATGAATGAATGAATGAATGAATAAAATGAAATATTGCCTGCAATTTATGTAGAGCCAACTAAGAGGATACTGTAAAATTTAAATAAGGTACATGGCATTAACTGCCCTAGAGAGGAATAAGGCAGCCAAAATAGGAATGTGACTAGTGGAGGGACGTGGTAGGGTATTCAATTCTGACCACAAACAGCCTAATGTCACTGATGATGACAGTTGAGCTATGTTTTAAGGGAAATCAAGTGAGGTGCCTATAATCCTGGCATTTGGGGGTAGAGGCAGCAGGGAATAGAGAATCAGGGGTTAGAAGTCACCATGACTACATGATACCCTATCTCATAAAACAAAACAAAAATAAATAAATAATAAAGGAAAAGAGAGAAGGGGGAGAGAAAGAAGGAAAGAAAAAGGAGAGAAAGGCAAGGAAGAAACTGGGAGGGAAGTAAGGAGGGAAGTAGCGAGGGCATGAAAGAACACTTATGAAGAGATTTGATAGGAACAGACTCTGGTAAATCTAACAGTGATCATTAAGTGACATTTCTTAGGCTTAAGGAAAAAATAGGCAAAAGTGAATGAAAAGTAGAATCTTAGAATAACACATTGTTTTTAAAAAGACAGAAATCCTGAGCCAAAAAGCACAAGGAGATATTGATGGGATATTTTTGTTGTTATTTTTTTACAGGGAGAAGGATGTATTTGTTTCTATAAAGATTATGAAAACACAAATACCAGCTCAAATGTAGAAGAGAAAATGAACAGGGGCAAGGACAGCTCATCCCCTCACCCTCAGGATAGAGACTGGATAAGGAAGAATGCAACTGAATGGTTTCCTCCATTGACCTGAAGTTTTCACAGCATGAATGAGTACTTTTTAAACTGTGGTCACTACAAGTTATCAAATTTATCTTACAACATTCTGTATTGAACTAAAGAAAACAAAAGCACTAAGCATAATCCCCCAAAGACTAATCTCTTTCCAGAAGGATCTAGGATGTAATCTCTACTCAGGTGTTATATTGAATGCATATCTTTACCAACTACATGATTTTGCTCTGTTAATTTAAAAATAATAAATTTGCTCTCAAGAATGAGATGATCTGAAGTATGTGAAGCAAATGGATAGCAGAGCTGGGGATGGGGGACAGCATAAATTCTGTTGTTTCAAACTCACAGGCATACCATCAACATGCCAGGGGGAAAATACCTGAGACTATTTCTCCAAAACTATATCACCTATAAGATATATGGAATATTTCTATGTAAAGAATTAAGTTACATGAGGTTGTATACATGGCACCACCATTTTCAGGCAAAATAAAAAATTAGAACCATTTGGATAAGTTGAGGAATGATGGTTGACAGTTGAGCCAGTAACAGACATTTCACCTCTCCATCCTTGCTTTTATCATCCTTCCTGTCCTTCTGTCTTCCCTTCCCCTACTTCCCAATGGCTGTCTAGAATACTGATTTCTATGATCAGTGCTGGGACAGCTAATTGCCACTTAGGCCTAGTGAGGAGGATATGAAATACATGGTTAGTTTCTGGGGACCCAGAATTCATCTGGATCACAGAAAGAATTAAGGAAGAGATCATCTGGAGTACTGGGGATTTTAAACTGAAAAAATTAAGATTTAAAATCCCCTAAAGAAGAAATCAAACTCCTCAATGAGACGATACAGAGTTCAGAACTTTCATTTACAGACACCAATATGTTCTCAACATACTGCCAAACTAATATTCACAAAGTACAGCTCACCTGTCATCATTCCAGACTCCTAGCAGAAGCACTATGCTATCCTTGGCTCTGCATTAGGAGAATCTAGTGACTATATTAAAACTAAACTGTAGTGGATTCTGAAAGGAGAACCATAGGAAAGCAGGAATATAGTCTCATTATGTCAGGAAATAGCCAGTACCCAGAAGATGTGGATAACTAAAGAAATTATTTTCCAAATTTAAAGGAGTAGCTATTGCTATTAAAACTATATTTTATAAAGAAAATTTTCCTGCAAAGAGTAGCAAACTACTTAGTTAGAAATGTGATTTAATTTTGTCATTTAACATGTACTTGGTTTGAATTTGTTTTTTAGAAAGCAATAAGCATAAATATTTGTACATTTCCCAAGAGGGAATAAATTTTTAATATTCCTGGTCCATCCTGAAAACTACCTGCATGTTCCCTAACAATGTATGTCTTCTGAAATTCTGAACCAAATACAGAAGTATGTATAGTGAATTTTCTCTCTAAAAGCCATCATTGTTACTTGATTCCTCAATTTGGCCACAAGAAAAAGGCATCTTCATTGGTGACTCTTGGTTATATTAATTAATGGCCCCTTGCAAAGCCTTTTTCATGACTTCTGGTTTTTGTTGGCTACCTTAATATAAGTTAAAGTGAGTACAGCTGGTTCTGGAGTATACTTCAGTAGCAGGGTGTGTGCCTGGTATGCAAAAGGCTCTGAATCCCATGTTCCACACCAAAACAAACAAGAATTTGGACCAATCAGACTGTCAGTATCTACCAAGACAATAGGGCATGGTGTGTAACTTTCACAGGAAAGCCACAAGAATAAGAACAACTAAATCCCACAAATGAAAACTACATTTAAAAAATCTGTTTCTCCCTGACCTTCATCCTTTTCACTCTTTCTTACTGATTTCAGCTCATATTCTATCATGCTTTCTGTATTTCCCTTTTTTTCTCTGCTTTCTCATACTCCATGAAGACTCTTCCCTTCTAGCCCAGGAAAGGCGGTAGCATGTTTTTTTATTTTTTTTTTTTTTATTTATTTTTTTTTTCTGTTTTTTTTTTTTTTTTTTTTTTGATATTTTATTTACATTTCCGATGATCCCCCTTTTCTTTAGAAACCCCGTGTCCCCTCCCCCTCCCCGCCTCTGTGAGGGA
>CM052704.1:56858066-56891872 GCA_028551405.1 Uromys caudimaculatus
GATCTTTGTCCCGGCGCTGATCAGCTGTGGGGCCCTGTGGCCCAAGCTGAGGCTTCCGGCCGTCGCAGGAAGCTGCTGGCGGTCAGTCTCTGTGGCCCGCAGAAAGCGGGTTGAGCTTTTCTGCGTTCCTGGTGAGCTGTGGGGCCGCATGTTTTTTTAAATTACATGCAATACTCTGTTTTTTCTCAACTTTCCCTGATCTCTTGCCTTAAAGAGAGGTTTTTCTTTATTAAACATAAAAATCAATTTGGGGAAGCATCTGGATCCCCCTTTGATGCACAAAACCAGACAGAATGCACTATTGAAACAAAGTATTTCTACAGGAAAGTACAGACAAAACTCCGCTATCTTATGAGAAGAATAAGAATCTATTAAATTGTATAATTTTAAGAGCTATGAAGAGTCTTAAAGGTCAACTGATATTATCTCCATTTTTATGGATGAAGGAAAACAGAAAGCAATGGTGATTGATTCCTTCCATGTATCAGGCCTTGTATTTTTATTGCCTTTATTGTTACTATTAATTATATTTATATGTATATTAAATATTTGTTATTCATATTTATATGTACATAATCTATATTTCTGAGATTTGTTCTCATACATTGTAAGAGTTATATGTTCAATTTTCTGTCTACAAGATTTGCCAACCACTTCCTCAGTGCTGATCCTAAGGAAAGAAAATAAAAACTAGCTCAGAGAGATCACCTGACATCTTCCAATGCTTTGTGCCCAATCTCATTTAACAGTTAAACATTGACAAAGTCCGAAAATTAACATGAGCCTTAAAGATAAGCCATCACCTGGCAAGGATCATTAATCTATGAAAAGACAGAAATGGAATTTAAAGCTAGGATTCATTCAACTCAAAAACTGTTTGGTGCTTTTGCTTTTTGGCTTATGTATACACTTACTTTGTGTGCTCATGTTGCTGATCAGGGCTGCCTGGTAAGCTTATGTCCACTTCAGATGGGTTTTAATGCTGGACACAAAACTCAGAGCTTCTTGTACGCTAACCACATGGATTCGGATTCTCAGTGAGATGCCTGGCAAACCCAGAGTTTGCAAGCCAGTTGGCAATTTGCTCTCTAATTCTGATATTTCTTGCTCAGTTCCTCATCTATCTTGAAGTTATAGGTCACCATGTCTAAGTTGTGATGACTGCCAGCCACTTTGTGTGACTCTGGTATGTTTTTAATGAATGCAGTAGCAGTGTCAGAAAAAATAGGGTATGGAAGAAAGTGGGAATGATTTAAGTAATTAACTTAAAGGTCTCTGAGTTGAAATTAATAGCCATCGTTATTTTTAAAGGTACTGCCTATGATTTATTCTACTGAGAAATGCTTTCCCACTCTTCTCTAGCTTTAATCTTAGGTGATTTTTAGTGTCCTTTTCATTTTTCAGCTCCTCTTCCAACTCCCTCACTCAATAATGTATGATCCATCTTTTCTTGTCTATCCCCTTTCTGTATTAATAACATTAGGCCCCATTCCTTCACTTCATATTTTTTTGCATGTAAAAAAAAAATAGAAAAAAAACTGGAAAATCATCTTACAATAGATAAAAGTTCTTGCAAAATATTAATACATAATTTAGCTTGTGCACTTTAACACTTGGTAATTTAACATTGTAAACTGAACGTCTCATGTCTTTGGTACTAGAACAGGAAGCTAACGGTCTCTCCAATTTATTCTCAGTCTCCGAGTGTTCAGGGTTCCTTGATGTGAGTACTTAATCATGTACCTGAGCAGCAGCCTATGTACAGACTGCTGGGGGGGGAGCTTGTTTGTTTTGCATCTGTGCAAAGATATGGTACCTGTGTTGCACTCCTGAGCTGCAATATAGGAGTTATGGGGGGTGGGGGGGAGGCGGTTCTCATTTGAACATGCACATAGCTCCCAGCACAGAGGCTGCAGGAAAGATGGGTGTGGAATTAAAGGGTAGTGAAATTTCATAACTGTCCAATAGTTTACCTCTGATGTTCAATTCCCTAGGGAAAAGAGTTTGAGTGTGAGGGAAAAAAATGAAAGGAAAAGAATGCGGAAATGGATAGCTGCCGGCAATGACTTCTATTTTCCATGATTTGGCAGGAATCAAAAAGTTGAGGGGAAAATCTAAGGGAACTTCTAAGTTCTCAGAAGTTAGAAGAAAACTAATGTATCAAATAATTGTTCTTTTAATGCCCACTGTATGCCAACAATTATGCTGGGCGACTTACTTTGTAGCACAATGTTTGAGTAAGTATTATGTCCATGTTTCTAACAGGAAATGCATCCTTCTTAAGGCATTTCTGCAGCTCTCTGTAGGCTACACATCCCAGACATGGTGGCACTGAAATGTGAACCTTTGTCTCTGTTTTAAAGCCCAATGCTCTCCAATATTGTCAAGCTCCTTCACTAAACATAGATTACTCTATACTGATACACAAAATAAATTCTCATACAACCCAATTATCTAAAAGAGAATTAATAACACCACTCTCCATAGAGAGTTTAGCCTGAGACAGTTGGTAAATTGATAAATTTATTAAAGGCTTCAGTCCTGGAGAGTCTGTCCTGTCATCTCATATAAACAACACAGCCAGCTGCAAAGTTAGTAACAGCTTGAAAGTAACGAGTCTGCATTTCCAGATGCTAAGGTGACTGTAGGAGCTAAAACTAGGCACATGTTTTCACAAGTTGTATGTTCCTACCCTCTGTCTCATAAGTAGAGATACCTGAAGTAAAAGGTATGTCACTGACCCCATGGATGCCCAAGATAGAAATATAAGCAGCGGTTGAAAACTCACTAGACAGATTGTACTTCTTCCGGGATAATACCCAGTTAAAAGGGGTTGTGTTGACATTTTGCAGAGCCAATATTCTCCCTTAGGTGCTCTCAGGAGTGAATGCAAACCCACCAGTTTAGCTGTTTGCATCAAGTCCTCCTGTAAATATTTCTCTGGTGGTAAGGTAGTCTTGGATCATGCTCTGGTCACCTTCTGGTGAAACCAGACAAAGCCTAGACAAAGTCCGGATCCTAGAGAAAAGTTTCTATAGAAACTATCAGTTTTATATTGGGACAACTTCAGTTATTTATTTCATATGAGGAAACAGGTTAGAAGAGATGAATGGCGCTAGGATACAGGGATATAGCTCAGTGGTACAGTGAAAGTCTGGCATTCAGGATGCTCCAGGTTGGATTCCCAATATTCCCCTCACACACACATGCATAGTAAATTGACTTGACTGATATTGTTGACACTGTGTGAGACAATTGGTCTTAAGGATTCCTGGATCCCTTATACTGTATGGAACTACTTGAAAGGGCTGAAAATTGTGCAGCCCTAACTCCAGGAAGCCAAGAGGGGTGGAGGGCAGGGCAAGTTCAGTGCATGTGGCTAATCTGATTAACATCTGGTTCCACAGCAAAGCAAAATGATTTCCATTAATGCCGCAAAGGCACCAGTAGGTCACATCCAATTGTTACTTTTTAAAATGTGGCTTTCATCTCTGCACTAGCTACTCTGTGCTTTCCGTCCTATGTCTGTTTGGTTTAAGACACTGGACAGTTCTGATCTTGGATTCATATAATCACACTTCTCAAGGACGTGCAACCTGTTTGGTACCTCATCTTAGGGACACAACTTCCAAAAGAAGGAAAGCTCTTATTCTTAACTCAGTAGAAATCAGATCAACTGCTTCTTTAAAATGGCATATTAATCTAGTGTGAAGAATGAATAAATTTGTTAAAGAAATTGATAGCAAATAACCCAGCTTATGTTTTTCAAAATACGTGTGCATATTGAAGCCAACCCACCACACCATATGCTCTCTTCTCCCAGGTGTCCTACAGCTTCGCTCCTACTTCTCTCTGTAAATAACTGTAAACTACATCAGCTGCATGTACTCATTTTTCTCAAAAGCAGTTTAAAGATCATCACATGCTCACCCCATATGCCCCATTCCATCTGCTTTGAAGTCTTCCAAACTTCACTCCCGTTACCCCACTGTACACCTCAGCACATTTCCACTCATTCCCATGTTCTGTCTGATCTCAAAGGCCAGCCTTCTTAAATAGCCAAACCCCACCCAAATGTTACTCAGCATATGAAAAATTATTTTCTGTGACCTTTCTCAAACTTTCAAGCTAGCTAAAATCTCACCCTCATTTCAACCTAAGTAGTACTTATCATTTCTGTCACTTTACTGACATTTAGGAACTAGTAAATTCAGTAGACGCAGGGAAAATAGCTCCCAGGGTATATTCTGGCCTTTGACATCATTGATCATATCTTGGACAGCACTGTTGATGCAGTTATTTCCTGTAAGGGAAATGATGGCATGAAACATCAATGCAATCAAATGAAGTCATATATGAAAAGGAAAGAACCACCTCCGGTAATCAGTAACGTGTCCATTCAGAATGTAGAAGCTATCCATGGGCTAGGAGGGTAGCTACCATGCTAGACTTCTCAAATACCATAATCTCCTTTTAATGAACCAAAGGAAAGGCTAAATCTTGCTTGCTTCATATGCCTCAGAACTTTTGCCCTGGTGCTAACTAGATGACTTGTTCCTTCACTGCCTATCATTTATGTGGTTATTTATTTTTTAGATCTGAGTTCTCCAAACTGTGTTTGATATGGTACTCTGTGATCCCAAGGCTAGACATAGCAAACTAAGTTTTCAGACTAGCACATAGAATCCTGTGACTTTTTCCAATAAGGACAGTAGAGGGGTGAGGAAGGGCTAACTTCTTATCTTGCTGTAGTTACTCTCAATGACTCATGTTGAACAGACAAATCCATCCACTTCTATCACCTCTCTCTGAGCCAGACTCAGTGGTTCACTTAGAAACTTGGAGAAGTTGATTCTTTAGAGGTCTAAGCAATAATCCCATGGGACATTTCTAGTGGTTTGAGGGGTACCCTCTTTCCCAGTGTCAGAGTATCACATCCATATCCTTTGCTTATCAAGTCCTTTGCTTTCCTTGGGTAAGGACAGTGATGGTTTCTACCATTACCAACTTTACGCTAACCTCAGTTTTCCTTTCTGTGTTTTCACTGAACCTATTCACAATTATTTATGCTAGAATAAACATCTTGCTTGAAGTAGCCAAAAAGAATTTTCCTTCTATAAGAAAACAGGCATATTATATAAATGTTAATTGAGTAGAAACTGGTTTGACTATATTAAAAGAATAGGTTAATATATAAAAGAACATACTAGAAATAGAGGTCATTAATAATGATAACACAGTAGGAAAATTACAATTCTAACCATGAGTTGTGAATTCATCTGATAGTGCATGCTTGACTTTATAAAACAAATCAGAGCTTTAAAAAAGTTCTAGGTAAACCCATGATTGTAGTGATATTGTTTTGTCTCTGAGAGACAAGTAGAATGAAAGGACAAAAGAGAAGTCAAGATTTGGATGATCTGAACATTCTGGTTGAGGGCAATGGTGGTCAAAGGGCGATGGAGCCAAGCAAAGGAGTTGGAATTCCTTTTACCATCTGGGCAATGGGTGGAAGAACACACAACTAAACCACAGTCAAAGAAATGATTGACTTTTGTACATATGTTGAGGGTTGACCTAAGCCTTCCTAAAATGGGATGTGGGACATGAGAGAATAAAGGGGTCAAAGGTAACATACGTAGGTTAACATCAGTGCTCCTTGGTGATTAAAAAGCATAGTTTCATTTTAAAGACCTGCACTTGAAAAATTTAACATTTAAAGGTGATGGCAAACCAACTAAATCTAAGAGGAAAATTATCTTTGTAGTATATATAGCCACACTAAAAACCCAGGTTACATGTTAACTTTTGAATTTACCACACCTTACACTAATATTATCAGGCCAAATGCAGATTCCTAATGATTACTGTTAAAAAATACATACCAAAACATTACTGACTTCCTTCCAGTTTGGGTGATGTGCAACGTTTCATATACAAGTATATGGTATTAAGAAGGCTAATGATAAATAATATTGTCAGAAATTGTCCCACTTCAGACAAGCCAAGCATCTCACTGTCAGCCAAGCTTGGAAAGTAAAGCCTCCTTCACTGACTGACACTGCTGCTTTTTCTGTTCCAGAACCACACTTCAATGATGCATGCTGCCTTGACGGTTTATTACTGTGATCTTGTTTTCCTGCCACTGCCTCAAAAATTTACCATCTGGCCATTAAGCTCACAGTATCTCACTAAACATGAGGATACCAGCACCTTGCCATCTAGACAGCCAGTTTTGCTGAGATTTGTAGAAGCAGCAATTAGCTACTTCCTTAGATGTGAACAACAATAAATTCAGAACTAAGCACAATCCCACCTGAATCAACACTGAAGGAAAGGGCTTGTCCATATTATAAAGGAAATGGTAGAAATAATATTCCAAATAGCAGAATTCTTACGAATTCTGGCATTTAAGAAAACAAAAACAACTTAAAACTCACCTTAAAAACAAAAACTCATCACTAAACTCCAAGTTGTCCTGTCTGAGTGCTGGATTAGACAGTTCAGTCAAGTTGCCCCTTACAGCTGTACATGATCAGATCTGTCATGTTATTTTGGCAAATGCTGCAGAGAGCTTAAGGTCAGCCACAGGACTGTTTGCCTTACATTTTCCAGAGAGGTGAAGCCTCTTCATTGAATCCTCTATTTAATCGTCCCCAAATCCCAAGTTCTATCTTCTGATCCCTGTTATGATTTACAATAAAATTCATCTTTTTGTGTTCTGTGTGAGTTTGCCTCAGGCTTGACTTAGAGATTTATGAAGAGCATTTACTGTTTGCTTGCTGACACTTCAGAGTTCCAATCCCCAGAGGCAGTTTCCAGGAGGCTGCAGTGTGTTGAGAGGCAGGGAGGAGGTGGATTGGAGAATAAGTTCACATAGCGACACAGCATCACACACTGGGAGCTAAAGCAAACACTGGGAAGCGGAAGAAATCTCTGGGATTCAAGCAGGACATTTCATATAAGAACACAGAGATAACTGAAGTGTACACCATGTTCCCGTATGTTTACCACATTCTATTTCTGCACTGGAAACTGGAAAGAGTAATGATGGAAATGGTGGGTATTTGGGGGGAGGGGTGTTTTGACTTTTAGGGAGTGGATTCTAATTAACACTCAATGTAATATTTGCTTAGAAATAGTTTTCTTAACTTCTCATTGGAATCCAGTATCAAGAAGTTAAGTATAATGGTACCATTATTCAGTCAAAGAAAGCCCTGAATTTTTAGTTGCATTGAAAAAAATTACACAAGTATTTAGCAGAGGGTGAAGGAGGACTGACATTGTGCAGGAGATTGAAAGACAGCCCAGGCACTCACTGAAACCAGTGGAAAAGCAAGTAAGTTTATTCTTGGAGTTCAACACTCTCAAAATTTAAACATTGGATAATCCCTAAGCATTCCCCTAATACACAGAGTCTGGGATTCCATATGTCCTAGACTGCCCTTCAACTCCTGAGTTAAGTGATTCTCCTGCCTCAACCTCGTCAGGAAGAGGCCCTTGTCAGTACACAATACCACATACATGTTATGCCTTACTCTACTCTGTAAGCCTCTCTTCTCCTGACTTCAGAGACAAACTGACTTCCCTGTCACTCCTTGAAGAATCCTCCTGTTAGATTCCAACTATTTACCCCATTCATGAATTTTCTTCAGGGTGCTCACCGCAAACATGAGAATCCCACAAGTACTGAGTCCCATCCATGGAGCTTGAATGTGGAAAAAGTATTTTCTTATGTTCTTTGATAGGATTCCTTTACCCAACAGAGAACCTCAGCTTTAAAGGTTCTTGTGCCTGTGTTTCATCTCTCTCCTGTCACTGCTTGGACAGTCATATACAGAATGCTTTTTCCATGTGTCACTTAGAGATTTATGAATGGTAAATCATTCTCCAGCATAAATCATTCTCTTCATCTTCTGCTCCGTTCTATGGGTATCATAATATATATCTCCACAAGCCAGTGATGCTACATCAAAAGACATCACAATATCCTTTGAAACATTTGATACAAGAAGCATATGATGACTCTTGATAGAGTTAAGAAAATTAAAGTATCTCTGTTTCTTCAGTGTTGGTTAAGTGGTTCAACTTTCTTACGTTCCAAACTTGCAGAGAGAACACTTACCACAAGACCCAAGAGCATTTGAGATACATCTTGACTTCCCCAGAGAATGAGGGCCAACCTTCATTCCATTTCCAAAGGCATTCTTCTACACTGAGAAACTTACCACAAACAGCTTACAGAAGGCTTTGTCACTCATCTACTTGTGCACGTCTATTGACCACTCCCAAAATGCTGACAGCTACTGCTGTGTCACCGAAGCCCTTCCAGTTCTGCTCTCTGCTGTATTTCCTTGGTACCAAGATCATTTTTTTACACCAATTACTAATTGAATGCCATAGAAAACTTAAGAATGAGTTGAATCAAGTGAAGAAAAGCAAGTCAACCACTGTCATCTGCTTCTTCCGCCAGCCACAAGAGAAGAGACAATGCTAATAGGCATGCCATTTTTATAATTAATCAAAGCAGTGATCTGTCCTGCAAAACACAACAAAACTAACTGAATTTGAGCTCCCACGACATGTTTTTACATATCGTCTTCCAAAGTGACATGAGCAGAATAGCAGCTTGAATTTGCACTGAGGTTCCTTCAGCAATATCTTTTGTTTTTAACATACTGGCACCAACTCCTCACCTCCATCAAGAGATCTGATTATTCATTTCACCTTGTCAGGACTTAGAAATGGAACTCTACTTTTCTTTACAATGCCCACAGGATCTATTCACATAAGGCTGGCCCTAGGGCAGAAGCAAACTTTTGCTCTAAAGAGTCTGCCTGGAGGATTCATTCCTAGAGCCCCTGAAATGCTTTGTCCTGAAGCGACCACTATTCAAAGAGAGGTCAAAAGCCCAGTGAGTTTGCACTGCTCTTTCCCAGCTTTCTAGGGATTGAAAATCTGTGCAGGAGACTCCATTATCCTAGGCACCCTCTGCTTGTGAACTTCTTAATTTCCAGGACATTGTCTTTTCAAAAGATTTATCCTCACTCACTTAAAACAATACAGGAACAAAAGAGAATACCAACAAATTTCTTATACATAGTCTTGACAAGTATATTTAAAAGAATTATAGATGATCCTTAGATAAAAATGCTCATCCCATAAAAGTATGTGTTCTTGTTTGAGCATCGTGATTATAAAAGTAAGTGACCCATTTTTCCTATGGATAAAATATTTAATAACTCTTGACTCATCATTCCAAACTGAAATTAAGATGTTTTCTTTCTATGACTTCATATGCCAAATGCTAATTTTAATAATCATTGTTACAGTTCATGCAATAATGTAACAATTTTGAAACATGCATCTGTGCAAGATGCTTCTCCCCTCTCTTTCTCCCCTTTTCAACACACCTTCCAACCAAAACTCCCAGCCTCTGTTTTGCTTATTTCCTTAAGAGAAGGAAAGGAGGAAGCAGAGGTCTGGAAAGGGGTAATGCCTATATCCTTCTGAGTTTTAGACTTGAAAGGACTCAGGGAAGAAAAGTTACACTTAAAAATTAATGAGCACACAAATGAATATGAGCCCTGCAGAAGGGATTCAGAAGCCTGTCCCCAGTGAGACAGCTAGGTTGGTGGCCATTATATGAGACCCAGATGAGAAAAACGAAAGCTCGTCTATCTGGATGACTCCTTACAAGCTACATGGCTAGACTCAACCATGCTTATACATTATCCGGAGCAAATGTCACTACCAAGGCATCAAATTTACAAAATGAGTCTATGGTGCCCTGTAAAGCCCAGAAGAAACAAAGATGACATCACAGTGTAAATGGAATAGATGACAGACCCAGAAGCTGATTCAGCATGATCTTTAGGAGTTAATGTTGAAATTTCAGTGAGGAAACCGATACTTGGCCATGCCTGAACATGGCCAGGAAATATCTGTACTCACTCTCTCAATTCTAAGAAACCACACTAATCCTTACCCCAGAATGTCTTTCCTAGGCATGGAGCACTGGGATTGACACAAATAAGGTATTCTTCAGTACACTTAAATGGGTGTTTGAAATAAAACATAGGCTAAATTAGAAAATAAAACTGGAGCTATTTTTAATGAAATTTTACACTGCTGTCAATTCAGTATAAAATTCATGCATCTGAATATGATTAACATGCTAATTTTGTTAAGACTCATTATCATTATCACATATACTACTTGTTACTCTGACTCAAGTATATATTGATCATGCTCTTTTTGTAGGATATTGAAGCTACATCCAATGAGATTACATGAACAGCGTTTTTATTTTGAGACAAGGTTTCAGTGTGTAGATCTTGTAGGCATACAATTTGCTTTGCATACCATGTTAGCCTTGAACTCTCACTGGTCAACCTGCTTCTGCCTCCAAAGTGCTAGGAATATTGGTATGTGTCACCATGCCTGTTGTTTAATGTTTTTGTTTTTGTTTTTGTTTTTGTTTTTGAATTGGCAAACATTATAAATAAAATGTCTCTGTGAGATTTGAAAAGGGGAAAGAACACACTAACAACATGGAAATGAACAAAGATGTGTGAAGCCTATCAATCTGTTACATTTCTCAGTGGATATGTAGGAAAATATGGCCAGCCTGAAATGTGTCAATGAAAACTTGAAATAAATGAAGAAGCATGAGTATTGTTCAGAAAACATAAGGCTGGAAGCAGAGTCCACCAAATGGTCACATTGTCACAGTCATGCCAACTTAGAACTTTTCCGGGAGGGACGACAGGAATGGAGGGAGGGGCATCTCTGGGACCAGTTAGAAACCTAAGACAATGGAAACTCCCAGGAATCTATGACGGTGACCCTAACTAAGACTCCTAGCAGTGGAGGATATGGAACCTGAACCTGCCATTTCCTGTAACCAGACAAGATATCCAATAGAGGGTTTGGGACAGGAAACCAGCCACAAAACCTTCGACCTACAATTTGTCCTGCCTACAAGATGTGCAATGGTAAAAAAGGAGTGGAAAGGGAGTGGCCAGCCAATGACTGGTCCAGCTTGAGGGAGCCCAGTCCTGACACTGTTAATGATATTCTGCTCTACTTGTAGATAGGAGCTTAGCATAATCATCATTAGAGAGGCTTCCCCAGTAACTGATAGAAACAGATGCAGAGACCCACAGCCAAACATTAGCTTCCTGAATCATGCAGAAGGGGAGGAAGAATTGTAGGAGCCTGAGGAGTCAAGAACACCACAAGACAACCTACTGAATCAACTAACTTGGCCCCATAGGGTCTCATAGAGAAAAAACTGCCAACCAGGGAGCCAACATGGGTCTGACATAGGCTCTCTGCATGTTATAGTTGTGTAGCTTGGTCTTCAAAGTGGAACTTCTAACAGCAGGAGCAGGGACTATCTCTGACTCTGATGCCTGCCTTTGGGACCCTTTCCTCCTACTGGACTGCCTTGTGTAGCCTCAATAGAAGAGGATGAGCCTAGTTTTACTGCAACTTGATATGCCAGAGCTAGTTGCTATTCATGCTAGGCCTCCCCTTTTCTGAAGAGAAACTGAGAATTGGATGGGGGGTGGAAGAAAGGAAACTTGGAAGAGAGGAAAGAGGAGAAACTGTGGTCAGAATGCAAAGTAAATAAATAATTTAATTACAAAAAATATTTCAATTAATGATTATTTATTGAGCTATCATAAATATTCTCCTAATACTTCATATTAAATCACACTACTCCCCTTTATCTCAAGATTCCTGGACACTTCATGATGCTCAGAGTATGAGAAAAGAACAAAAAGCTAGCCTGGCTGTCACAGTTTGCAAGTGGGAGTCACAAAGGCTGCCTTTCCTTACAACATCAGGCTGCTTTCTTTCTTGAGAACAGAGTGGAGGGGGAACTACCCGGGACATCTTTTTCAAGGATTCTTTTATTTTGTCACTTCTCAAGTGCAGAGAGAGAGAGAAAAAAAAACAACCTTTCGTCATCCCCTCCTGGAAATTGTGTGATTTTTCCATCATCCTATCAACTCTACTGAAAGTCACTTCATCTCACTTGTTGTACAGAAGGACCTGTATTTTTTTTTTTTGCTAAAAGAGTAGGAGACATTTCACTATGAAAACGTATGGGTGATATACTAACTCACCTCATATTAATAAAATATTTTCTATAAATGTCTAGGCATATATATTATAATGTAAAATGAAAGTCAAAAGATCAGGGGTCAAAGGAAACAAAACATTATGTCCTGATTTGTGTTTTGTTAGATATTTGCACAACGTGGAATCACATTAAACATATAAGTTTTAAAATGACTGGTTCTCCATCACCAGATGGCATATCCAAGCCACAGAAATATTTAAGGCTTACATTTTAGTTAACACTGTAACAAAGGACTTAAAGATCCCACTAGAAAAGAAAAAACTCATGGCACTTTGGTGAGATATTAGCAAGAATATATTAATAGTCTGTTAACATATGGATGTGCGCCTGGCTCCTGGATATGTTCCAGCAGAGGATGGAGAGGAGGACCAGAAAAAGTGAAGGTGAGAAAAACTCACAAGTTTGCTGTAAAGAAGAAAATATTCTTTAAAACCAGTGTGGATTTTAAAGTAATATAGAAGACCAACACATAGATTTTTAAAGCGCATAGAGTAAAGGGACACTAGACTCCCTTGGCTATTTCAGAAATACTGTGTTTTCACTATTGTTGCTGAGTCAATATAATTAATTGTATTTGTACTTTTCTGTTGCTATGATAAAATATGATAACCAACAAAGAGTTTACTTTGTCTTATGGCTTGAGAATAAGATTCTATCATGGTAGGGAGCCATGGAAGCACAAACGGGCAGCTGAGATATCTCATCCACACCAGGAATACAAAGCAGAGAGGGACTAGGAATTGGGATGGGTCTGTAACTCTGGCAGCCTGCTCCTGGGCTTTGTACATCATGCTGTTCTTCCTCCAGCAAAGAAGCACTACCTGAACCTTCCACACAGTACATCCAACCAACAGCCAGATGCGTGACTGCACAGGGAACATTTGTCATTCAAACCACCACAACAGTCAAAAAATCTTGTGCTATCATTTAGATTTAAATTACCCTAGTCCCTTTAATTACATGATGCTTAACATCTCGTTTGTTAGTTTTTCTAGTAATTGGTAAGTGTGAGGGAATGTTATTAAATAAATTAGTAATAGTCAAATAGTGTCCTTCAATTACTTTTCAACTGTACAACTTAAAACTTAACAGTAGAATTTACAGAAGATTTTATTCCATAAAATTAAGGAATGTCATTTGTTCTCCTCCTTCAAGAGCTATATAAATTGAATATTTAAAAAGTAAAATATTTACTAATTCTTTGGTGCCAGTATATTATCAGCATAACATACTAAGGTTTGACAGTTTTTGGTTGGCTGTTCCCTCAGTCTTTGCTCCATCCCCTGTCCCTGCATTTCTTGTAGACTGGATAAATTTTGGGTCAAAAGTTTTGTGGATAGGTTGGTATCCCTATCGCTCCATTGGGGTTCCTACTTGGTTCCAGGAGGTGGCCTCTTTAAGTTCCATATCCCCAGTGTTGTGAATCTCAGAGAAGAAAAAGTGGGAACTAGCCTCGAACAGATTGGTACAGGAGACGATTTCCTAAACGGAACACCAATGACTCAGACTCTAAGATCAACAATTGATAAATGGGACCTCATGAAGCTGCAACACTTCTGTAAGGCAAAGGACACTGTCAATAGGACAAAACGGCAACCTACAGATTCGGAAAGGATCTTCGCCAACCCTACATCTGACAGAAGGCTAATATCAAAAATTTACAAAGAACTCACGGAGGGATACACCAACAACTCAAATAATTCAATTTAAAAATGGGGCACAGAGCTAAAATAGAATTCTCAACAGAGGAATCTCGAATGGACAAGAAGCACTTGAATAAATGTTCAGTCTTTAGTCGTCAGGGAAATGCAAATCAATACAACCCTGAGCTTCCATCTTACACTCATCACAATGGCTAAATGGTTAGCGTCGATCTTACAACCATCGAAATGGCTAACATCAAAAACTCAAGTGATAGCACATGATGCAGGGGATGTGGAGCAAGGGGAACACTTCTTCCTTGCTGGTGGGAGTGCAAACACGCACACCCATTTTGGAAATCGATTTGGTGATTTCTCAGAAAACTGGGAATACTTCTACCTCAAAACCCAGCTATAGTGTCTGGGTTTGGTGTCTGCAAAAGGAATGGATCCCTAGGTGGGGCAGTCTCTGGGTGGCCTTGCCTTCCGTTTCTGCTCCACAATTTGTTCCTGTATTTCCTTTAGATAGGAACAATACTGGGTTAATATTTTTGAGATGGGTGGGTGGCCCCATCCCTCAGCCAGGGGACATGCCTAACCTCTGGATATAGTCTCTATAGGTTCTCTCTCCCCTTTGTTGGATATTTCAGCTAATGTCATCCCCGTTGGGTCCTGGGAACCTTTTGCTTTCCTGGCATCTGGAACTTTCTAGTGGCTACCATCAGTTCCCCATCCCCCACTGCTACACACCTCTGTTCAATTTCCTGACCCTCTGTACTCTCCCCATCTCTTCCCACACCTGATCCTGCCCCCCTTTTCCCTCCCCTTCCTCTCTCCCTCCCAGGTCCCTCCTTCCCTCTACTTCCCGTGATTACTTTGTTTCACTTTCTAAGTAGGACTGAAGCATCCAGAGTTTGGTCTTCCATCTTCTTGAGCTTCATATGGTCTGTGAGTTGTATCATGGGTATTCCAGTTTTTTTCCTAACATCCACTTATCAGTGAGTACATTCCATGTGTGTTCTCTTGTGACTGGGTTACCTCACTCAGGATGACATTTTCTAGTTCCATTCATTTGCCTTCAAATTTCATGAAGTCATTGTTTTTAATAGCTGAGCAGTATTCCATTGTGTAAATGTACCACATTTTCTGTATCCATTCCTCTGTTGAGGGACATCTGGGTTGTTTCCAGCTTCTGGCTATTATAAATAAGACTGTTATGAACATAGTGGAGCACATGTTCTTGTAATATGTTGGAGCATCTTTTGGGTATATGCCCAGGAGTGGTATAGCTGGATCCTCAGGTAACACTATGTCCAATTTTCTGAGGAACTGCCAGACTGAAGAAGCGCTTGCTGACAGATGTCTGGTATAGCTGCTCCCTGAGAGGCTCTGTCAGAGCCTAACCAGTACAGATGTGGATGCTGAGCATGGGGAGCCCCATGGAGGAGTTAGGGGAAGAACTGAAGGAGCTGAAGAGGTTTGCAACCCCATAGGAAGAACAACAATGTCAACCAACCAGACCCCCCAGAGCTCCCAGGGACTAAACCACCAACCAAAGAGTACACATGGAGGGGCCCATGGCTCCAGATGAGTATGTAGCAGAGGACGGCCTTATCTGGCGTCAATAGGAGGGGGGGCCTTGGTCTTGTAGAGGCTTGATGCCCCAATGTAGGGGAATGCTAGAGTAGTGAGGCAGAGTAGGTGGGTGGGGGAGCACCCTTATAGAAGCAGGGGGAGGGGGTAGGATAAAGGGTTTGTGGAGGTGAAAATGGGAAGGGGGACAATCTTTGGAAAGTAAATAAATAAGATAACCAATAAAAAGAAAAATAAATAAATGAAAAAGGGGAAAAAGTTATAACTAAGTATATTAAAGTTATAACCAAGTACTATTAAAGCTAAAAAAAAACACTACAATCTTTGCAATCTAAGAAAAAAAAAAGTAAAAACCCCAAACAAACTGAACTGAATAGTCTGAACATTACATTGGTGGAAATGCACATGAAATAAAAGGTTTAAAATCTTTCCCCATTCACCAAGTCATTGACATAATTAGTAATTAAGTAGAGAAATGTTAACCATCCGCTAGCCCATTCTGTGGGTCTTAGGAACACTGCTCTCATGTGCTCTCAAGCTAAGCACAGAAGAGAAATCAATGCTTCCAACAAGAGAGAATGCGATGGAGTTCTGTTTTGTTTTTCAAAATGACTTCCCTAATTTTAACCAGTATGTAATTTTGCCCAAGTAGTTGATGCTATGATAACATGATTGTCAATGTTTTTTTACAGATTATTTTCATCATTATTTTTCCCTCAAGCTTATTGCTCAAGTCATCTTTGTTGTACATACTCAGTGTTATAGCTGCTGTCCTTTTTCATTGAGTGTGAATGGGGTAATTCTGTGTAAGAATCGGTTTAGTTGAACTCTAATGTGTTAATTTTTCTCAGCTTGTCAAGTAAACATCAAAGTCTTTTCTTGTGGCCTATTGAGTGCTTTGATAGAAAAGAGAAGCTAGAAGTGATTCCATGTTGCTTCAGGCAATTCTGAATCAGATCAGTTGCTCATTGAGACATGAAAACTCCCAGAACTCAAGATGAGTCAAATTATATCTAGATGACAAACTCAAACATAGGAGCTTGAAAGGAAGCAGTCGATGGGGAGATGACAACAAGCCGTTGATATTGATCTGCATCTTAAATCATAGCATTGCAAAGTAATCATGGGAATTCATTGTTACTTGTCATGTTCTGCGAAGACTGTTTCTGAGGGGAATTCTGGATATGTCATTTCTCATAATGTACTACAATATCTATCTCAAGGCAGACCTGTACTCAGCCTACAGTCCTATAGTTCCCTTGCTAAACAGCCACACTAATTTGAATCACCTAACAGTATACCTACCTCAGTGGAGGAGCAGCTGATGCTGGGATTCACTCAGTTGATCAAGCCAGATACCCTTGAATTTCCTAAGATATACAGCTGCTCCTGAGCTCTCACTTGCAACTATTCCATAATCCAATGGATTGCACTACCTGAGACTCCAATGCCATCCCTCTCCTTGTTTGCTTTCCTGGCTGCTTTATTCTCTCCTGCAGCATCTCTCACTTGTATGGCTGCAATTAACTAGTCTTTATGCCTATGCCTTCTGTATTTTCTGCAACTGTCCTACTTTTAGTCAGAATAAATTTGTTTGTTTGTTTGTTTGTTGTTTGTTTGTTTGTTCAGGTCTCTTTCAGGTTTTCATTGGTTAATGGTTTAGGTTTTGTTATTTTAGAGGTGGGGGAGGGGAGGATTGTTTGAGGTTTTGTTTTCTTTTCTGCCTACAATATTCACATCCTCAGAATACAGAGCATGGACTTTTTAGCCTTAACTAAAACCTCTCTTCTTATTTTCTACTTTGAATGCTTCTGCCGGTTCCTTATACATACTAGACCACTTCACGCCCTCAACAGCTCCTCATTCTCTGCCCCATCCCCACCATAGTCATCCATTTAGGGAGATCAACTGCTCAAGCGATGCAGACTGGAAGGGAGCCACACTCTTCTCAAAATGCCTACCCAGTCTGGCCACCTACCTATCTGGTCCCAACAATTGTACTGCATTGAGAGATGTTTTATCTCCTTGCAAATTCTTAAGGAATGACAATTGAATTATAGTCATTGTCACATGACCAGTATCTGGCAAAATCCCTGTGTCATAGTACCTAGTTAGTGTCTTTTAAAGAAGATACTAAATTAATAACACGAAGTTTATTCTTTCTGAGGTGATATTTATATCAAGTTACAAATTTGAATAGATCTTAGATTTCTGTTATACTGATACAAGCAACCTGTAAATAGACATTGATTTTGACCTTTACCTTTTGAGTAACCATCGGAATGAAGTCAAATCCCATCTATAGTCATCAAGTGAACAAGCACGCCACAAGGTTTGTAGTTAGGAATGTAGTTCAACAGCAGAATGCTTGCCTGGCATGCATTAAACCCTGGGCTCCATGCCCTGCATGCACACAAGAAGACAAAACAAAAACATAGAGCTAATGACGATACAGGTTATAACAGAAGGACTTCCCTGGAGTTTATACTGTTGTGGCCACATGGAACCAAAGCCAATGTAACTTGCCACTGACACCCCCAGCACACGTGTCTAGGAGAAAGATTTTTGCTTTGTAAGACATGATACAAAATGGATAGAAGTGCATGAGCTTCTAGATTAACAAATCTATATGCGGGAAGCAAACATAGGCATGATGTAATGTTAACACCTCAAGGGAATACATTGTTTAGCATCAGTTCCCTGTTCCCCCAATATACCAATAGAATGCCTGAAAAGTAATTCAAGATCATGAAAGTAAGGAAACTCAATGAAAATACAAGAGAATACAAACAGAAAGTTCAACAAAATTGGAAGAAATAAACATGTACTGAATAATAAAGAGAGCATTTCTTATGAAAAATTCTGGAGTTAAAGATATCAGATCAAATAGAAGAAAATGGAAACACATTTGAGTTCCTCAACAAACAAGTTCAAGCAACAGAAGGGATTTCTATGCTTGGAAACAGTCCTCTAAATTAATGGAATTGGGATGGAAGGAGAAGAAAAACAGTGCAAAAAAGCTTACAAAGACTTCCCAAACACCATTATGCAAGCAAATATTCATATTGCAGATGTTCCAGGAAAACAGAGGGGAAAGGGCATGAAAAATTTATGCAATTACAACAACAAAATGGCCAAAAAATTCTCCAAATCTTGGAAGTGACACAGATATTCAAGTCCAACAACTTAAGAAATCTCCAACTAGAGTCAACCAAAGGGATCCTTTCATGTATTATTCAAGCTGTCAAAAATTTATGACAGGAAAAAATGAACACTGAAAACAAGAGAGAACTGTGGATCTGGAAATCATCACACTAAGGGAAGATTGTGTCGCAGAATTTTACAGACCAAGGAAGAATGAAATGACACAGCCAAAGTGTAAAGAGGATGGAAGCCAAGCCATACTCTAGACCTAGCAAAGCTGTAGTTCAAACGCAAAGGACAAAGACAAAGATGCCAGAAAGGATTCATCACCATTCAATTGGCCTTAAAGCCAGCTCTCTGTAAGGCTCTGCATCTGAAAGGTAAAAGACAGTGTGTAAACAACACACACACACACACACACACACACACACACACACACACAAACAACAGTCATTACTAGCACAAGAGATAAAACAGAAATGCAAGAACATCAAACATTATTAATACAGAAAACCACTAAAGCAAGATGATGAGCAAGATGATGAACAACCAGTAAGAAAAGCAACCAGAAAAGTTACAATATGGCAGGCTGAAGCCTTCCTTATTAATACTGATTATGAATGTGATCACATTAAATTCTACAATTAAAAGAGATAGCAAAAACATTATCATTCTATTCTATTATTCTATTATCTGTACATAGAGATTAAAAGTAAGTTTATAAAAAATATAATCTAAATTAATGGAAACCAAAGCAAGCAAAAATAGCAGTGTATGTGATAAATTAGGTTTTTAAGTAAAGCTAAAAACTGTATTATAAAAAAGAACCTCATTACATAATAGCAAAATCATTAACTCAACAAAAGGATACAGCCATTGTGAAAACAACATAGCAAATGTTTAAGTGTCTATGTAAAACAGACATTATTAGCTCTAAATAGTGAGACTTGCAACAATAGCAGCTGGTTAGTTCAACATCTCATTTTCACTGATGGACATATCATCTAGACAAAATAATCTATAGTGAAACGAACATTGGAGTTCAAGTGTAGGCCAGATAGGCCCACAGGCATTTACAGAGCACTCACCGCTCAACTGGAGCATACATATTCGTCTCATCACAGAAAACTCATCTCATAAGTGTTTGTGACATGAAGTCATACCATGCTTTCTTTCCTCTCTGGCTATGCAGGAAAATTAGAGTGCAGCTATAGTACTGTAGAAATTGTGCAACTACATGGAAATTAGAGAATATGTTCATCCATAATCACTGAGTGATTTAAAAAGAGAGAAAATTTAAAATTATATTAAAATAGGAATACAATGTACCAAATCTGAGTTGCAGAAAAAAAAAAAATCAGTACCAAGAGAAAAAATGTAAGGACCAGTGACAGCATTCAAAATCAAAAGATTGCTCTAAATCTCTTAGTGCTGTTATGCAAAGAACTAGAATGACAGCCAATCACACATAACATTGTTCAAGGAAAGAAATAACAGAGTTTACAGAAGAGCAAAAGAGTTTCTTTTGTAGCTGAAAAACAACAAAGACCAAGCAGATAGAAAGTTAGTTCCTTAACAAGAAACCAACCAAAAGAATAACCTTTACATAGATGGAGAGACAAGCACAAACAAATAAAACAAGATTGGATAAAGAAAAAAGTAGATGTAAGAAAGGCCACAGAAGCAAAAGTGTGTGACTATGGTTTAAAGTATAAGCCATCAATTTGGAAAAAAAAGATTACAGTTTCAGATATATGATATCAAAATAGAAATAGAAAAACATGAGAAACTCTCAGCCTCAATACTGAAGAGCAAAAATGAATCGGTAACAAATCCATTCACCTTGATGAAAGCTCCCCACTGGATGTCTTATAGCTAAAGTTTGCCCAGATTTGGGGTGGTTTTTGTTTTGTTTTGTTTTGTTTTATGAGAGTGTGTGTGTGTGTGTGTGTGTGTGAGAGAGAGAGAGAGAGAGAGAGAGAGAGAGAGAGAGAGAGAGAGAGAGAGAGAGAGAGATGTATTCACGTATGAGGTAGAGGCAATCAGAAGTAGATGTGGTATTTTTGTTGATTGCTTTTTGGCTATTTTTTTTTTTGATGGTCTTTTACTAATGCTGGAGTTCATCCACTCAGCAAGGTTGGATGGCCTGTGAGTTTAAGAGTCTGCTTGTCTCCACACCCCTATCCCTGTCATTATACAAATGTACTGCCACCCCAGTTTAAGAAGGTACCATGGATCCAAGTTCAATGTTCATACTTTCAGGGCAGGCACTTTGTTGACTGAGCCGTCTCCTCAGGCCTCTCAAAATTTTAAAGAACTAAAACGAATTTTCCAGAAAGTATACAAAATGCTTACATGAAATAAACCCTACCATAATCATCCTAGAATGCCAGAATTAAATTGATACTAAAGTCAAACAGAATACAGAGAAAGAAAACTACAGACTAACATCCCTGGTCAACATGGGTATAAAATTTTTTTACAAATTTCTAACAAAACAAATTCAACAACACAGCAAAGTGGCTAAAATCCATAATTGCCTGATATTGATCCCGTAGGGTAAAGATGGTTTATTATCCAAGTCAACATAAATGGAACACAAATAATCATATAACTATCAGAGCAAGATGGTTAATCCTGATATGGGAAAACACACTTGCTTATGAGAATGGTCCACCAAGGCATGATAAGACAGATAAGAGAATTTCCATTGTCACTGAATAATTATAGAATATGTATTACAACACTTCAAATGCTTAAAATGTTATGTCACTAATACAATAGTTGTTGTATAAATAATGATGAAAGTCATACCCATCCAGCTGACATAAGTGCAAAGCGATAATCTCTCAACACTCTTCCACCGAACTCTAATCTTCGTTTACGTATTTCTTCACTCTTTATTCACTCAGCAAATACTTTCTGGGAATGTTCTACCTTTCAGGTGCTATGCAACACTCTGTCAATTCCTTGATGAGGAGAACACATACCATCACTAACTCAGACATTACCATGAGGAGGGAACAGGGGTCACTGCCTTATTAGTGATGGCACTGAGTATGAATCTACTGATTTACTCAGGCTCCTGGGTAGCAAAAAAGGCCACTGTGTAATTCAAAATTGAAAAATTAAATTATACATTTTTATTGTATTTGATTCATATTCAATTTTAAAAGTATAATTGTTAGAAGACCTTTCCAGTAGATTTGTGTGTTTGAATAAAGCATATAACATGAATGCATATGAATCCTGGTTATATAAATATTCATCATTGACATGACAAAGATTTAGGTGAATTTATTAAGGCATAATCAAAATCAACATTATTTTAAATCTAAAAATTAAAATATAAATTTTGATAAACTGTCAATAATATAAATACTTGTTTTAGTATTTAGTATTTCACTTTTTTTGTTTTGTTTTGTTTGTTTTTCAAAACAGGGTTTCTCTGTGTAGCCCTGACTGTCCTGGAACTCACTCTGTAGACCAGGCTGGCCTCGAACTCAGAAATCCGCCTGCCTCTGCCTCCCAAGTGCTGGGACGAAAGGCGTGCGCCATCACCGCCAGGCAGTATTTCACTTTTAAGACACAGGCATTGAGCTGCAAGTTTCATTAGGAATAAAGTAGTCAGATTTAATTGACAGTACTATTCATAACATTACATTATGTAATGAGAGTAGAAGTCACTGCAGCTTTAAGTCTGGGAGCTAATTTTGACATACATTACTATGCCCACTGACTGCATTACTATAAGACTACAAATATTAAAATTATGTCTGTAGCTAGAGTCACTTTGGTGATAACTGTGCCTCTGAAAATACACTTTTTAAACTCTAAATGTATTTCATTGTTACACCTCTATGTTATGATTACCAAGCCTTTGCACAGGATAATTGAAAGCACAAAGTTTTCCAGTGTTTTATATAAACCATTGTTATTCTCAGGCACATAAAGGCGACATATTAATACTTATTGGGAGGTCTTATGCTTAGAATGGATAGTTATGTTTTTATATTCATAATGATTTAAATGCATTATTGAAAATAACTATTTACAATGAATATTTCCTTTCCTTTCAACTCACTGCCCCCCTTGCCTAATAGAATAAATCAAACTGTACAATCTAGTAACAATTTAATAAATAACACTGAATAAATTTGTAAATAGTAGCATGGAAAGACTATTATTCTTGGAAAACTGTTCATTCTTTGATTAGTACCTCTGGTTTAGAAATAAGTGTTCAACATTTATGATCTTCATTTATCCACTAGTCCATTACTTCAGTCAATAATATTTACTCAATATCAGTTTAGTAGCTCTAGAATTGTAGTGCATAAATATTTACTTGCTTAAACAGATTACTTATAAAGCAGAGAAACATAAATGTAGACATTGTTGTAGCACTAATGCATAATGTCCCCGGGGCTAAATGCTCCTGCTTCTGTGTGCCTGGGGAATGTTCACAAAGAAATGGAGGGAAGTCACGAAGTTATGGGTATGCTTCTAGAATGGGGTCATATATTACCTGGTGGTGTGGAATAAAGAGTTCAAGACTGAAAACAGTGAGGACATGAGAGCATGGTTATCATCAGGCAGTCATCAATGAACAAAATCAACAATTCATTTCTATCTGCACTTTACTTGAGTGTGGTGCATTGGTCTACTGGACCCATAACTCATCTAGGTGATCTAAATAGCACAAAGTTACTTGGACAGTTCTCTAATGGAAAAGTCATAGATCAAAGTATTGATTGATTCAGTCTGTATTAGAGACCCCCCTAACTTATAAACATACACCTTCTCATATCATCACAGAGCAGAGAGAACGAGACCTCTCTTTCCCTTTCCTTCCTTGTCTCATTTTGTTTTTCCTTTTCCTCCTCCTCTTTTTCTGCTACTGCACCAATTTTACCAAATTATAACTTCATTGAACCCTAAAGAACCTACCTCCAACTATCATAAAACTGGATGTTAAAGTATTCTATGAATTTGGGATACAATGCAAAGAAATACTGAGAAGACATTGAGACAGTTAAACAGTTAGATGGTGTTCTTTGGTATGTCTTTGGATTTTACAGTCCAAAATATTTTGTAAAAAACTAAAGATCCCATTCTAAAGATCCTAATTGAAGAAATCATTAAAGGTGGAATTCCTGAAAACATTGCAAGTGCAATAAAATAAAATAGAAAACTAATATGGAAGTGCTGGGATATAGAAAAACACTGACATTGATGCAGATAGTATGCATGGAATGAAAGCCACATAGGCACACCATCACTATGTCTCTTGCAGGAGAACTCTGCTAACACACTGGAGTGTATTGCTATCACTGGATCTCTGTATAGGACACCTGTGCTAACATTCTGGAAAGAATTAATCTGAATTTCCATGGTGGCAACGTTCAAGTATTTTTCATTTATAATATCCTACTACCTTTAAAGTGTCAAATATAAATATTTGTGAAAATACAGTTAAACACCTAAAAGAGAATAATTAGAAAAGAAAGATAAACAGTGTCCAAGTCCTAAAGTTAGAGTAAGAAATATAATAAATTCACACAGAAAACAAAGCATCAATGAAAGGATTCTTCCTTTAATATTTCAGAAATAACATAAGAAGCTTAATTACATTTATAGAAGTTTAAAAATCACTGAGAATGGAGAAAAGGTTAAACTATGGCCCATGATGACCCAATGCACCTTCTCTGTATCTGTTCCAATTCAGCATCCAAAACAGTCACTGGAGAACAAACAATCAAAATGAATAATAGAGTTTCTAGCAATGGGTGATATGGAGCCATCTCCTCTAATCAGGTAAGACTCCAGTGGAGAGAATGGAACACCAAACCAGCCACAAAACCTTGACCTACAATTTGTCGTGACTACAAGGTGTACAGGGTTAAAGATAGAACAGAAATTGAGGGACTGGCCAACCAATAACTGGTCCAACTTGAGACCCATGCCATGACAGGGAGCTCACCCCTGACATTGTTAATGATATTCTTCTATATTTGCAGGTAGGAGCCTAACATAATCATCATCAGAGAGTCTTCACTCAGCAACTGAGGGAAACAGATGAAGAGACCAATAGCCAAACATTAGGCAGAGCTTGGGGAATCAGACAGAACAGGGGGAGGAAAGATTGTAGGAGCCAGAGTATCAAGGACAACATGAGAAAACCTACAAATTCATCTAATCTGGGCTTATAGGGGCTCACAGATATGAAACTGCCAACCAAAGGGTATGTGGCTGACCTAGGCCCTCTGTACATATATTACAGTTCTGTAGCTTGGTCTTCAACTGGGACTCCTAACAGCAGAAGCAGGGGCTGCCTCTGACTCTGTTACCTGCCTTTGGGACACATTCCCCTAACTGGGCTACCTTGTCTAGCCTCAATAGGAGAGGATGCGCCTAGTCTTACTGCAACTTGATATGCCAAAGCTAATTGATATCCATGAAAGCTCTCCCCTTTTTGAAGAGAAAAAGAGGAGTAAAATGGGAAAGGGAGGTTGGAGAGGAAAGGGATGGGAGGAGAGGAAGAGGGAAACCACAGTCAGGATGTAAAGTAAATTAATTAATTGATTTTTAAAAGCACAAAAACACAAAATCAAAATAAATATAAACAAACAAATGAAAAAACAAACAAACAACTAAATAATAGAGGCTGACTTGGGAGATGTCTGCCCCTCTGGAAATCAACAGGACAGAAATGAAATAATGGCTAATTTTGGGGTGCTTATAAGTATTGGGTTCTTTTGGTACCAACAACATATATAATCTTCTTATGAGCTATCAGCTTTAATAGAATCATATTCTTTTTTTGACCAAGAACCATGCAAAGAAATGTTATGTAACTAGCTGGAGAAAGTGTGGCATCAATTCTTATAAAACTGAGTTTGAAACCCAGCTTATGGCTTTCCAGCTCAGGGCATCACTGTCTCAAGGTAAGAAGTCAAGCATGGGGCATTACACAAGCTGCTGAATACATGCCTTCAACAGAAAGCACCCACTAGGATCAAGCTCTTCAATGGCAAGCATAAATTTACTCTAGTAGTTATACAATTACCATTTTCTCAGAGATGTGTATTGAAGAACACTTATACCCACTGATTGAAAGATATTTAAATAATCTAGCAATACACAAATACCTTATGCTTTCATCATGCTATTTATTGGATCACTAAAAGGTCCATATTTAAAATTAGTAGCATCAGAATTTGCAGCAAAAGTCATGCTCCCACAGCAAACTTTAGGAAACCCAGGGAGACAATAGACACATTTACATTGAGGTAATTAATAGGTGCCTATATGGTAGCACAAGCATTTGGCAGAAGCCTTGTATTTGAACACAGCATAGAGTAAATCCACTATGAACAGTGTTAATTTAGTTTTTTTCTGAACTTCAATGAAATTTAGACTTATGTAAACACTTGCATTGATGCATCTTTTACAAAGAGGCACCTAAAATCATTTAGATGGAAGATAAATGTTTGAAGTCAAAGTCAGACTGATGGCCTTTCCCGGTTCTACAACCTAATGGCTCATTCTTCCCTTAGATTTGTTAGTATTTATTAGTACTCATTGTATAAATAGTGGGTAATTATTAGGAAATTGTCATGCTTCAACATTGTGCACTTTGCTCATATGGCCCTCGTTTCCTTTGTTTCTTCTTCCCATTCCCATTTGTACCCCAACTCTGTCCAAATAACCTCTCCTCTACTTTTATATCATAGACTTATAATTTGTAAAATATAGACTCCACAACGACAAAAGTATGTGGTGTTTGTTTAAGGCATTTTAAAAATAAAATATCCACCAGAGTCTTTATTCTCACTCTTCCATCCCCTCTTAGATCCAGAATGTGTCTGCAGTTATAGTTCTGGGTGCCGCTGTCCACAGCATTGTCTCAAAGAAACAGATTGTGTGGGTTTATCCAGCTCTGTGAATGATAACCATGAGTCCAATAGCTCACTTAGGACAAACGTGTGCAGCTTGGAGCTTTTTCTTGGCACAGAGTTTAAGTACTGACTTCTGTACACTAGGCTGACAGTTTTAGTACATTTCTTTCTTCCAAATAACTTAACCCATGTTTGTATCAAGAAGAAATACTTTAAGGACAAGGAAGTCTTCCTAAGTCTCTATGGTACTATGGGCACTCTCCCATCTTTCCTATCTCTCTTTAATTATGTGAGATGCTTCTCCCTTAGCAAGCCATACTTGACCTTTCTATTAATCATTTTATATTTTATTGTCTTATTTTCCTTCCAGAATTCAACATTTACCTCAACCCAGCTGTCTATAATCATAGCTAGTTACTGTTATTCTCCAATCATAATTCTTCATTGTGTTTTTCCATAGGCCTCCAGTGCCATTACTGGGCATTACACAAAACAGATGCTTATTGACTACCCACTAATTATTGGATATTGTCCTAAACCATCGAATGTGTGACCTAATGAGTCACTTAGGTCAAGTTAATGTAGCAGTAATAATCTTACTATTTTATAATTCCATGAAACCCCATTTTCTTGGTTTGACTACAAATTTCATTTCATTTCATTATATTACAAATTTTATTTGTAATATAAACCTCAGTAATTTTTACTCTGCCTTACTTAACTGTTCCACTTACAACAGTTGAGAAGGGGACACATGGCTTAGCAAATACCATACAAGATTCCTGCATAAACAGAATTTATTGTTAAGTGCCATAAAATGTAAAGTCTGGGGCCATAAATATATTTACTCTAATTTGATCATATCAGAATATACACACAAATGAAAATGCCACATGGCATCTGTGATGATTAATTTTCATTGTGAACTTAACCAGATCCGGAGTCACTTTAGGAGAGAACACACCTCTGAACATATTTGTAAGTGTGTTTTCAGAAAGGTTTAACTAAGGAAGGAAAACTCATCCTGAATGTAGATGATAGCAACCTGAAGTGCCAGACTAAATAGAAAAGGATAAAAGGAGGAAGCCACATGGTACAGCATTTATCTCTCTACTTCCTAACTCGCATTCCTGCAACCACAGCTGCAGCCACTCTAACCACCATACTTTCCCACCATGACTGACTATAGCAAAGTAAACCCTTCCCTCCTTCAGTGGCTCTAACTAATACAATGTCCTAATTCTGTGTAGATTTTTATGATTTTACAAGTCAATTAAAATTAATTTAATTTAAAACAAAAAACTATAGTAATTTAACATCAAAGAACACCAATAAAAGTTATAGCACCTGCTGATGAGTCTGACAACCTGAAGGTTCTATATTTTTATTTTAAAAATCTTTTGAAATTAATTTCATTATTTTTCCCCTTCTACTTCCTTACTCCAAGCTTTCTCATGTATAACTCCTTGCTTTCTCTCAAATTCATAGCTTCCTTTTAATTATTGTCACATATATTTCTAAATATATAAATACATGTTCATCTCATATAATGTAACGTGTGTGTGTGTGTGTGTGTGTGTGTGTGTGTGTGTGTGTAAAATTTCATGGTTGACAATTTGGTATTGGACATCCGACTGGATAGCTCTTCCTTGAGAAAGACTATTTTTCTAACTCTCACTATTCTCTGTTTTTCTATAGTTCTTTGGGGTTGAGACCTTGAAGGCTTTCTTCCTTCAGTCTTAGCATGTCTATTGGTGTCCTTACTCTTCAGATCTTGTCAGCCATGTTAATGATACTTCACAGATATAGTTTCTCTGGCATTTCTAGAAGACACAATTGCACATCAAAGTTCCTGTTCCTCTGGGTTTTACAATCATTCTGCTCCCTCTTCCACTAGGATCTGTAAGTTTTAGATACAAGAGTTTTGTTGTAGATGTATCACTTGGGAAGGACACAAACTCTTTTTCTCTGTATTTTGATATGTTGTGGTTTTCTGTAGTGGTCTCTGTAGCAAAGAGAAATTATATTTTGTTTTGGTTTTGCTTTTTTGATGAGAGGTAAAATCTACACTTATCTGTGAGTGTAAAAATAAATATTAAGAATATAAATGTTGGTTTAGTAAAGTGGTAGTTATGGGATCTCCTTCACGAACCATGACATCATTAGCCTCTGGTATTGGCTAAATTTCCAGTATCTGGCACAATTTCAATCATGTTGAGTGTGTTTTCAGTCTTAAAATTCATATGGAATCATAAAAGACCCCAAATAAGCAAAACAATTCTGAATTAAAGGAGCAATGCTGAAGGGATCAGCATTTCAGATCTTAAGATATATAACAGAGCAATAGCAATGTTAAAAGTATAATACTGGTATAAAAACAGACATATAAACCAACAGAACACAAACAAAGACCCTAATATGAGTACACATAATTTCAACCATTTAAAACTTGACAAAAACATCAAAAGCATAAACTGAAACATAAAAGAAAACATCTTTAACAAGTGGCACTTGGAAATCTGGATGTCCACATGGAATAGAATGAAATTAGATCTGTAACTAACACCTAGCACAAAAACTAACTCAAAATAGATCGAAGCTCTAAACCTGATATCTGAAACATTGAAACTACTAGAAGAAAACTTAGATAGCACCCTACAAGGTCGAGGTGGAGGAAAGAACTAGGATACTGTTTCTTCAAGAAAATGAGGCCAACAATTGATAAGTGAGACTAAATAAACCTAAAACATTTTTGCACAGCTTATGGTAATCAACCAAGTAAGGAGGAGGGAGAACCTTTACCAGCTATATATCTGACAGTGGATTAATGTCCACAATATATAAAGAACTCACAAATCAAAGGTTCAGAAAAAATGGCTTATTGCAATGAAGGGTGAGGGAACTGAACAGAGAGTTCTCACAAGAAGGGGAAAAGTAGCTAAGAAGTATCTTTAAAATCGTCATCTTCTCAAGCATTTAGAGAAATCAAATCAAAACAACACTGAGATTTAATCTTACTCTAGTAAGAATTGTAAGGATCAACAAAACAATGAACAACAAAGTGAGAAGGTATACAGGGGGAAAAAAGGAACCCTCATTCACCCTGCTATACCTCTTCTTGGCATGTGTCAGAAACTTGATAGATGACTTGAGAGACTTACTCACTGGTGTCCATTGCTAGTCTATTCAGAATAGCCAGGAAAAGAAAATAAACTAAATATCCTTCTATTGATAAACATATAATGAAAATGTGTTACATAGTTATACAATGTAAATACTACTATTCAGCTGTAAAGAATAATGAAATCATGCGCATTTCAGGTAAACGGATTGAACTAGAAAAGATCATATTGAGTGATGTAAATGAGACCCTAAAAGACAACTACTACAGATTTTCTCACATGTGAGGCTCTTAGCTCAATCTTCAGATATGAGTACATGTTCTTCATCAACTGTAGAAACTGTAGAAAAATAAAAGGAACCATTGCTGGTTTAGGAAGGTGAAAGAGCAATAGAGAAAGAACTAGTGGGATAGGTGCGGTCTGACTGTGGAAATGGGAAGGGGGGTCTAATTATACAGGAGGATGAGCATTAATACAGAGGGAAGAGAGCGAAATAATGATACGTATGAAAATTTACATAAACTATATACTATTAACTATCTACCAAAAAATCCTGTAATACATATAAGTCTGTGTAAAAACATACATATGTAGTTTAAATCACATTTTTTGTTCTGTTCTAACCATGCTCCCTCTAAAAGCCAAAGACCACCAAAATAAAAACACTCACAAAAAACAAAAACAAAAACAAAACAAGCAAACAAACAAAAACTCACCAAGCATGAGAAGTTTTTTGAGTTATTGGACAAGGTTGTCCAGGAGACTTGCTAAACATTACACACTATTACTACCACCCTTGGTTGTAACCAGTGATAGAAAGTAAGTCCCTATTGCTGAAGGCACCATACACTTCAGGAATAGGGTTCAAAGGCCCATTAGCTGAAATGAACCTAAAATACTCCTCCCTGAGGACTCATTTTCATGGTGCCAGAAGTTACCATGCAAGCTTCAAAAGGAGGGAAAGAGGTTTTACAGAAAACCAATAACCAATGGAAATACACAGTCATGCAGCCCAATCCCAACGTATACATCTATAAAACAACTCCCATACCTAAGGTTCAGGGAACACCATAAAAGAGGGGAAGAAAGATTTTAAGTCACAACCTGGAGGCACTCTCTACCTGAGAAGGCACTAGCCAAAACAGTCTGGGAATCAGGAGGGTGATCTTTACTTTCCTCCATGTCCTCCATTTCTATCTAATTCCCCATTCTCATCCTCAGCCTAGTAGCAGGCCTGTCCTTCCTCTCTGACCCCACTCCTGGGGATGCCTCAAATCAAGGCAACCCAGATTTCCTCCCTCCTGTGATCCCTTTCAGCATCCATTCCAGCTCATCCCATTCCTTCGTGTCAGCCTCCAATACCAGTAAAGACATTCTACTTGAGACTCCCAGCACCTACAATTGGAAGGAACTCAGAAGCATTTATGCTAGGCAACCCACAGCAGCCACACATTTCTTAAGCTTCAGGGGGATGTGGAACTGGGGGTAGCCACCAGCAAGTCCCAGATTCCAGAAAAGCAAGAGGCTCCCAGGACCCAACAGGGATGAGATTAGGTGAAATGCCCAATAAAGGAGAGGGAGAACCTGTAGAGACCATATCCAGAGGTTAGGCGAGGCACCCAGTTTGGGGATAGGACCACCCAATCATCTCCAAATTCTTAACCCAGTGTCTTAGTCAGGGTTGCTATTCCTGCACAAACAGCATGACCAAGAGGCAAGTTGGGGAGAAAAGGGTTTATTCGGCTTACACTTCCATGCTGCTGTTCATCACGAAAGGAAGTCAGAACTGGAACTCAAGCAGGTCAAGGAACAGGAGCTGATGCAGAGGCCATGAAGGAATGCTGCTTACTGGCTTGCTTGCTTGCTTCTCCTGGCTTGCTCAGCTGGCTTTCTTATAGAGCCCAAAACTACCAGCCCACAGATGGTACCACTCACAAGGGACCCTCCCCCCTTGATCACTAATTGAGAAAGTGCCTTACCGCTGGATCTCATGGAGGCATTTTCTCAAGTGAAACTCCTTTCTCTGTGATAACTCCAGCTTGTGTCAAGTTGACACAAAACCAGTCAGTACACCCAAGTTCCTGTCTAAATGAAATACAGGGACAAAGTGTTGAGCAGAGACTGAAGGAAAGGCCATCCAGAAACTGCCCCACATGGGGATCCATCCAATATACAGACACCAAACCCAGGCACTATTGCAGATGCCAAGAAGTGTTTGCCAGTTATAGCTGTCTCCTGAGTGGCTCTGCCAGAGCCTGACAAATACAGAGGCAGATACTTGCAGCCAACCATTGGACTTAGCACAGGGTCCCCAATGGAGGAGTTAGAGAAAGAACTGAAGAAGCTGAAGGGGTTTGCAACCCCATAGGAAGAACAATATCAACCAACCAGACTCCCCAGAGCTCCCAGGGACTAAACCACCAACCAAAGAGTATACACATGTAAGGACCCATGGCTCCAGTCACATATGTAGCAGAGGATATCATTGTCTGGCATCAATAGAAGAAGCCCTTGGTCCTATGAAGGCTTGAACCCTACTGTATTATACCGTGAAAAATGCAACATAACTGAAGCAAGAACTTCAAAATACCTGTTGTGAATATTATCAAGGACCGTAAAGGGCATATAAATGAATCCATTAATGAAATTTAAGAAAATACAAACAGTGGAATGAAATGAAGAAAATAGTTCAAGACACAAACACAGGAATAGAATAACTAATGAAAAGAAAAACTACTCAGAGGCTACACCAGCAACAGGGGCCCAGGTGAGGCCCTGTCATATTCCTTATGCTCACCAACTCTCCTTAAAGCACATCCAACAATTGTAAGATGCACACCATCTCTTGGGCTTCATGTTCAGACCCTCAAACTTGGCAAAAGACCTCTGCTATCCTAGTGACACCAAAGGTAACATTAGCACCCAAAACCCCAGAGATCATCCAAGTTATAAATTAATTAATTAATTAATATTTTAAAAAATCACATCACATCAGAGAAACCTGAGTGGACTTGAAGAGTTACTAGTAACTAGAACCAAGGCCACTTAGGCCAAAGAGGAAACAGAAACCAAGAGAAATCTAACACCCATGTAACAAACTCAGAAATCAGCATCTAAACCTATAATAACTCCAAAACCCAAATGACTAGAGGCCAGCATAAGAATACAATCAAAAACTACCAGGGCAATATGGTATCACCAGGGCCTAGCTGGCCTACCACACCAAACACTGGATAGTCCAACACAGCTGAAGCCCAAATATATAGCCCTAACTCAATCTTATAAAGATAATAGAGACATTTAAAGAGGAAATGAATACATCCCTTTTTAAAATACAGGAAAATACAATGAAACACGTGAAGGAAATTTTTTGTTTGTTTGTTTGTTTTTTGGGTTTTTTTGTGGGTTTTTTTTGTTTGTTTTTGGTTTTTTTTTGTTTTTGTTTTTGTTTTTTGATACTTTATTTACATTTCCAATGTTTCCCCTTTTCTAGGTCTCCTCTTTGGAAACCGCCTATCCCCTCCCCTTCCCCGCCTCTGGGGGGAATTCCACCTCCCACCCACCTGCAAACCCATTCCCATATACCCACCTTGACATTCCCCTTTACTGGGGCCTCTAATGCCCTCAGGCCCAATGGCCTCTCCTCTCTCCCTGATGGCCAACGAGGCCATCCTCTGCCACATACGTGGTCCGAATCATGGGTTCATACATGTGTATACTTTGGTTGGTGGTCCAAACTCCAAGACGACCAGCGGGGGACAGGAGGGGGTTGTCAGGCCCATTGACACTGTTGCTCCCTCCATGGGGCTGCAGCCTCCCTCAGCTCCTTCAGACCTTTCTCCAACTCCTCCATCTCGTACCTCACTCTCAGTCCAGCGGTTACTGTAAATTGAAACTTGGGCATTCTCAACTTTTGGGCTAATATCCGCTTATCAGTGAGTACATACCCTGTTCATTCTTTCGTGACTGAGTTACCTCACTCAGGATGATATTTTCAAGTTCCATCCATTTGCCTGCAAATTTCATTAAGTCATTGTTTTTAATAGCTGAGTAGTACTCCATTGTGTAGATGTACCACATTTTCTGTATCCAATCCTCTGATGAGGGACATCTGGGTTGTTTCCAGCTTCTGGCTATTATAAATATGGCTGCTATGAACATAGTGGAGCATGAGTCTTTATTACATGTTGGAGCATCTTCTGGGTATATGCCCAGGAGAGGTATACCTGGGTCCTCAGGTAGTATTATGTCCATT
>CM052704.1:56892372-56932432 GCA_028551405.1 Uromys caudimaculatus
CTGGGTCCTCAGGTAGTATTATGTCCATTTTTCTGAGGTTCCACCACACTGATTTCCAGAGTGGTTGTACCAGCTTGCAATCCCACCAGCAATGGAGGAGTGTTCCTCTTTCTCCACATCCTCGCCAGCATCTGCTGTCACCTTATAAAGTAAAACATTTAATTGGGTCTGACTTACAGGCTCAGAAGTTTAGTCCATTATCATCATGGTGGGAAGTATGGCTGTGTCTAGGTAGGCATGGTGCTGGAGGAGCTAAAAGTTCTACATCTTCTTGTAAAGGCCAACAGAAAAAGACTGTCTCATAGGTAGCCAGGAGGAGGATCTCAAAGCCCACACCCACAGTGACACACTTCCTCCAATGAGGCCACACCTACTCCAACAAGACTACACCTCCTAATAGTGCCACTCCCTGGGACAAACATACTCAACCACCACAGTCTTCTAAGAAAGTCAAACACTAATCCCAGAAAATATTACTAACAGGACTGATTAAACACAAGCTAAACACATAAAACAATAAACATTCCCAAATGGATGAGAGAAAAGAGCACACGATCTCAATCCTATATAAAGAACCACAGGTCACTAAGGAATACTGAGTTGAAGAAATAGTCCTCCCCAGGAAGAACACCCAATTGGTTATTCAATACCAAATATCCATCCTTTAAAACATTCATACAAGTAACAGTCTACAGATGGAACAGGGTGTATTTATGTATTTAGAAATATATATGTATATATGTAACAACAATTAATGAAACAAGAGGCCATGAATTTGTAAGCAAACAAAGAAGTTTATATGGAAGGGTTTGGAGAGAGGAAAGGGAAGGAGGAAATGATACAATTATAAGCTCAAAAATAAAAGAAGTACACAATTTATCTCCTATGTGTAGAGATTCAATTTTGGAAGATACAAAAGTTATGCTGCATAGCAAGTAAACTGTCCATAACACTATTAAATGATATATTAGGGACAAAGCAATTGTTTAAGAGCTGCTATGACCAGGTATTGTATTAAATACATCACATACATTAACCCATTTAAGTTTCATGAGGCTTCAATTGCCTCTGTGCCAGTTTTTCAGAGAACATGGGGTTGTCTGTGCAGCTTAGGAACTTGCACACAGTCACTGAGCTGCGCAATAACTAGGCTGTAATTTGACCCAAAGTCCATCAGAATCCCAGGCTCAGGATGTTATCTGTTATGTGATGCGCTTCTCAGCAGTTTTCCTAAGTAACATAAGTAAATGCACTTCGAGAACTGATGTTTCCTACTTTATTTAATGGAAAGAAGTGTCTGAACTAGATTTAATCATCAGTTTTCCAGATAACAATTTATGTGACAACTCTGATTTATGTCTTTGGGACCGGTGTTACAAATATGTCTTTAAAATAATTTCCCTAAGCATATATCTCCTAGACATTTATAATGTATTTGAAAATTAAAATATTGATTCAATTCAGGTAACTTTATGATCACCTTGCTTCGTGGAATTGCAATTTTAGGGTGCATAGATTATTCTTCCTCCAGAGGGCAAAGTCCTCTGGCTACACACAAATCCTGACTGGTTCCCTTTATAGCTTTAAGATACTATATTCTGCAATGTTTAGAGTTTCTTTTTTAAAAATATGTAGTATTTTAAAAGTATATTCCCATGTTCCCCTTTATTTCTCAACAGTTTGTTATAACCATTTCATCAAAATATATACTAAATAGCATTCCGCTCAATTTAGATTGATTGAGTCAAATTTTTGAGTGTGTGATCAATTTACAAACATAACTACCATGAAGAGTCTCACAAAAGAGAAGTGAAGGGGAAACATATGCAATGTTAATTCATAAGCACAACCTGCTTGTTACAGCAGGTGTTTGAGAAATAAGAACGTTTTTTCCAGAAAGGAGAAAAAGCCTCTTTTTTTCCCTTTTCTAATTACGGCAAGCATGGCATGGAGATAATCACAGAGGCTGTGACAAGTGACAAGAGGCCGTGTTTCCTCGGTACGCCATCTGCCGTGTCCTCCTCCCTAGAGTCCTCTCACTGATCTCCCTTCTCAGTGAAAGTCCCCACCTGCACATGCATACCATCTCTCCCAATCACTGCCTTTTGCATTCCTCTTCCTGAGAAAGGATGTGAAAGGTTGTAGCAATCAATCTTATCTCTCCTCAGCAGAAGACCAGACCGCGCTGCTGCAGATCGGTGTGATTTGCTTGTTTTCTGATAAATTTTGTGGCTTGCCAGGGTCTCTGCCAGGCATCTTGCATTTAAAATCATTGGAATGATCAATTCTAATACAGTGTTCTAAAGTTGTAGTAAAGGTCCCTTTAGCATTTACTTAAACAAAGCCCTCCCAGTGTGGGTGCTCACTGTGAAGCCCTGTGTGGAAGAGGAAGAAGACAGATAGCTCCACATTATATACAAGCACAGAAGGCCACTCTTCAAATAAGGAACTGTTCCAAGCCTGTCACCTCTTCTATATGTATTGAATCAAAATCTAAATTGTGCAGAAAGCCTGTTTTAGGCACTATTTTTTAAAAGAGAGAGTAAAGATAAACTCTATGTCCTTTTAAAACTATTATTCTTTGAGAATTTCATACATGAATGAAATATATTTTGGACATTTTAACCTTTGCTGTCCCCCATCCATGTCCTTCTGCATACTCCATCTCATCCTCTCAAATTCATGTCCTCTTTTTTTCTTTAACTCATTAGGTCCAATTAGTGATACCTGTCTATGCGTAGTTATGAGGCCATCTCCTGAAGCTTGGTCAACCTGGTATGGGCTGGATATCCCTAAAGAAAGCAGACTCTCCCTCTGCTGGTAGCCAACTGTCATTTACTCTTCTGCCAAGAGTGAACCCCACCCAAACCCACGCTGAAATGTTGAATGGTTTGATCTTCTACAGATCATATTTCAGCAGCCATAGCTGCGATGAGGTCATGAACACAGTCCAGGAGATTGTTTCACCCAGTCTTGCCCAATTTCTTCAGTCGTCCATCTCCCAAACCTGTTGAGATGTTCCCTGAGACTTGGAGGTAGTAGATGTGGGGTTTTTGTTTGTTTGTATGTTTATTGGTTATTTTGTTTATTTACATTTCAAATGTTGTCTCCCTTCCTGGTTTCTCGTTTGTAACTCCCCATACCATCCCCTCTCCCCTTTGCCTCTATGAGGGTGCTACCCACCCACCCAGACCCATTTCCACCTCACCACTCTAGCATCCCCTTACTCTGGGGCATCAAGCTTCCACAGGACTAAGGGCCTCCCCCCATTGATGCCAGATAAGGCAATGAAGATGTAATTTTGATGCCCCACTTATGACTTATTCTCTGTACTGTTGACAAGTTGTGAGTCTCTGCATTGACTGCCATGTACTACACAAAGAAGCTTCTTTGAAGAGTGAGAGTAGCATTAATCTCTGAGTATAAAAACACAGATTCAGAGGATATTTTGATATTGAGTTTATTTGACAAAAGAATATTATCAGTCTCACCCCTAGAGGCTATGAGCTCCCCAGCCACAGAGCCTGGCCTGATGTATGAATTCACTCCAGTGGAGTACTTCTTAAATTCAAGCACAAAGTAGTTGGTTACACAATGCTTGTGCAGTAGGCTTAGCTTGCGAGGCTAGTTGTTATCGAAGCTCGCTGAGTTCCCACAGCTCGGTAAGATTCTTGATGACATTTGTCCGAAAGCACACTGAACAGCACTTCTGGGACTACGAAAGCTATCCAGCAGGGAAGAAACCTTCAGGTCAGTACCAGTTTGACTTCTCCACATCCTGTGACCAAAGTGTGTGGTGCCTCCAGCAATAGCATATTGTTGCCAAATTCAGATGAGCAACCATCAGCCCACATCGTTGGGAGGTCTCCAAGACGCCCCTGACCAACAACTCAAGAAGTATTCCTTACCAGGCACAAAGCTTTTCATTTGACAACATAAGGCTTCTGGGAAGGACATTACCCCGGTATAAGAGAATTCCATGTTTTGTTTTGTTTTGTTTACATATGTGTAATATATTGTAAACGTGTATACATATACTTTAGGAAGCTTATAAGTTAGAACGTTTCAATATAGCCTTTTCAGACATCCTTAGTGTTAAATGTCCCTTCTTGATTCCTTCCTCTGTCCTACCTCCCCTCTTAAACCGCCCCCATTTATAGACATACAATAAAAACATACATATGTTGAGATGACATTTAAATTCATGCTTTGCAAAAATAATACACAATTTTAGTAATGTTTTCTCATCCCTGTGTAGTGTATACCATACAGTCAGCATCCTCTCTCTACGCTGGCTGATTTATCTCATATTGAAAGACTATTCAACAAGTTGAAATGCATCCTTACATGGGGTTTAGATTACTAAAGCCTTCTGAAAAGCTGGTGCATTGACTCATATTTCAAAGCAAGTAATGCTTCATAAATGCTAAATGTATTTTTCCTTTTCCAGATAGGTCAGTTCATTTGGTCTTGATTATAGCACCTCACAAGAAATGGCGAGCTATTTGACTAACTGAGAGATGCCATTATACTGTAGTTTAATACAAGATTGGAAGTATGAAGCCCACTGGTTCTTCTACAACTTATCCCACAATACACAATTTATGAATATATTTATATCAGCTATGTATACATTTATACACAAATTTGCATATTTACATATACTAATTCAGGTAAAGGGATAAAACTTTACAAGTTAGTTAATATAGGAGAGTCACATCAGTCTGAGCAGTGCAGTGAAACCTGGACAGTAAAGCATAGTCACCGAAGGATTACACTAAATTTGGCATGTTCTTGAATTTTTAAATTTTTTCCAGCAACTTTTAAAATTTTGCCTCTATGATACACCATATATTTTTTTATTTTGTGTCATAAAATCTAAGAAATAGAACCACATTTCCTTTGTTGTAGAGTAGCTGAAATCTAATAGAAGTTAAATTCAACTTGTAAACATCACGTATATACTAAATAACTATGTGTTTTGGTAAGCACAGAAGGGGTCAGGAGATGATTGAATAGCTGAGAGTACTGGCTGGCCTTGCAGATCAGGAGTTAGCTCCTGACACCCACATCAGAAGGTTCACAATAGCTGTAACTTCATCTTCAGGGACTTATCTCCTTCTTCTGGCCTTTACAGGCACATGTTCATGCACAAGTGCACACACACACACACACACACACACACACACACACACGCATGTGCACACACACACACACACACACACACACGTACATACACAGACACACACACCAAAATAAATAAACATCCTTAAAAACAAAAGATTGACAGATTATCTAGAATATGAACAAGAAATTCCAAACCTGCATAGACTTGCAGCCTTCAAAAGTCGTGAGACATGGGAAATCACGGTGATTTTAAGAGCTTCCTGAATTTGCATGTCATCCTTGCACAGGGGCCATGCTAATCTTCTCTGTATCATTCCAATTTTAGTATATGTGCTGCCGAAGCGAGCACATTAAAAAATGTGTAGCCCAGGCTGGCCTCGAACTCGTGATCCTCCTGCCTCTGACTCCTTCAGCAAATCCTACCGGCGCTGGACTGAGAGTGAGGTCCCAGATGCAGGAGTTGGAGAAAGGTCTGAAGGAGCTGAGGGAGTTTGCGGCCCCATGGAGGGAGCAACAGCGTCAACAGGCCTGACACCCCCCCCCCCACGGTCGTCTTGGAGTTTGGACTACCAACCAAAGAATACACATCTATGGACTCATGGTTCGGACCACATATGTGGCAGAGGATGTCCTCGTTGGCCATCAGGGAGAGAGGAGAGGCCTTTGGGCCTGAAGGCATTAGAGGCCCCAGTAAAGGGAAATGTCAAGGTGGGAATATGGGAATGGGTGGGCGGGTGGGTGGGAGGTGGAATTCCCCATAGAGGTGGGGGGGGGGAGGAGATAGGGGGTTTCCAAAGAGGAGACCTAGAAAAGTGGAAACATTGGAAATGTAAATAAAGTATCAAAAATAATAAAAAATAAATAAATAAAAAAAATTTCAAAAAGAGCTTCCCAAGCTTCACTAATCTTCTGAGTGAAGTAATTAGTAAGCATCCTGGAGGGTCTGCAGAAAGAGAGCATGCTGAGGGAGCAGTATAAGACTTGGAGCATGACAGAAATGTCAGCAACAGTCTCCTTTCAAACCACAGGAATTCACAGCAGGCAGATGTCTGCTGGAAAGGGTCCAAATCCAGCAAGTCTAATAACAGGGTCTCAGACTGAGGGCATGTACACAGAGAAAGGCCATATTTTCTATATTTGGTTCTGGCTTTAGAGAAAGCCCTCAAACAGTAAGTCTAAGAAAACTACCTTTGTCCTCCACATTCACTGTGCAAAAACTTGCTTGTTCTTGAGGATACAAAACAATACATCTAAGCTCTATAAACACAAAAAGAAGGATTGGGGTGTGGCTCAGTGATACAGTGCTTGCCTGGCATATTTGAGGGCCTGGGACCCATCTCCTGTGCCACAACACATATACACACACACACACAAATGCATGCACTTATTATTAAATCTCATTCATTTTATATTAAGAACAAAGGGGAAAAGTCCTGATTAAATGCTATTCAATGACGAAATATTTAAAACAAGAAAAATTATAACCTAACATTAAGTACAAGATAGATAAGGTAAATAAAGATTATGAAAGTGAAGTAAAAGTCAAAACAAGGAAAGATTAAAACTGCCTAAATAGGGGCCGGGCAGTGGTGGCGCATGCCTTTAATCCCAGCACTTGGGAGGCAGAGGCAGGCGGATTTCTGAGTTTGAGGCCAGCCTGGTCTACAGAGTGAGTTCCAGGACAGCCAGGGCTGCACAGAGAAACCCTGTCTCGAAAAAACCAAAATAAATAAATAAATAAAATAAAGAAATAAAACTGCCTAAATAGTAGATAGCTGAGAAAATAGGATTGACAGAAGTTAGAAAATACATAATTATTTTTTAAAGCTAAGAAAAACCTCAGTGGAGTTTCATGATGGAAGCTTTTGTTATTCTATTTAAAATGAATTATAAATGGTTCAGTGGTTAAGAGCACTGCCTTTCTACCAGAGAACACTGGTTTGGCTCCCAGAACCCACAATATGACTCACAAGCCTCTATAACTCCAGTCCCAGGGATCTGCCACCCTCTATTGGCCTCATTAGGCACTGAATATGTATAGTGTATAGACATGCATGCAGGCAAAACACTCATACACATGAAAATATTTTTAATAAAAAAATTAAAACTATAAGTGGTTAGGAAATATAGCCTAAATTAGGGATGGGGCTAGTGATAGAATTCAGACTTCCAATTGATTCATAATTCATAATAAAAATCATTCTTTTGCCTAATTAGAATCTATATATGTCCAGATTGTATAGTGCTAGGTTCACTTTAAGGCAAACGTAATATAACTACTTATAATTCAAGTATTCTGTTACTTACTTTTCCTATAGCCAAGCTAACTCTTTCCCCTGCACTTTCTCCCAGTTCCTCACAGTAATCTCTGAAGATAGCTACAGATTGGGCACATCCATCCCAAGGAGTAGGAACCTTCCTGAATATGAGACTTGCCTCTATAAGTCCCTTTGATCATGTTGACATGACTCTAAAATATCTGCGGACTTTTTTTTTTACATCTAGCAGGATATTTCAAAAATCATCTGACCTAAAACATGAGCTGTGTCAGACACTCACAAGTTTTATTTTGGAAAGTCCTTCAAAACAGCTGACAATAATGTAAAACGCCAGACTTGAGTGCCTGCTGACAGGAGAGATGTACCATTTGTATTAAGAGGATGACACAAAAAAAATAAATGGGGATATCAGTGATGAGCCCTAAATCAGAAGTCACAAGGACAGGTCCTCTAAACTGAAGGCAATAACTTACAATTGAGCTGTTTCTCAGAGGAGTGCCCATGCTGTGTGCCCCATGCTGAGTAGACACAAAAAATGTGTTGTCTGGAGATGGCTAACGAATCACTGATGGAAGGCCAGTTAAGCTATTAATAGCTGTGTGACAGGTTTACAGTGATTGGTTGCTCCAGCAAGGGTAACAGCAGTGAACACAGTCCAGGGGCTCATTAGCACACTGAGTTCCAGCCCTGCCCTACCTCTTAAAGCCAGTGCTTTAACAAGCCCCTCAGGTGACTCAGACATCCAAGAAAGTTTGGGAAGCAGTTCTCTGTAGAATGCAGGTGGTCCTTTCTTTCTGCAGCAAAGCAGACATTTTCATAATAATCATAAATATGTTGTATAACCTAATCTTTCATTGAGTAATCATCATTTGAAGTGCCTACTCAACTACATAGTGTGCACAGTAAGAGGCCACAGATATCCTGTACCTAAAAAGACAGCTGACTCTTTATCATTTATAGAATGAAGCATCTAAAAGAGAGGGGAAGAAGTAAAGAAAAATTGAAATGTTGATGGATGCTTAGTGAATATATACAAAAATGACCAATGGGTTCTAAGTATCCAAGAATGTTATCAGGATGAGGGCCAGAGAGATAGCTCAGTGGGAAAAGACACCTACTGAAGTAAAGAAACCTGTATTCTACCCCACACATTCGAAGGAAAAACCAACTTCTCCAATTTCTCCTCTATCCTTCACAGATGCACCACTGGACACGTGTGTGAGAGAGAGCATATACATTCAATAAGTAAATGCAATAAAAAAGAATGACTTGAGTTCCGTTTTTCTCATTAAACTGGGGCCAACAACTACAGATGATGTAATGATTCTTAAAAGCCTATGGGATATTTAGTTGAAACAAACTCCACCTAAGTAAGCTAGCTCATATGTGTTAGTAGGTCAGCTTCCCGTGTGTCAGCTTCTCTTGCAACATCACTGTCTTAGTCAGGGTTTCTATTCCTGCACAAACATCATGACCAAGAAGCAAGTTGGGGAGAAAAGGGTTTATTCAGCTTACACTTCCAGGCTGCTGTTCATCACAAAAGGAAGTCAGGACTGGAACTCAAGCTGGTCAAGGAGCAGGAGCTGATGCAGAGGCCATGGAGGAATGCTGCTTACTGGCTTGCTTCTCCTGGCTTGCTCAGCTGGCTTTCTTATTGAGCCCAAGACTACCAGCCCACAGATGGTACCACTCACAAGGGGCCCTCCCTCCTTGATCACTAATTGAGAAAATGCCTTACAGCTGGATCTCATGGAGGCATTTTCTCAACTGAAACTCCTTTCTCTGTGATAACTTCAGCTTGTGTCAAGTTGACACACAAAACTAGCCGGTACAATCACCAAGAAAGAATCAGAGTAAAAATCACAGGAGATTGCTATATTTTGAGGGCAGCCATTGTGTGACGGTATCATCCCAAGACTAGAAAAACAATACTGAAACTAAAGGATTACTCGCCTTTGGCAATGTGGATGAAACAAAAATGACTTCAGAAAGCTCTTACAAATAGGTAGCTTAACAGCCTGCAGCAACCCCCATGTGTTGAAATTCCCTTTGGCAGAAGCACTTGCCAGATGCAGTCTGATTGGCAGACCCACTAATGCAACAGGCTATGTGTGCTATAGGCTCTCAAAGGACCTATGAATCTAGAGGTCAAAGAATGGGCAAAGAACTGAAAACACTGGGCTCATTTGTATTGTATACAAGTTTTATTTTTTTAAAAAATTGCCTAAACAATTGATTACTTCAAATGACCATTTGTAGGGATTGCTTCCCTTATATTGTGCAACAGGCTGTAGAGGGTTTTACAGAGGAATTGTAGTGCAAAGCTCCAGGGTTTTTTTTGTTTGTTTGGTTGGTTTTTTTACAGTTTTGTGATACAAAGAAAGTTTTTTTATCACCTGTGAACACCACTAGCTCTTTGCTATTTGTTATAAAACAGCAATGACACCCGTCTCTCAAGATTAGCAAATTCCATATTAGGGAAGCATTATTTTAAAGGGCTTTACTGGGGCGTGAGGAAAAGTAAGTTGGTCCCTCCCCTGTGGAATTCTGGACTTGAGGAGATGGAGGCAGAGAATCAAGAGTTCAAGATTACCTTCAGCCACAAATAGCATGTTCAAAGACAACACGGGTCATATAAAACTCTATCTCAGAAAAAAGATGAATTTCAGTTTCAAGATAAGCATCATGATTATCTGTGCCATAAACCTATCTACCACCTCCAAAAGTTGCATCCTATCTTACTTGTATATTATTTATGTGATAAGACAAAATGCTCAGCACAGAATCTCTCATCTAACAAATTTTGAGCACATGCTTTTATCTATAGGCATCACATTGAACAGTGGGCCCTCTGCACAATTGCTTATTTCCCTTAGTAACCAGAGCAAGCCCTTTGACCACATCTCCCTATCTCTACTGCCCTCTGCCCCTGGAAACCAGCATCATCCCTCTACTTTGGTAGGTTTGACTACGATGGGTTCATTATGCAGATTTTGTCTCTGTCTGGTTCATTTCAGTTATCTCAGTGTCCTCTAGATTCCTCTATGTTGTTATAAGTGGCATGATTTTTTTGTATAGGTGAATAATGATCCATTATATAAATATACCTTATTTCTTTTCCCATCAGTCAAGGGATATTTAGGTTGCTTCTATATCTTGGTTGTTGTGACTAATGCTTGATTAACAAGGTATTGCAGATATTTGCTCAAGGTCTTGTTTTACTTCCTTTGAACCTTGGAGATAGATGTGTGGATCAAATACTTTGCCTATTTAAAGTGTTGGGTTAATCTATGTACTATTTCTCATAGTTGTAGAAACAGCAGAAATTCTTACCAATAGCATCCTAGTTTGTTCATTAGTGCATCTTTACCAACATTTACCTTTTGGTTTCGTGAACATAGCATGCTACCAAGAATGAGTTGATATTTTACTACTATGTTGCTTTGCATCTTCTTGATAATCAGTAGACACTGGGCACCTTTTCATAGACCTCTATCACTACAATATCTTATTTGTAAATATCTGTATTCAGTTTCATCCATTTTTATAAGGTTATTTGACTTTCTGCTATCAAGTTATAGGAGCTCATAATATGCTTAAATATTAATTGTCTATGAAATACAGTGCAGTATTTTACTTTCTGTTGCATAACAAATTAAGAAAAATATGGATGGTGAAAAACAAAGATTTATGAGGCTCACAGTTCTGGAAGTTGCGGAGTGTGGCACTGGCCCTGCTTGACTCGAAGTGAGGACTTCCTGTGGATGGCATCAAATGGCTGGAGCACATGCAAAGACAGTCATGACAAGGTGAGTCAGACAGCCACAAAAGGGTCCAGTAGGCAGGTACTTCCTTTCCCGATAACTTTCTCAAGAGCTCCCTCACTCCATAAGAATAGCCCTATGCCCTAACAAAGGCAAAAATGTCCATAACCTAACTATTCACCTAGGCTTCAAGACTTAGTTTGCAACACTTCTGCAGCATTGCACTGAAGGCAAAGCTTCTAGCACACAAACATTTAGAGAACATATTTCTCCTCCATCCCAACCTAGCATGAGCTTTATAAATATTTTTCTCACTCCATGAATGGCCTTTTCACTTTGTTGAGTGTTACCTCTGTGGTGCAGAAACTTTTAGCTCACCTGATGTAATCCCTTCTATTTTTGATTCTTCCGTTACCTGTATCTATGATGACATATCTAAAAATAATGACCAGGATCAAGGTCAAGGAAAATTTCCTGTTTACTTCCAGAAGTTCTAAGGCTTCATGGCTTATGGTTCAAGCTTTCATTCATTTTGAGTTAACCATTTTGGATTTGCAAGTAATACAAATACAACATGGATAATTTGACAATAAAGTATAATCAAGTTTATTTGATAGCAGAGGAGCATTAATCCTATTCTATAAGCTTCAGCAAGATACTCATCAGCTGTTCATTGATATCTAAGGCAAATTTCTAGGGCATAATACTAAGTTAAAACACACTAGGTAAAAATATCTTAAGTAGAAAAACATTAGCAAAGACCACATGATTATTCACAGTGTATGTCGCCAAGTAGAACAACTTGTGAATGATGACCATGATGAGATGCAAAAGGAATGATATATTAAAATACAAATAGCATGAATAGACTAGGAAAACACTGAGGGTTTGTTTTTTCAGAAAAGTTACAGAGGCAGATTTACATTTTGTATCTGCTACCATCCTCAGTTCCAGTATCAAAACTCACAAATATTTCACCTGTATGGATACAAGCTGGGGCTAGTGACAACAGTTACAATCTCAGCATCAGGAAGCAAAGAGAGGAAGGTCATGAGCTCTAGGTCAACCTGGACTACATAGTGAGACCCCCAACCCCAAGAAATTGCCATGAAGGCATGTTGAAAGTTACTCATTACTAATGGAGTGGCAAAGTTAGTAAATTCTGCAAAATATCAAAACAAACCAATAAGACATTCAATTACTTATCAATTTTATATTGTTTTTCTAAATCAAACAGAAGTCAACAATACTCTTCATCATTTTTCCCATTTACTTTTTAGCAGCTATTCTTTAGTGTTAGTGATAATACCCAGGGCTTTCTCTCTTTCGGGAAAGCACCCTACCACTGAGCTACCTACCTCCTAGAACGCAGTTCCTTTTTTATCATTTTCCACTAGGAAAAGAAAAGAGTAAAAACATCACTAACATGAAATTTGAGTGATGTCTGGCAAATCCTTAAGAGTGATATCAAAGTAGAAAAAAAAAAGACAGAAGAAGTTGGCAATTGGTATGTAGAACTGAGTTAGCAGGGACACCCAGGGAAGAAAAGTTATGTTAACCATCTTCCCCTACACGGTGTGCTCGCCCCAGCACTTGCATTACCATGTCCCCCTCAGTTTCTACAGCTCAAATGCTCTTCCCTTCCTCTACTGCCCTGAAATGCTCTCCACCTTCAAAGCTCAGACACTATCCTCTATCCCCTTACTGTATACACACCAGTGCTTTCTTCCTGCTGAGAGAAGTCATAAAATCAAACCCATGTATCACCATACATACAGCATATTTTGACCCTATTGTTCTGTGTCCCATCGTGTAGGTTTTCAACTGTTACCATGGGGGATGTAGTATTTCTTCTCTGTTCTTAAATCTTCAAATGTCCAGAATCAAGGAAAAATCCATCAGGCCCTTTAACCCTCTTACCTTTCCTCTTGGGTTGTTCTTATCATGTTGCTATGTTGGGGAAGGGAGAGATCGGGCGAGAGAATAGATATGAGTATTTATAAGTCAAACTTTCAGTAGCATATGACTTTTTGAATCAAAAGTCCCTAAAGAAGAAAGTCATCTTAAGGCATCTGCTTGTCTCTGCATTTTCTACCACTCAACTGAAGATAAAGTGTGGTATTTATTTAGTTTCTCTGGGACATTGCTTGCTCCCCCCCCCACCCTGCAACCATATTTTTCTCCTATCTCATCCATTTGTTCCCTTTTGCTTCAAGGACAAGACACTTAGGACATATCTTTTCCATATATTCTCATTTCTAGAGCCTTGATATGACTCACACTGCCAGTAACTTAACTGTGGATGGGAATCAGAAGAAAAGATGCAAAACCTAGACCTTCATCTTACAGAGCAAAGATGATCGATTGTCAGGCAGCTCTAGCCAATGCACGAGGGTCAGCAAAGGCGTCACTCACTCAACAACAACTACCTCTCTGCAATTGAGAAAATGTGACCATATAAGATTGGAGATCTGGATTTTGGGGGCCACATCTGAAATCTCAGGTGCCTTCACTGATGTTCAATAGGCCTGGCCTTTCCAGTTGTTTCCAAAGCATTCATTCACTATATTAAAGCCCCTTCACTAGAAATCCCCAAATAAATGGACTCTGGGTGATAAACACCTATATCACTCACACAATGCAATTCTTGTCTCAAGCTGGGAATGCTGCCCATTGGAAGAGCATTTACCTAGTATGTGCAAGACTCTGGGTTCTATTCCCTGCACCAAAAGCAATATTGCCTTGATAAAAGAAGATGTGCAAGATAATTGTGGTTGATAGGTAAATTCTTAATCTGGAACATTTTTAATTTTCACATTCTGGTATTTTTTTAACCTGTGAACTCTTTATGGACTTCTTTGATTAACTAGTAAGTGAACTCTCCACAATGAGTAGAATTTTTGAATATGTCTTGGGAGAGATCAATGAAATAGGAAGCAAAGATGTTATTTCCCATTCTGCAAACAGCTTTGGGAGAAACAGGAAATAATGTGTGGAGTGAGAAGAGGAGAAATGAGCAGCCTATTCAAGGATGAAAAAAAGAATGGGAAGTCAGCTGTGCTTGAGAAGCAATCTCAGTAATTAGTGGTAAGCATGCATTTATCATGACTAATTACATCCAAAACTCCTGTCTCATCAGAAACCTCCATCTATCCTAGGCAGGGAACTGCTCAAAAGACATTTCACAAATGTTATTTCTTCATGAAATATCTTTCTTAGGCAACCTCAGCCTGATGCCATTTGGTATACCCACTCATTGAACCTTCACTGGGACCACTGGCTGACCCCTCACGCCATACATACACTCTTACAAGCAATGTGGGAGGCACGTATGTAAAGGTAACTGAGTCACTATTCTCACAAAGCTCATGTCACACAGTATGGGACATGGCATGAGAAATAGGCAAAGCACAGGTAAACAACTAAAACCATTTCAGAATTTCATAAGTCATAAACTTAAGGAAACCAAGTGATGGCTTGATTATATTGTGGGTGTGGGGGATCTTGTGTAGAGGGCAGGACTCTGGAGAAGGCTTCCTCTAAGAAGGCCATGTTTAATCTGGTAGACAGGAAATAAGAAGCCAGATACACAAGAATGAAAGGAAAAAAATCTTCCTTTTTTTGATTGAATTTTCTATGAATATTATCAAGTGTAGAGGCCTTGACAGGGCTGTCTGGAGTTGTTTTTCAAAAGGGAGGGTACAATGAGTGAAATGAAGAGTGATGAGAGGCCCTGGTGTTTGAACAAATCTGTTTCTTACAGACTGTGAAAGCTATAATAGTAGAGACATTAGATCTCATTCTCCTGATCAGCAACCCATGAATGCAAGGACAGCAGAAACTTTCATTTGTTTTGCCCAGCTTCTCTCTCTCTCTCTCTCTCTCTCTCTCTCTCTCTCTCTCTCTCTCTCTCACACACACACACACACACACACACACACACACACACAGAGTAAGGTGCTCTTTCCTTACCTGTAACGTTCCAAAGTCATTGTTATAGTGACACCTGTTTCTATCTCTACAAGGGAACAAGTAACCCCAAAAATGAAAGGTACTTTAATCTTACCTCTGAAAATTTTTCCCTTGAGCAAGACTGAAACAAAAACAAAACATAAGAATTAAATTAAAAGATTGTTTGCTGTCAAAATTGAGTAAAACAAAATTAATGTACTCCATTATTCAGTTCAAGATCAATAGAATGAATTACTTTCTTTGAGGGAGACATTAAAAAGACTACATTGCTTATCAATTCATATTAATATCATGTTACTAGTTCTAACAGAAAACGCTCTGTATATTATTATCATTATACTACTGTTAATGTGAAAAATTCTGTGGTCCTAGATTGGAAGAAAACATATGCAAAGAGTAGAACAGATCAAAATATACAAATAACTTTTCACATTCAACAATAAGAAAACCTGATTAAAATTGAGTCACTGAACAAGAGATTAGATGTTAAAAGGCATATGAAGTTTTTCAAAAGTAATAAGATAAAAATATATATTAAAAATAAACAAAAACAAGATGAAAGAAAAAGGAGATACAAATACACACCTATTCAAATTGTGAGACCCCTAATAATACCAAGAGCTGTAGATATGAGGTAACAGGAACTGCCAACTATTAGTGGTAGAAATGAAAAATGGTATCGTTTGATGGTTTTATATAAAACTATACTATGCTTCATATATGACCCAGCAATTGTACACTATGACATGTATATCTGAAATGTAAGCCAAATGTCTCAATTCTCTGCTGTAATATGGATATGGTTCAAATATGTTCCCCAGAGTTTCCTGTGTTGGAATCTTGATTGCATTGTGAAGATACTTATAAATATTAGAAATTAAGATGGGAGGTTATGAGATAATTAAATCTCCAAGGCAACTTCCCACAGAAGACATTACTGTACTTCCTGTGGGACCCTGATTAGCTCCCATGAGTGAATTCTCCTAGAAAGAGGACTTGCCATTTCCCAGGTTCTATCTTCCTGTCTTGCTGTGCCTTCCTTTACCCATGCTCGTGCTGTGATGTCATCTGCCATGCTATGATATAGGCACATGGTCCCATAACAGAGCCAATCAGAAGTTCATGCCGTTTGGATCTCCACAACTGTGAGCTAAATAAACCTACAAAGGGCCAATTCTCTAGTGTTACATTATAGCAACAGAAAACAGTCTAAAGCATTCTCTTGTGGATTTTTGTCTGTGCCAGAAATTAAATTGACATTTAAAAGATCATCATGAGAAAAGCATGCATATTTCATACACATTTATTTATGCTTTATGTATTGGAATTCTTAGAAGGAAATAAGGACTCAATTCTGAAATAAGATCAAATCTTTATGCACTGAGGTATCAAAAGCTATGAATAGTACATTTTTATTACCATCGAAGAATACATTCAATGACCTAGTCACCCCACATCAATCTCCATGACTTCTTCTTTTTTTTTTTTTTTTTTTTTTTTTTTTTTTTTTTTTTTTTTTTTTTTTTTTTTTTTTTTTTGATTTTTCAAGACAGGGTTTCTCTGTGTAACCCTAGCCATTGGCTGTCCTGGAACTCACTCTGTAGATCAGGCTGGCCTCAAACTCAGAAATCCACCTGCCTTTGCCTCCCAAGTGCTGGGATTAAAGGTGTGCACCACCACTGCCTGGCATCTCCATGACTTCTTAATATCACCTTACAGGGTGCCAAGCTTCCAACACAAGTATGTCCAAAGAATATATCAAACTACAATCCTTTTATAGCAGAGCAGAAAATAACAATAATGTGCCAAGGCAATATGGTTTAGGAATATATAAATAATTGTTTAGAACAGTAGTTGGGAAGACAAGACTCCTCCCTTCCTGTGTGCACATATGTGTGTGATCTACTCACATTTTCCTCAGTCCCAGTGTTCTGCCCCAAATAACAAGCTTTCTTGTTATTAACAGAGCATTCTTCCCCTATGAATTGTATTGGCTTTTAAGAAAGAGTACAAAAGCCAAATTGATTGTATTACTGTTGTTCTTTGAATTCTCAGTATGAGATATGGCCATTATGTTGTCATGGCAATGGTTCATATGTGCCCAAATTTGGTAGAAGATATTCCTCAGTAAGTGAATAAACAGATAAACTCTGGTACACACAGATAGTAAAATAGTATTCAGTGATGACAATAACACCATAAATAGAGATGGGAGAGGTGTGTGGTTCTGAGTACAAGAAGGCAAACTTAGTGGGTTATGTATCCTTGTCCGGCATCCAGACCTATAGAATCCCCATACCAATAGGAATCCTGATTAAAGTGTGGGCTCTGTGGTGATATAGTGCCATGTCGTTTATGAACTGATTTGTTTATATCACCGTGGCATGGAATGGGCAAGTGAGGAGGCTGTGCATGAGTGTGGACAAGGAAGATGTGGGAGCTCTGTACCTACAGCAAAATTATACTGCACACCTGAAACTGTTCTGAAAAATAAATCCTACCCAGAGGAATATCTTGTGGTCCTGTAGCACCTAGCTAAATAAGGCATCAGTCATCAGGTGCTTCAAGTGAGCAAGTGACATGATCTAATTTATAATTTTGAAAAATCACTAGGTAGTATTGTGTGAGATGAAAATGCAGAGCAACAAAACCAAAAGCATGGGGTCCAGTTTCCAAAGTTTACAACGGTAGAGGCAGTGAGTGATGGTGACCTGGATGAAAATGATGGTGGGAAAATGGAGAGGAATTTATATTTGAAGTAAAGATGACAAGACTAGATTGGATGTAGAAGCAAAGGCAAGGAGTAACCAAGCATTCAGGATAGAGTGATTATGTCATTTAGGACATTGGAGAAGAGGGAGGAGACGTGTGACGACGACAAGGAGAACTGTGAACAGGCTTAGAAACCCTTCCTTCCCTAACTGGGGCACACAAGGTGCATGTTAGCAATAGTGTGCTGACAAATGTTTAATGACACTTGCTGAACTGGAGAAAAAGCATGTAAGTGTTGTTAAAATATAAATGCTATACATTTTTCTCATTGAAGGAATAATATCATATAGTTTCTAAACAACTGAATTGTGAGGTACTTTCATTGAAAAAAAACCCACATAGTTCATCAATTCTTCTGGAATAATTCTGACATGTTTGCTTCTAGTGGAGCCTATGCTGTTGCTTGCTCATCCATAGCGCTAGGATGAGAAGATATAGGAGAGGTAAGCAATAAATACCTAGACACAAAGGTTGACTTTGTAATGTGTGAGGAAATACTGGCATCATCCAGCATTGAGAAAGGGAGCAAGTTCCAGACTAGTTTCCAAAAAAAGTGGGACTGGGATGAAGGTGACCCAGGGAACAGAGATAGAAAAGGGAGATCAGGAGTCACACAGTGAGCACAGACAACCCCAAGGGGTGGGCTGGGTATGGTTTATTTGAGACAAGGAGGATGTTTAATCCATAGTTGACAGAAGAACATATGTATGGGCTTCATGGATGGGAAAATAATATAAAGAACAGAGGGAGGAGAAAAGTATCAGAGAGAAATTTAAAAGCCAAGAGTACATGAAATCCAATGACCAGAGAGAAACTTCTGTTCAGAAGAGGAGACATCTACCTTTGTGATGAGGAAAAATGCAGGCTGTGGCTTCAGGTGAGCTGTGGGTATTGGGCTGATAATACAAGAACATCAAGAACTTATCCTTGATAGAGCAGAGGCATTATGACAGTCTGCCAAAAAAATGAAAATTTATACTTACCAAAGATAATAAATTCATTGATGGAGTTGAATGTTATTATTGGTATCGTGACCTTTAGAAGGAGTCAACAAAGTTATGTAATGCTATTCTTAAAATATTCAGTCTCTCAGAGCCACCACAGAGAAGATGACTTAGTAAAAATCATATTTAGAATGATGATAGACAAGTAAATAGAAGGGGTAAAAGAGGCAAATAAAGCAGGATTGTTACAAAACTCTCTATCTGAGCTGTGGTCCAAGGTGAGGTTAAGATAGCAAAGACAAAGGGAGGCAGATGTAGGCTCATTTCACGCAAATGACCTTCATGAATGAAAAGCTAGTAACAAATGAAGTATAAGTAGCAAACAAAAGCTGATCCTTTCCAGACATATATATGACATATATGACCAAAGCAGGTACAGGTTAGGGTCTTGGACATATTACCACATGAACATTAAGCTTATTGCAAACAATGACTGTCATAAGAATAGAGAAATACAGCAATTAGCTGGGATCTAAGTGTTTCAGTGAAAGAGCAAGAGCCTATTAGCAGATGGCATGGGGAGATGGTACATGCTTCAAAAATAAGGCTTAGGAATGAGAACAGGAGAAATAAGGTCAATGAGGCACTGACAGTCAAGGGGGACTTTTTTAACTCTACCTCTAGCCTCTGGAATACACAAGGATAACTCTTCATTAATTCATTAATTCATTCATTCATTCATTCATTCATTCATTCATTCATTCATGTTACCATAAGTTGAGTGATGCCCAGTGATGATAAATTACAAACCTTACAGGATACAACTCACCATCGGACTCTAGCAAACTGAGAATATTTTAGATGCCTATAGAAAGGGTTGGAAGCTATAAAACTGAGGAAAATGGTGTGTGACTTCTAAAAGCAAATGTCTTCTATAAAAAGATTATTTATAACTGCTTTGCTATGAAGGATAACAAGAATTGAATTACAAGTGCCACGTGTAGCTTATAAAATCAACTAGAGGCCCTGTTATCATAAAGGTTAGGAACCAGTAGGCAAAAGAGAGAGAGAGAGAGAGAGAGAGAGAGAGAGAGAGAGAGAGAGAGAGAGAGAGAGAAAGGAATACAATTATAATTTGAAAGCATTTGAAAGGTAAATGTTTGCTTGTACTTGCAAAGTCATTTCAGGATGAAATAGAAGACGACAAGCCCAGCAGGAGCCTTCCTCACTAGCTACTGCTCATTTACTAGTTTGATCTCATCATGGGTTTGAAAACCAGCTAGGCAGATCATGGTGAAGGTTCTCAGGACACAGATATGTACAAATTTTTATAAGAATAGGTTCTGACCTTATTTATACTTTAAAAAACTTATTAAGAAAACAAAAATAGATCATAGACAATTACTAAATAGTGTCACAAATGTTACCAAGTTTCAGGAAGCTAATTATCATTAAAATGTCATGAGTAACTAATGAGATTACCTTTAAACTAAGATCTAGCCCTCACTCTGATGATTTACTCAAGTGGCTTTCGCCATAAGAGATTTTAGCATATGAAAATGAGCTAAATTAAACTAATCAGTAAATTTAAATGGCAACACTACTCTTCTGATTAGCCATTTCAGGAGTGATCTGTCCAATATCACCTTGGCAACTGGTTTTCAGAGAAGACAACCCAACTATCAAACAAAAGTATCAGTAATTTTTATTTTATCATATCAATGTCAATACCATAACACATCAATAAATTTTATAAAAACTTATAATAAATTGTATTCAGCTCTCTGACAAGAAGTAACAACTCCGTACAAGCAGCCACTTATCCAGATGCTTCCCACTCAGAGAAGTATTACTGTTATGGAGATATTCATTCAGTGACAAGCAGGGTTTCTGACTTGAAAGAGATCACAATCTAAATCAAATCATGATTAAAATAATAGGATGTTACAAGGCAGATAATAGCTAACTCTCTTTTCCCCAATCAGGTGTTCACTACACTCCTGACACAGTATCTAGCAGTTTAGCTCCAGAGCCAGGAGGAGGAGAAGGAAGAGGAGCAGAAGGAGGAGGGGAGGAGAAAGAGGGAGGGGACAAGACAAGAGGAGGTGAGGAAAGAGGCGCTCAGCTGGGCTTCACTTGAGAAGCGAGAAATGAGATTAGCTCAGATGGATCAGATCAGGCAAACAGGCCAAATTCTTCACACAGAAGCAAGGAATGGGACACTATGAAGGAACACAGGGGTTCTCAGAAGTCTACAGAATGAATGTTGTCCTTATCTACAACTGCAAACATAATGACAAGTGACTTGAGAGCTCATCTTCAATGAACATAAACATGCTAAAAACTGGAATATAAAACAATTTTTCCACAGGATAAACTATCTTCTTTAAATTATCTAAGAATATTAAATAATTTTCCACGAGGACTAAGAGTCCTTTCTCAGAAAAAAATATTATTATTTTTATTTACCAAAAAGATAATATTTAAAAGCTGGCTGTGTGAGTCATATATCTTGGAAGAGAACCTGCAAGTGCCACTTTACTAAACCACAAAATCCCTAACTATTTTCTAAATATTTTTCTTTATAACCACGAGTAAGTGTAGTTCTCACCCTCATCCAAAAAAAAAAAAAAAAAAAAAAAAAAAAAAAAGAGTCTCTTGGCAACAGACCAAAACCATTACTGAAAACCACAAGCAACTAAAATGAAGAATTGTGGAGCCCAGTCCCAATGGGTACATCTATAACACAAGCCTGCACCTAAGGTTCAGGGAACATTGCTGAGGAGGGGGCAGAAAGAGGATCAGAGAGCAGAGAACTTACTGTGAGACTGTGTCTCCTAGTGATGTCAGAAACTACATCCATAAAGTCTCACGGACATGACTGCCTGTACAGGAACTGAACAAGGACAACAGACATACTGCTAAGGCAGATGAGGGAAAGACCACAGGGTTTCAGCCCTACACAAGGAACCACAGGCAACTAAGGAATGCTGACAGCGGGGGAGATAGTCTTTCCAGGGAGAAGCACACCAATTAGCTACTCAACACCAAATGATCAGTCCTGAAATATACACACAAGCAACATTATACAGACTGTACAGGGTGTGTTAATGTATTTAGGAATTTACATATGTAATACATAATATATGTATATATAATACATAATGTAAAGTTAAATTCCTAAATACATTATGCATACATATGTAACAATTATTTAAAAATAATTGCCACACGTTTGAAAGAGACCAAGGAGGGGTATACAGGAGGGTTTGGAGAGAGGAAAGTGAAGGGGAAATTATGCAATTATATTGCAATATGAAAAAAATTAAATAAATAATATATATGGTTATGTAGCGCAGTCGAAGATACTTACCCAGCATGCATGGGGCTCATGGTTCCATCTTCAGTGCCTGATTTCTAAAAAGTGGAATTCCTTCTGACAGTTATAGAACTGTATTTTTTTAATTAAAGAAGAGAAAATACAATGAAAAGTTATTGCAGCCAAATGATGACTCTTATTCTCTACATGCTGCTGCAGACTCCCTGAGCTACATGGAATTTATACAACAGAAAAATGGAAGTGGTGCAGAGTTCTAAAAATACATACAATATGACACCGAGTCTGCCTTAAGTGTTCAGTATGGGCAGGCTCAGATCTGGGGGAGCCTAGGGACCACTGCTCATCAGAAACTTATTGCAGTAATCCTAACACACTTGCAAATCCCTGCCTTGAAATCATGTGCAGGTCCACAGTCAACAGCTGCGAGAAGTAGGAAGATTGACTGCAACGTAAATTTAAAGCTGTAGACAAATATTTCAATTTTATTAAGTAAAATACCTTTGGGCATCAGGGATCCTGTAGCCAATTAAATAGACTATTTATGCTTTCTGTCTCAGGAATCCCAAGGCAGAAACAAATGAAGTGAGCACAGCTGTGTGCCAATAGTCACATGGGCCTGTGCCCATTCTCAGAAGCCCCAGCAGGCCTGGAAAGCAGATGACCCCAGCAAAAGAACTCTTCACACAGCGGGGCTTACTCTTCAGGTACCCCAACCTGAGACAGCCGAATTTAATGTGTTCCTGGTGGGAAAGAATGAACTCAGCAATGACCTAATAGCTAACAGACACAGGCCAAGGCTGTGAGACTTTCAGGCTGCTTAATGCTATTAATTTTGAAAGTGAGAGCATAATTGGCTGCCACTTACCACCTGTGGCTGATGTTAATGCTTCAGGAAGGAAGAAGGAAAAAAGGGCGATAGGAGGCCAGAGATCACAGGGTCTATGCAGCCTCCAGCTGGGCTTCCTAAAGAGTGTTGACAATTTCACTGCACACCTCGCCTGGAGGGCTCTCTCACTCTGGGTTATAATTTGTCACGTCATCACAGAATGCAACCCTAGTTTGCATACCTCACTTTCGCCATATTTGAAAAACAGAGAAACCAACCGCGACTTTCTAAGGGCAGCTGAACGTTCTCACGGGCTTCTTCTTTCATTTTTCCAACATAAAAGCTGCGGCTGAGAACAGGGCAAAGATAGTGACTTCAGCAGCTCGAAGCCCATTTACTTATGTTAGGAACAGGGGCTTTCGACAGAAGAACATTTTGTTCGAATTTAATGTCACACTCCTATCTTCTCTTGTATAGATGGAGAAGTAGGAACCATCCTCTCTCCAGCCATAATCAAGCCGTGATCATGTTAAAAGACGTGATAAAAGAAAACTAAACTCTGATATAACATGAAAAAGATTCTCGTCTCATGGAAATTAATGGCCCACAGCAGGTGAAGTATCGGTCAGTAGGTTCATGGACACTAATTCCGGACATCTTTTCCAATTTTACCATTGACTACATTGATCTTTGTACAAGCCACGGATTTTCTATCTCTATACTTCTGCTCAATGGCCATTCCTGAACAAATTTCATAACTCTTTTGCCTAGTTCACCCATCCTCAGCCAAAGACAAAGGAGTTTACAATATCATTACTTTAATATGCAGATTATGTGTTACATAAATACCAGCTGATCATTTCTTTTCTATCAGAATTGTTCAAAAGTTTTAAAGTAATCAATATGAAATGCCCTAATTTCTGCCATAAGAAAAATGTTCAGTATATGGTCTTTGTCGTCATTATCATTATCATCATGCAGTTAGGCTTCTTTATATGTCTGACAGTATTTACCGAGCATGAGCACTGTGCAAGACACCGCAGTGCAGATTCATGAGCTGTACAGGGGACAGGCTATTGCACTGCTGTTGTTTCTAAGTCAAGCCATCTACTCAAGTTATTAGGACCCTGTACCACTTGCTAAATGCCATGTATGACGTGGGGATTTAATAAAATCCTGCTGATCATTTATTAGATGTATGGCTTCTATTTCTAGACATCGCAGTTGTATCTATTGAAAGCAAAATTTTCCAGGTAGTTATTAACCTTCATTTATTAATTTTCATTTTCATGCTAATTAACTGATATTACTTTTACTAATTAATTTCGATGGCTCAGTTATGTGATTGGTGATCTTTATATGCAATCTTTTCTGGTATTCAGAATAGAAGGAAAAACATGAAGTCATATGATATATTGCTTCTCAAATGAGTTATGAGAATTACTTCATTGAAGTTTCCTGGTGACAGTTGGGCAAAATAAGCAAGTCCTACCTAAGACTTCTCAGAGATCTTTACATCAAAAGCTTAAGTGAAGCCCAGAAAAAATGACTTGGTGGTTAAGAGCACTTACTGCTCTTGCAGAAGACTCTAGTTTGATTCACAGCACTCATAAGACAGAAAAAAAAAAAAAAAAAAAACCTCTGCAATTCCAATTCCACTAGATCCTATATGTCCCCTTTTGACATGGGCTCTTACATGCAGGTGGTACCCACACATACAATCAAGCACACACATATGCTTAAAATAAATAAAATTTGTAAAAGGCTAAGTGTACTATAGGCCACAGTGTTTTTACATGGAGGCCAATAACGCCGCATCTCTGTAACAATTCGCCGCTGGTTTCTGCCTGAGATACTTATGAGGTGGCATATATTTATCTGTAGAAATATTTCCCCTTCAATGCAGAAAAGAAGTTGTGATTCTACTCCAACTGCAATCACTGGAATGGCAGGTGAACTTTATTTTTGTATAGTTGTTTGCTTGTTTTTGTTTTTGAGTTAGGGTCTTGTTCTCTAAACCAAACTAGCTAGAATTCCCTTTATACCTCATATACTAGTTTATTTTCCCCAGCCTCCAGAATACTAGGATAATAACCATTATCTACAACTCTTGGGTCTAAATGTTGAACTTCTATTTTTCTATTTTTCTTTTATTAAAAATAGATGTTTTTCATACACTATATTCTGATTCCTCAACTTCTCCAAAGCCTCCCTACCTTCCTTCCCATCCAAATCCACCCTTTCTGTCTTTTATTAGAAAGTAAGCAGAATCTAAAGAATAATAATAAAATAAAGTAAAACACAAACAAACCAGAATAGGACAAAACAAATAAATGAACAGAAGGAAAAAAAGAAGAAAGAGCCAAAGAGAAAGCATGAAAAATGCATATTGACACGAAGGCACACAGTTCATACACATAGGGTTCCATAAAAACAGAAAAGCAGAAATCATAATATGTACACAAAGGACTTTTAAGATAACGACAACAAGAAATGTCTTGACAAAACTTCAAAAGACAAAGAACCTCAAAAGATGCCACTGAGTTCATTTTCTGTTGACCATCTACTGCTGGGCATGAGCCTGCCTTTAAAAGTGGTTTGCATCCCCAGTGAGACTCTGTTGGAGAAAACTAATCTTTCATTTGCAAGGGTTATCAGTTGGAGATAGCTTGTATCCACTTCACTCAGGACCGGGTGGATTGGGGTTCCCATGGGGACCCTTTGGCCAACAACTTGATTAGATGTAAACTATTTCTGGCACTGGAAGCTTCAGTTCATAACGAGAAACATAAATGTTGAACTTTTAAACATGTTTATCATATGTCTTATGTCCAATTTCTACACCAAACTAATTTTTGAGGAAATGAAATGACTTTCAGAGGAAGGAATCTGATGATTCTTAGGCTGCCGAGACAGAGTCAGGCAAAAATACACACCTATGTACTAGCAGAAATTTCACACATATTAAAATGTAGATGAAAGTTAATGATCTTATGGTAATTAATTTCAACTTGTGCTAGCTAATCAATGAATTATCATCTTCAACAACAGATGAGGACTTTTAAGATACAAAGTTCACTTTTATTTTAAAACTTCTAAGTTTTTTTTTTAAATCAAGCTGAATGTTTGACTCATACTCTCTGTCCATTAATTCTCTTCAATAGCATCCCAGCATTTCCTCTAGCATACTAATGGATCCCACTGTGTTACAAGTTTATGGTTATATGATTCATTTCTATGATAATCTTGCTTTCATTAATATAACAGCTCCAGTTGTAGTACATCAATTTCTGAGATATCCATTTCATGTCCTGATAACTTTTGCAACCCTTAATGGGTTTTTAAAAAGTCACATTGCTCTTTTTTTATTATTATTTCAAAAAAACCTCCATAGGAGATTTCAGCCAACTCTATTTAGAGTCCTCTCAACAATGGTAATAATTTAAGAATGGAGTGGTGAGAAGTCTGCAGGTATATAGAACATCTTTTGAAAAGAACTCAAAGAATGTGGCAGGGATAGTGAAGCTATGGGGAATAAAAATAAATTTTCAAATGTATGATTCAGTACATATTGCTGATATTCTGTGCTCCAGCGACTGTGCTACAAGGCTAAAGGACAGCGATGGGACTGGAGGCTCAAGAGTAGGCTCCAAAGGGTATGTTAACCCCCTAATAATGTAGAAGACATGTTGGATGTTTGTAAATAGATGTAAAGAAATAACCCGTAGCTTTCATTACAATCTGAAATTGTTTGCTCGACCCAAAGGGGACATAAATAGAAAACCTTCATCTTTAGTTTATCTATAGTTTCACCAACCTAATGCTTCCCCAGTGTTGGTTTTGTGAAAGGCCATGCTATGAGCTACCCTACCCAACTCTAGAAGTCTCTGTAACTTCCACTGAAGTTGTTTTCTCTGTCATGAAAGAGCACTGCCATTCCACTCAAAATGCTCTGAGTCCATTTGAGTTTTAAGGAATCCAAGAAGAGGCCCTGGATAAGAAAGAGGCCCTACAAACAAGAATTCAAATTCTGTGGACCCAACATTCAGCACTACAGTCACTGCCTAGTTGTCACACAAATACCACTGTATCACAATCACATTTCAACAAGGAGAAAGTCAAATTGAAATAATTGCCATCAGGAGACTGAAGCAGAAAGATGATGAGCTCGAGGGCCACCTAGGTTATACAGCAAGGCCATCTCTCTTAGACAAAGAGACACTTCCATAGAATGGCGAAGGGTTTGTAGAACAAGTCAGGTAAGAAAGAGTTCATTGCAGAATATGTCTTGGATGGGATCCTCAAATGCACTTCGGGTTTATACTGGTAGGACTAGATAATAGCATTGCCCTAGATGTAACTAAACAAAACACACAATGGATATAATCTATAGGAAAGCAGGTTGAGTCAGCAGAACAATGATTTGTAAACCAGGAAATAATTTGAATCATAATTTTTTTCTATAGGTAGTGAATTCTTTTATTTTTAATGTTTGTAATTCTTACATCATTAATTATCCATTCATTCAAAACTCAGTATTTAGTGCTTCTTACGAGTTCTTTGTGATCTGTCCCTGATTAAGCTCTCATTGCCTTAATACCTCAGCATGTTTTAGGTTTAGACTTAAATTTTATTTCCTTAGAGACTTTTCATGTGAACAAATTCTAAATGAAGATGAACAATCTCTCCACCTTTGTGTTTTCTTTCCTTTGCCCCTGGAAGTATCATTTTTATATTAGCAATTCACTCATTACCAGTGTACTAGTCAGTGAGTTTTAATAAAATGGCGTAGTTTTTAAAACATTACAACTTTGTTTTAAAGCATAGCTATTGTCCCGCCCAAAGTCCTGGCATGCTCATTTATCATCTGTGGACGATCTCCTCTCCCAGCAGCGAGCAGCAAGTGATCTCTCTCTGTCATCTAGTTCCACACCAAAATTCTGTGGATTGAGCAATTTCATAAGTATTCTTTCATGTAGGATGTTTTTGAGATTCATAAATGCTGTTACATGCAGTATTTCTTTGCTCCTTTCATTTGACAAATAATATTTCATTGTGAAGGTATGCTTCATTTTACTTACCAATTTATCAGTCGAATGTGCACATTTAGATTGTTTTCAGCTTGTAGCTATTATAAACAAAGCTATCATCAGCATTCATATGGAAGTCCCTGCATGGGCTCTTGTTTTTACTTACATTTCACAGACACCTACAAGTAAAATTGCTAGGTCACATAGCAAGTGTACATTTAGCTGTCAAGACATGATAAACCTTCCAGTGGGCTGTGTTATATTACATTCTCATATCATTGTATTCCTTTTTTTTCTTTGTTTTAGTTTGTTTGTTTGTTGTTGTTATTGCTATTATACCCCGGGTCTTTTGCAGTCCCACTGGCTTCAAACTGGATATGTGGCCAAAGACAAGCTTATGCCTTTTACTCTCCTGCTTCCACCTCCCAAGAACTGGAATTACAGACCAGTATGGCCATACCTGGATCATGCTCCTTACAATATAGTGTACATTTTACAGAGAATGGTGTTTCTTGGTACCTTTAATTTGCTTTTCCCTGTGACAAAAATTTGAGCTCATTTTCATAAATGTTTTGAAATATCTATTCAAATTGTGTCTCTATTTTCTATTTTATAGATACGAGATGAAAGTCCTATATTAGATTATGATGCGTGTCTATTTTCTCCAATTTCTCTGGATCATCATTTTATGTATTCTTATCACTGATTTGAGGAACAAAGTTTAAATTGAAGTAAAACTGGTCTGATGTATCCTTGTTTTTCTCTTACAACAGACAATTTTTATGTGAAATCTAAGATCTCCTTCAATAGCTGAAGAACATAAAGATTGCCTCCTGTCTTCTATTCTAGAAACTTTATACTTTTAGGGCTTACACTTAAAAACAAATGATCAATTATTAAATTCACTTCTTTCTTGTTTCTTACCTTTTTGTTTTCTTTCATGATGCCCAGAGTTGCAGCACCATTTGCTGAAGAAATTATCATTTCCCAAAAGAAACCCAAAGGTACTTGCCAAAATCAGTGAACCAGAATGATGATGGGCATGTCAAAATCATGAACACCTGCATATTCCTTATTGTGCATAACAATTAACAAATCCATTTCTCTCACAAGTGAAGCATGTAAATCCATATGGATTCAGTTCATTGGCTAACCAAATGGTTGTATATTTTAAAAGCAGGTATCTTGAAAAAATACAAAGATAAATCAGGCCTAAATCTAGGATCTAGTGACAAAATGTAAGATAGGTAGAAAATTGCAAAGGTCATTATTAAAAGGCAAACAAAACAAGGTGAATTCTGGACGAGAAGAAATCAATCTCTTTACAGGGACACCTGCAAAGGCTCCCTTAGGACAAAGGTCTAATGAATAGAACTGTTGAACAAAGAAAGACTGAATTCTATGAAGGTGAACTAAAGTGCATTTCATCATGGAGATAAAGCTTGGACCTGAGAGAGGAAGCAAAAGAGTGACCGAAGACAGCAGCGGGCACATATGGGAAATATCCAAGGGAAAAGAATAGTAACGTGAGATCTTATTGTCTCAGAAATGGGAGCAATAAGACTTACTCATGGTTTATGGACAGAAGGCCATGATGGATGTTCACAGCTGTGCCAACATCAGTAAAATGAAACCATAAAAAGTACTACCCATCATTTTCTAGAATTATTTTATTTCATCTAGGAGATGCTGTAATTCTGTTCCTAACTCTTTTAACCCAATGCCAATTAAATTAAAATAGACTAATTCTCTATCTTTGGCCATTCTTCTTCCTGTATTTCATTCCTTCACTTATTCAATATTTTTAAGTGCCTCATAGCTGTCAAATTTTGGATGTACACAGATTTAAAAAGAAAAATAAAACCCATTCTCCACATTCATGAAGATGTTTCATGTGCATGACCCGTTACATATGTTCAGGATTAAGCATACATATAAACTAAATTATAGTGTTTACTAAAGGTCAATGGCATATTCTGCTTAAATAGACCTGTATACATTGGAGTTTTATTTCACATTTGCATTAAACAATTCTAACCCTCATACACATACACACATGGTGTGGTACACACGTGTAGTTCCAAGTACTCAAGAGATTGAAGATCACCTGCTCAGAACTTTGAGGCCAACGTAGGAAGTCCCTGACTCAAAAGAAAGAGAAAAAATGCAGATGGTATTATAAGATCCACCTCACATATACAATACTAAAGAAAATAATATAAATCCATTCAAGATCATAAGGCTGGAACTTTAGAAACTCAGTTCTATCGTCAAACTCACTGCAGTAAATATTTATAAGTTCTAAAATTATATATTTTTCTAAATTAACATAGAAATTTCAATGGCTAGACACTATATGTTTCTACATACATACATATATGCATGTACACATATATCCATACATGTAACTGAAAATAAGACCAAGAGAGAGTACAAATAGGTGACAAGAAAGGAGGAAGAACATGTGAAGGTTGTATGGGGTAATAAAGAAGAGTTTGGGAAAGGAGTTAGAAGTGAAGTGAGGGATGCCTTGCAGTGGGAAAAACAAAAAATCCAAAAAAAAATATTAAAATACTGTTATCTAATACCTTGTATATTGATTTTTAAAATAAATAAAAACTAAAACGAGAGCTGATAAAATCTAAAGGTATCTGTAAATTGTTCAAAGGTCTTAATTGCTTCCAGGTCGATGGATTTGGCACTGCAGTAATCCTTACCCAGAGAAGACAGAGATTTTAGGGAATGATCCCTTCTCAAAATACATGGTGGCATTCAAGGTCATAGTTTTGCTTTTGTCATGACACTGTGATTTAAGTCTGTTTTAAAGAAGTAGGTGTTTTTAAGGTAATACCAATACTACTAAAACAAGGCTTTATTTAAATATAAAGTAGCAAGTTAATGTTTTCAAAACTAATGCACTAAAAATTTCCTTAGGTCCCTAGGTCTATATGTGGGTTGTTACATATATATATTTTGTTTTTCATTTATGGTATTTGTGATATCTGGCAGCTTAAAATTCTAGGAAAAAGTAGAAGAGAAATAACTATATGCCATTCTTCATGTGTCACAAAGAAAGTCCTAAGAAACTACTGGTGAAAAAGTCCCAGAGACTCTGCGACACATTGAAAATCCTGAAAACTTATGTAAACTAACCATTTCTAGCAGGGCATGGTGACACACACATGTAATCCCATCACCCAGCAAGGTAGAAGAATAATGGATTCTAAGCTACATGGTGAGTCCTTGTCTCAAATAAGTAGATAAGATAAGAGGAATACAAAAATAAACAGAACATTTTAGCACGTAACATTTTGTGCCTAATGATTATGTCTCTTTGAAATAAAATAAGTGATTTTGATAATCATAACTTCAAAATAGTAATTACTTAATATTAGAGAATTCAATGAACATACTCTCTGACAGAAATAATACATAAGGTTCTTTTATAGTTTTATTGTGAAATAATTATAAAACAGCCTGCTGTAACTGCAATAGAAAAATCAGGAAGACTCATCTTCTCTTACCCAGAAACGTCGCTCTTTACCATGGTACTACAGTAAGATACAACACCCATATGGAAGCCAAGACTGATGCAGTACAGAGAGTCCATAAAGTGCACTTCCATCTGTATATTCATGGCAATGTATAGAGTTATAATATATAGAGAGGGGGGATTTCTATTTTTTCATTGGTTTTCATTGCTCTAGAATGAATGTCAAAGACTACAACTGATAGGTCATAGAGCCATTACATGTATCCACTTCAACTTGGTCTAAAATCATCTGCGTATATAGAAAACACCAATCTAAATTATCATATGTGTAAACTGAAACCTAACTTGAGTGAATTCTTATAACAACCAGAGTAGTTCAGCTACAAACAACCAAAGCCTGCCAACTCACCAGATCATATCTACACAAGAAAATGCCCAGATCTCATCCATCAACTCTGTTTTTATCTATAAATTCTATTTGCCCAGGTTACTGTGTGCTAACTACCTTTGAATATCTATTACCAAAGCACGAAACTCAACTTAAGGAAGGATTTAATTTGGCTCCTGGTTTCAGATGGTCAGATGTTCATGGTTCCTTGGCCTCATGTGTTTAGGCAGAGCATCAGACAGTGCATAGGTGCTATTTACTTTCTGGCCTGTCTAGAAGCATGCAAGAAAATGCAGAAAACTGGTGTCAGGTGTGACTTTCAAAGGCCCATACTCAGTGATTTATTTCCTACAGCTTGGTATCAATGCCTCAAGTTTCTACAAGCTCTTAGGTTAGGTTTATTCCAGATTTTTAGTTCAGGCTATTGTACATGGGATTATTCTGAGATTATTGTGAGTGAGATAGTTTCCCTGACTCCTTGCTCAATGTGTTAGGCATTGGTAAATGGGAAGGTTGCTAATGTGTGTATGTTAGGTTTGTATCCCACCACAGTACTAAGTGTGTTTATCAGTATTTCTTGGTGGAGTCTATGGGGTCTCTCATGTATGGAATCATATTATCTGTAAACAGGGCACCTAGACTTCTTCTTAACCTATTTGTCTTCCTTTTGACTCTTTTTCTTGTATGACTTCTCCACATAGACTTCAAGCACTGTAGGAATGGGGAGAATGGACAACCTAGTCTTATTCCTGATCTTAGTGGCAATATGTTGAGTTTTTCTCAAGATGTCTTGTACACCCTTTATTGGCTTAAGGTGTGCTCTTTCCATTGCTTGCCTCTCCTCAGATTTTTATCAAGAAAGGATCTTAACTGGTATCAAAGGCCTTTTTCTGAGTAGATTGAAATGGCCATGTGATTTGTCATTGGGTCTACTATGTGATGAATATGTAGCATTAATTCATTGCATACTGAAAGAACTTTGCATCTCCAGAATGATGTCAATTTGATCATGGTGAATGAACACTCTTGAGTTCAGTTTGGAAGTATTTTGTTGAGAATTCTTGTGTCTAAGTTCATCAGGGAGATTGGGCTTTAATATACTTTTTGTTGTGTCTTTATCTTACTGTGGTATCCAAATAAAACTGGCTTCATAAAATTAATTTGGAATCAGTCCTTTCTCTTCTATTTTACATAATAATTTGAGAGCTGTTAGCATTTAATGCCTGGTAGCATTCAGCAGTGAATCCTTTTGAAAATAGGATCAAACTGAGGCCTCAGGCCTTCACAGCAGGTACTGTAGCCACTGAGATATTACCCCAGCCCTTCGCAGAACATTTTAAATTATGTTTCTCTGAAGAAAAATTCATATATTTTTATGTTTTCTCCTCCTGTAACCCTTCACAGATCTCCTGCACCTCCCCTGCCAACAAAACTTTGTTCTCTCTCTCTCTCTCTCTCTCTCTCTCTCTCTCTCTCTCTCTCTCTCTCTCCTGTCTCTGTATATCTCCCTGTCTCTTTCTTTCAAAAAAACAAAAAGAAATTAATCATCTGTTGAATGTATAGCCAGCAAAGACCTTTCTCCCATTCTACAGGCTGACCCCTCACTGCGTTGATAGTTTCCTTCACTATACTAAAGCCTTTTCTACTTTGGGTAGTAAAGTAGGGTCCTACTTGCCAGTTGTTAGCTTCTTTTCTGAGGGGCTAATGTCTGATTTAGGAAGTCGTTACCTATGCCTATATGTCATGGAGTACACTAATGTTTCCTTCAGTTGTTACAGAGCTTCAGGTTGGAAGCAACAAAAGAGAAATCTGAAAAGTGGAGACTTATTACACTCTGTCTTTATTGTCACAACTAACCTCTTTGTGGCATTGTGACAAAATGTGCCAACCAGCCATAGAAACGTAATCCTCCATTCAGTGTGTGTGTGTGTGTGTGTGTGTGTGTGTGTGTGTGTGTGTGTGTGTGTGTGTGTGTGATTGATATTTACAAAAACACAGGAATGGCTCCTTTTCATTGCTTGTTAGATGTAATGGTGACTACATTAGTTCAGAGTTCCCAGAATATTCTAAATCTAGAGAAAGTAATCTTTCCAAAGGTTTCTTATGACACACCAAAAGACTATTGATTTTTAATGTATATTAATTTTTCTATGTTCATAAGCCAGACTTGAAGGTTGATTTGCTAACATTTTATTGAGAATGACATAGTATCTGACTGATAAATCATATTTTCACATTAACATCCTATCATACAGTGAAAATATAATAGAAAATGAATATTTTAAAAAAATACTAGGAAGCAAAACTTTAAAGAGGATGGGGAAATATGCCTTACAATCCTGTCTGTGAAGGAAAGGAGTTTTAGTCTCACTCTTGCTGAGCCCATTCTGCCCTTTTCCTCTCCTCTTCCTATTGCTTTTGCTCTTCCATCACTCTTCTTAATATTCAGATTAATGATCTCTTCACAGAAATGGTCAACTGCAGCAAATTTACTCATATGTCAAATAAAATGCAGTTTATACAGAACCAAAGCTAATATTTTGTTTATGTGAAATCATTCAGTTCAGGAGTGGCATAAAATAAATTTGTGGCACATTTGTACCCTAATGCTTTATTTATATAAGGAGTTTATAGACAGACTCAGTATATAAATGTCAGGGAGTGGTTCTGAAATGTATGTATGCATTTGCAAATTATTTGAGTGCGACAGTGATGCGTTTGCAAGTAATTAACATAATTTATGAGCAGCAGGGCCCTTTCTCAGAAACAGGTAAATAAACTCAGCAGAAGTTCAAGACGACTTCAGAAGAGACAGAAATGAGTGCAGAAGTACTTGAAAATTAAGTGGTGCTTAGCCTGGGAACAGGCACCTGCACTAGCTGGCTACTGTGAAACCCGGCTCTTTCAAAGCTGAGAAGAAAACATAGCAGTGACGTGCCACCTACAGGACAATGAAGTCGCTGTGGGTGATATATTTTTGGAACTGTTTCCTGAGTCCAGATCTGGGAGCTTTGAAAACCCTCTATAAAACCTTCAATTTCTGCATTTAGGAAAGGGGACACACACACACACACACACACACACACACACACACACACACACATTAGAGACAGGAAATTAACTGTCTCTAGTATATGGAAAGAAATTCATAGGTGCTAACAGTCGTGTCTCATGGTCTGACTTTGAAAGTCAAGAGAAATTTGGCAAAAATAAAACCAATAAGAACATTCAGAACCATGTTCTTGTGGAACTGATTAGGAGATGTATATGATACAAGGAAAAGGGTAGACAAGAAATTCAGCCAGGAAACGCCACCGTGATAAGCATCCTGACAGATTCACACCACAAGTATTTTCCCTGAAATTTCTTTAAAGTATCCTCAAATTCCTACCTACCACTTACAGTATTGTTTTCTAATTTCAAATTTCTAGAAAGATGATAAATAAACACGTCATTGTTAAAATGTCCCTCTGTTTGTTTCTCAGTCTTCGAATTATTCAGATCAAATAAATGAAAGACCATGAGGAAAGTGTGATAAAACTTAATTCGGGGAACATTACTTCACAAACACTTAGGCTTATTTCTGTCCCAGCCAATGAATTCTCACTTACCCCATAGCATTCAGCATCCTGGCGCAAAGTGCATCATGTGTCGCACACAGATCTGACAATTATACAGTGGAAAAACACATTCAATGTGACACCATTCACACTTAATTCTGAGGTGCTATTTCTTCTTGAACCACGTTGCTCTAGGTAGTAAACTTAAGTATAAAACATTCAAAGCATTAAAACTTTCTTTGCAAAAAGGTAAGTTAGAAACACTAGGAATTAGGTCTAAGAAACGAGTTCATGACCCAAAAGCAGGATTCATAAAAGGAAATATCAATACATTGAATATCAAAATCAGAAGTATTCTCCTTATGACGTATCCTATAAGAAGATGAAATTAAAAAGTGTAAGCCAGGGAAAATACCTGACCAAGAATAAGTTTATGAATTACAAAAAGAACTTTCAAAGTCAATAATAAAAAGTCTAAATAAAAATAAGCAATAGATATTTTTGCCTGAGAGGTTCTACATAGAGAAGCAAGCTCACAAAGTGATATGCCATGCTACCAAGTTATCATATTGCAGGAAAATAAAAATTGAAACAATGTAATACTTCACCAATTAGTATAGACAGCAATAGAAGCTAGTGACCATGAAGAAAAACTGTTCTCTCATGATTTTATTTAAAACCAATAATTTGGTAGTTTTGTATAGAGATAAACATGCAATTACCATGTACCCCAGTGATGAAATTCTTTAATATTTATTGAAAATAATTTTTCATGAGAAAACACAAATGTTTATAGAATCTCTGTTTATATTAGATAAATTGCTGTCTAAGGGTAGAGGTTAGAATAATGGTGTATCATAAACACTGCTCACCAATAAAAGTGGATACAATACTGGAAGCCTGGAATATGCAAATTTTTAAGGATTTTGGATGGAAGACTGGAAAGATGATGGGGGAGGGGGACTTTTTGTTATACAATACAGCACAAGTAATCCCTGTACTTAGAAAACCATTCTCCACCTTGATTGTAATGGTGCACACTGGGATCTATAAGAGAAAATTTTGCATTTTATTTAAGATAGACATGGGCATGCTTGTGCACACACACATGCATGTGCATGTACAAACACATGAAAACAGGTGTAAAAAGGTTTGTACCGTGTAAGTTGATTAAAAGGTGAATAAAAGCTCTGTGTTTTATTTCAACTGTACACACATCTACAACTACTTAAAAATAAAAGATTAGGAGACCTCTGCCCAGGCCACCAGGGCCCCAGAGCCAAGCAGCGCCAGGAGAAAGTTACCCTCCCAGGAGTGTGGAAAAGCCGTGAGTGGGGACAAGACAAGCACCACTGCTCACCAGGACCCGCCCAGAACCCACAGGACACAGAGACTGGGGAAAAGTCGGGGACAGGAAACTTCCGGTTTCCATCTGTGGCTGGGCACCTCAGCTTGTGCCACAGGGCTCCATAGCCAATTAGCACCAGAAAAAAGCTAACCTCCCAGGCCCTCAGGACACAGAGACTGTGGAGGAAAAGTCAGGAACAGGAAACTTCCAGTTTCCATCTGTGGCAGGAGACCTAGGCCTGGGCCACCATGGTTCCATAGCCAAGTAGCGCCAGAAGAAAGTTACCCTCCCCGGAGCGTGGAAAAGCAGTGAGTGGGCATAAGACAAGCACCACTGCTCACCGGGACCCGCCCAGAACCCGAGGGACACAGGGACTGAGGTAAAGTTGGGCATAGGAACATTCCAGTTTCTATCTGTGGCAGGAAACCAATGCCTGGGCCACCAGGGTTCCATAGCTAAGTAGCGCAGGAAGAAAGTTACCCTCCCAGGAGCATGGAAAAGCCATGAGTGGGGATAAGACAAGCACCACTGCTCACCAGGACCTGGGGACCTCAGCCTAGGCCACGGGGCTCCAGGAGACAGCTGGTATCCCAGGAGTGCTGACACAACTTCGAGCATAGGCAAAACCACCACTTCTGTTCAATCTCATTGGATCAAGAGGAACCCTTGCAGAGCTATCAGGACACAGGAACTAAGGGACAGCAAGGGACAAGATCCTTCTGGTTTCTGTCTGCACCCCAGAGCTGACCCTGTGCCACAGCTCTCCAAACCTAAACACATCTGAGAGAGAGCTAGTCTTCAAGGAGTATTGATACAGAGGCCAGCAGAAGGGGCAAACCACAGCCAGACAAAGTAAGAACAGTGAACATCAGAGTTAACAAGATGGCAAAAGGCAAGGGCAAGAACATAAGGAATAGAAACCAAGGCTAATTGGCAACATCAGAACCCAGCTCTCCCACCACAGCAAGCCCTGGATACCCCAACACACCAGGAAAGCAAGACTCAGATTTAAAATCAGTTCTCATGATGATGATACAAGACTTTAAGAAGAAATTAACACCCTTAAAGAAACACAAGAGAACAGAGGTAAACAACTAGAAGCCCTTAAAGAGGAAACACAGATATCCATTAAAGAATTACAGGAAAACACAATCAAACAGACAAAGGAAATGAACAAAACTATCCAAGAGCTAAAAATAGAAATAGAAACAATAAAGAAATCACAAAAGGAGACAACCCTGGAGTTAGAGAACCTAGGAAAGAGATCAGGACTCATAGATGCAAGAATAACCAACAGAATACAAGAGATACAAGAGAGATTCTCAGGAGCAGAAGATACCATAAATAATATTGACACAACAGTAAAAGAACACACAAGATGCAAAAAGTTCCTAACCCAAAACATCCATGGAATCCAGGACACAATGACAAGACAGAACCCGAGGATAATAGGTATTGAAGAGAGTGAAGATTCCCAACTTAAAGGATCAATAAATATCTTCAACAAAATTATAGAAGAAAACTTCCCTAACTTAAAGAAAGAGATGAACATAAATATACAAGAAGCTTACAGAACTCAAAATAGATTGGACCAAAAAAGAAATTCGTCCCGTCACATTATAGTGAAAACACCAAATACACAAAACAAGGAAAGAATATTAAAAGCAGTAAGGGAAAAAGGTCAAGTAACATATAAAGGCAGACCTATCAGAATTACACTGACTTCTCACCAGAGACTATGAAAGCTAGAAGATCCTGGACAGAACTCATACAGAAACTAAGAGAACACAACTGCCAGCCCAGGCTGCTATACCCAGCAAAACAATCAATTAACATAGATGGTGAAACCAAAATATTCTATGACAAAACCAAATTTACACAATATGTTTCCACAAACCTAGCCCTACAAAGGATAATAGATGGTAAATGTCAACTCAAGGAGGGAAACCACACCCTAGAAAAAGCAAGAAAGTAATCTTCCAACAAACTGAAAAGAAGATAGCCACACAACCCTAAAAGTAACATCGAAAATAACAGGAACCAAAAATCACTATTGCTTAATATCTCTTAACATCAATGGACTCAATTCCCCAATAAAAAGACATAGACTGACAGACTGGATCCATAAAGATGACCTAGAATTTTGCTGAATTCAGGAAACTAACCTCCGTGATAAAGACAAACACTACCTCAGAGTAAAGGACTGAAAAACAATTTTCCAGGCAAATGGTCCCAAGAAATAGGCTGGAGTAGCCATTCTAATATCAGATAAAATCGACTTTCACCCAAAAGTCATCAAAAAAGATAAGTTTCACACAGAAGTCATCAGAAAAGATAAGGAGGGACACTACATACTTATCAAAGGAAAAATTTACCAAGAACTCTCAATTCTGAACATCTATACTCCAAATGAAAGGGCACCCACATTCATAAAACAAACTTTACTAAAGCTCAAAGTACACATAGCACCTCACACAATAATAGTAGGCGACTTCAACACCACATTATCATCAATGGACAAATCTTGGAAGCAAAAACTAAACAGAGACACAGTGAAACTAACAGAGGTTATGAATCAAATGGATTTAACAGATATCAATAGAACATTTCATCCTAAATCAAAAGAGTATACCTTCTTCTCAGCATCTCATGGTACCTTCTCCAAAATTGACCATATAATCGGTCACAAAACAAACTTCAACAGATACAAGAAGATTGAAATGATCCCATGCCTTCTATCAGATCACTACAGATTAAGGCTGGTCTTCCATGGCAACAATAACAACAGAAAACCCACATACACATGGAAGCTGAACAATGTTTTACTCAATGATAACTTGGTCAAGGAAGAAATAAAGAAAGAAATTAAAAACTTCCTAGAATTTAATGAAAATGAAAGTACAATATACCCAAACTTATGGGACACATTGAAAGCAGTGTTAAGAGGAAAACTCATAGCTTTGAGTGCCTCCAAAGAGAAACTGGAGAGAGCATACACTAGCAGCTTAACAGCACACCTGAAAGCTCTAGAACAAAATGAAGCTAATGCACCCAAGAAGAGTAGAAGGCAGGAAATAATAAAACTTAGGGCTGAAATCAAGCAAGTAGAAATAAAAAGAACTATACAAAGAATCAGCCAAACCAGGAGTTGGTTCTTTGAGAAAATCAACAAAATAGATAAACCCTTAGCCAGACGAACCAGAGGGCACAGAGACAG
>CM052704.1:56932532-56944048 GCA_028551405.1 Uromys caudimaculatus
AAAACTCAATAAAATTCTTGCAATCCACATCCAAGAATACATCAAAACGATCATTCATCATGATCAAGTAGGCTTCATTCCAGGGACGCAGGGATGGTTCAATACCTGGAAATCCATCAATGTAATTCACTACATAAACAAACTCAAAGGAAAAAAACCACATAGTCATTTCATTAGATGCTGAAAAAGCATTTGACAAAATTCAGCATCCGTTCATGATAAAAGTCTTGGAAAGATCAGGAATTCAAGACCCATACCTAAACATAGTAAAAGCAATATACAGCAAACCAGTAGCCAACATCAAACTCAATGGAGAGAAACTCGAAGCAATCCCACTAAAATCAGGGACTAGACAAGGCTGCCCTCTCTCTCCCTATCTATTCAATATAGTAATTGAATTCTAGCTAGAACAATTAGACAACAAAAGGAGGTCAAAGGGATACAAATTGGAAAGAAAGAAATCAAAACATCACTATTTGCAGATGATATGATCATATACTTAAGTGGCCTGAAAAACTCCACCAAAGAATTACTGTAGCTGATAAACAACTTCAGCAAAGTGGCCAGATATAAAATTAACTCAAACAATCAGTAGCCTTCCTATACTCGAAGAATAAACAGGCCGAGAAAGAAATTAGGGAAATGACACCCTTCACAATTGTCACAAACAATATAAAGTATCTTGGTGTGAATCTAACCAAGCAAGTGAAAGATCTGTATGACAAGAACTTCAAGTCTCTGAAGAAAGAAATTGAAAAAGACCTCAGAAGGTGGAAAGATCTGCCATGCTCATGGATTGGGAGGATTAATATAGTAAAAATGGCCATACTGCCAAAAGCAATCTACAGATTCAATGCAATCCCAATCAAAATTCCAACTCAATTCTTCATAGACTTAGAAAGAGCAATTCTCAAATCCATTTGGAACAACAAAAAACCCAGGATAGCAAAAGCTATCCTTAACAACAAAAGAACCTCTGGGGGAATCAGCATCCCTGATTTCAAGCTATACTACAGAGCAGTAGTGATAAAAACTGCATGGTATTAGTACAGTGACAAGCAGGTAGATCAATGGAATAGAATTGAAAACCCAGAAATGAACCCACACACTTATGGTCACTTGATTTTCGACAAAGGAGCTAAAACCACCCAGTGGAAAAAAGACACCATCTTCAACAAATGGTGCTGGTTCCACTGGCAGTCTACATGCGAATTGATCCATTCCTATCTCCCTGTACAAAGCTTAAGTCCAAGTGGATCAAGGACCTCCACATAAAACCAGATACACTGAATCTAATAGAAGAGAAAGTGAGGAAAAGCCTCGAATACATGGGTACAGGGGAAAAGTTCCTGAACAGAACACCAATGGCTTATGCTCTAAGATCAAGAATCGACAAATGGGACCTCATGAAATTGCAAAGCTTCTGTAAGGCAAAGGATACTGTCAAATGGACAAAATGGCAACCAACAGATTGGGAAAAGATCTTAACCAATCCTACGTCCAATAGAGAACTAATATCCAATATGTACAAAGATCTCAAGAAGTTAGACTCCAGAAAACCAAATAACCCTATCAAAAAATGGGGAACAGAGCTAAGCAGAGAATTCTCAACTGAGGAAATTCGCAGGGCTGAGAAGCACCTAATGAAATGTTCAACATCCTTAGTCATCAGGGAAATGTAAATCAAAACAACTCAGAGATTCCACCTCACACCAGTCAGAATGGCCAAGATCAAAAACTCAGGTGACAGCAGATGCTGGCAAGGATGTAGAGAAAGAGGAACAATCATCCATTGTTGGTGGGATTGCAAGCTGGTACAACCACTCTGGAAATCAGTTTGGCGGACCCTCAGAAAAATGGACATAATACTACCTGAGGACCCAGCTATATACCACTCCTGGGCATATACCCAGAAGATGCTCCAACCTGTAATAAAGACACATGCTCCACTATGTTCATAGCAGCCATATTTATAATAGCCAGAAGCTGGAAACAACCCAGATGTCCCTCAGCAGAGGAATGGATACAGAAAATGTGGTACATTTACACAATGGAGTACTACTCAGCTATTAAAAACAATGACTTCATGAAATTTGCAGGCAAATGAATGGAACTTGAAAATATCATCCTGAGTGAGGTAACTCAGTCACAAAAGAATGAACCTGGTATGTACTCATGGATAAGTGGATATTAGCCCAAAAGTTCGGATTACCCAAGTTTCACTTTACAGTAACTGCTGGACTGAGAGTGAGGTCCCAGATGGAGGAGTTGGAGAAGGGACTGAAGGAGCTGAGGGAGTTTGCAGCCCCATGGAGGGAGCAACAGTGTCAACTGGCCTGACCCCCGTGGTCTGCTGGAGGCTAGACCACCAACCAAAGAATACACATCGAGGGACCCATGGTTTGGACCACATATGTCGCAGAAGAGGGCCTTGTTGGCCATCAGGTGGAGGAGAGGCCCTTGGGCCTGAGGGTGTTAGAGGCGCCAGTAAAGGGGAATGTCAAGTTGGGAATAAGGGAGTCAGCGGGTGAGTGGAAGGTGGAATATCCTCATAGAGGCAGGGGAGGTGTAGGGAATAGGGGGTTTCCAAAGATGAGACCTAGAAAGAGGGAAACATTGGAAATGTAAATAAATTATCAAAAAAAATTAAAAAATTAAAAAAATAAAATATTAGATTAGTAAGAAGTATTATTGTGTAATTCAATAACATTTTATTATACAATATGAAGCAAACTATTAATTTTTGATAAAATGTACAAATGTTGGGTATCAAAGAATGTAGCAATACTAATTGTAATATGTAGTAAATACATGATTACATGTTTATGTATTTTCAACATTATCAAATCATTAAGCATTTTCATGCTTAATGTAAATGAAAACACAAATGAACTGATTTCCTCTATGTCTACTTATTTGTTTCTTGCAGGAAAAATTACTAAAATTAGCAAAATATTAACAACCTGCACAACTGAAGAACTGGCGTACACAGTAAAACTTAAATAATAGATCTCAATGAAGCAGCTAGTTGCTCAGGCTTGTATGTGTTCTGCGAAAAGTCACTGTAGGAAAATCAACAACCCATGTGCAAATGTGAAACAGGTTCTACCCAAGTGACGTAATGCTAAGTATAAAGAAACTAGACCTTTGGATTTGTTTCAATGATCTGTCAGGTAAATCAGAGCCCTCTTGCCCTTGTGCCTTTCACCAAGGGGTGCTACTACCCAAAACGCCCTTCCAGAGGCTGAGCAAGTGCCAGCACCTGTACCTCCAAGCCTCCAAAGCCGCAGGCCTATCAGTTTATTCCTTTTAAAAATTACCAAACCAGTGGTATTCTACTATAGTAAGACAGTTAAAATGAGATATAATCTTTGCTTGGAAAATCTATTTAAGAGGTTGGTTAACCATGGCCTGAAACTGGAAAAGTAAAATTTGTCACCACTGTCTAACAAATAAGAGTGCTACACTATGCCTATGTTGTTTATACAAATCCTACCTAGAAAGATCTCTTCAAAAAAAAAAACAAGGGTTGGCAAGGTAGCTCCATGGTAGACTGCTGGCCTTGCACGGAGGAGTCCTCAAGGTTGGTCTCTAGGACTGCACGTGAATAACATGTCTTTGATCACAAAGAACAGTAAACATTGTGAGAACTCTTTCATTCATACAATTTATCTCTCATACAACTTTATCTTTAATACAATTCCAATGGAAATAGCTTTATAGATGATAAAATCTCAAAGGACTACAACTCTTAAGAAAAGCTATGCTTTCTTTTCATATTCCCCTTCAAATCAGTCAATAAAGTTTCTAATGCTTTCTATTTTGCTGGTTTTCCAGGCACTAGAAAATGCTGTCGAAATAAAGATATGTGAGCAGGCTGCTAGAGTGTTATTTTCTTGAAAACTTGCTTAAGTTGAGATTAGATATGTAGTTCAGTGGTAAAAATAGAATAAAATTGGTAAGATGTGCTTGCAGTTCAACAATAGTGTTGGTAGCTTCCAGATAATCAGGCAAGCTTTCAAGAATGGCTTAGAGGTTGTAGACCATCCAGTTCTAATGAGTGTCATTCCTAATGTAAGCCTTGTAAAATCTCATTAATGAGTTTGAAAAACAGAAGCATTCATAGCTCCATGAACTTCTCAAATAAAACATGTCTTATTCTTTTATTACCTTGTATGTCATCTTTCACCTTATGGTTCTCTGTTCAGCTCCACAATTTAGACCTTGGAGATAAAACATCTCCATATAAGTAACTGTCTACAATTCTGGATATGTTCATGGCTTACTATCAGGACTTACACAAACAAGCACACCTAGCTGCAGAAGAGACTAGAAATGGGCTCTTCTGGATTGTCATATGCTAGGCTAAGAATCAGAAAGATCTCTGGTTTGCATGGAAATTTCAAACTAGGATAGGAGTTACTATCTTCTAATCCTCTATCTTCCATGGAGAAAATGCACATACTCCTATATTTACATACCATGCATAGCTGTTATTGATACTGCTTCTCAGGCTGCACTTAATGGCATCCTGATTTTTCTGTTTTGCCTACCAGATCCTGCACAGTTCTAAACAAAGAGTAGAAGAGGAAAATGACATTGCTCTTCCTGGCAATTGTCATTACACTTAAAGAATGACATCATGTCAACATTCAAACGTTTCTTCTGAAACTTAGCTTCGTCTCTTTATCTCTCCCTATTGATTGAAGTTCTGGAACCTTCATTACCTTGAAGGATTATTGTATCTCCTGATTTGACCACATAGGCAAATCTGATGACCCAAAAATGCAATTTCTCTATCACAAGGATTCCTAGATTCTATCAAGTATTTGTACTGAATACTCCATAGGCATGTTTATAGAATGAAAGCAGCAGTAGAGGGTAGTTTTTGCAGTCTGAGAAATTATACACATTCTGGGAAGCTTTTGTGCATCTTTTCGTGTGTGTGTGTGTGTGTGTGTGTGTGTGTGTGTGTGTGTGTGTGTGTGTGTGTGTGTTCATGTTTGTTAACATCTAAGAACAATTTCCTGATATGCACGTGTCTTTCTTTGTCCGGGTTCTCATGAAAAGCTTGTTACCAAGTTTTAATCACCCAGAGATACTCCCACACTTGTTTCTAAATGAATTTATTCTGTTACTGCACGTAACTACAGAATTTTACCTTTTAAACAAAATCTTATATTAGCATTATCTGTTAATATATAATTTATCAAAACCCCATATATGAACAAAATTAGAATTTGGTAAGCCTCTCTGTTTGTTATATCAAGTCATCAGTACATTTCATTGGGGGGAAAAAGACTACTTCGGGGTGATGGAATAAAGCCCAGAAGTTCATAACTTCTCTGTTTAAATAATTTAATTTTAAAGGAATTAAAGTACTAATAAAATATATCTTTTAAAACTGAAAGACCCTTGGAAACGATCATTCTTCAGTTTCATTTCTCCATCCGTTCACCATGTCTGCTAAAGCTAAAGAGGTTTTCTGTGCTCTGTAGATGTTTTAGATATAAAGATATACTAATACTTTATAAACTCCCATTTTTAAAGTGACCTTTTGATCTGTCCTCTAAACTTAAGTAAAACCAAAGCCTTTGCAGACAAACAGAAGCTGTGGAGACCACCATGAGAAACTCCTTACAGACAATATTAGCATGAGCTTGTCACAAGGAAGCTGGGGACACAAAAAGGCAGCATAAAAGCATATATTTCACTAATGATGTTAAACATGTTGACAAAAGGACAAAAATTATCCATAGCCACATTATCTAATATTATACAATATAAAAATATAAATTTTGGCATTAATAATACAAGTACTTGATAAGAGTAAAATTACAGAATTCTTGTAATATTCAGTTTATGTCAGATCAAATGAGTTATTATACTGTTAAAATGTTTATATACATATAACCAAAAATAAAAATAATTGGTAAAAAATGAAAAACTTAAAATATTTCATTAAAAATTGTCAAAGAAAAGCAGTAGAGTAAAAAAAGAAAGAATAAAACAGAGAACAACACAGGCCAGGATTTGACTGCCCCTTATTCTGTTAAATATAAATAAATTTTATAACCTGGGCGATATTGAACATGTTTTACACTTTACCAAGATTAAAATTATGCCTGATTTATTTTCTGAACATATTAGCATGAAACTGGTAACCAATATCAGGAGCATAAGAAAATTTCATAATAAAGTGGTTGGACAGAGATACTTAGCCCTTATAACTTCATTTTTCTCTTCTTCTTCTTCTTCTTCTTCTTCTTCTTCTTCTTCTTCTTCTTCTTCTTCTTCTTCTTCATCATCTTCATCCTCTTCCTCTTCTTCATCCTCCTCATCCTCCTCATCCTCTGCCTATATCCCCCAAAGTATCAAGAAAACAAATACATTGCATTATAGAAAAAGTGGCACTGAGACCTGCCAGGAGAAAGAGAAGTTTTCTAAGACATGGAAGCAATGGTAGTGCACAGAGTGAAGCACGGCAGCCATGAGCCTAGTTTCCGGCAAGTTGGACGCCTTTCCTGGAGGAGGCAGACTGAACCAGAAATCAAAATGGCCCCATCTCCTCTCTGTAGACACTAATGCTCCTCTTGATAGGAAAGATGCACAGTCAACAAATGCTTAGGTCCTGGGAAAATGCTTCACATGTGCTTAGCACTAAAGTTTGCCTGTGAGAAAAAAATTACATTTTCTCTTCACAGAACATAGGCTGTGGAGCATGGAAGACATCTTGGGTGTACAGCCACTATGCCATCCACCATCAGCATGGAACTGCCACTGAGCCTCTGCACACGTGGCATATTTTCTACATTACATTCCTCCCATTGCCACCACTGTACCCAGTCCACAGCTACATCCACATGGTTCATCCAAATTTCCAAGACAGCTTCTCTGAGCTGCTGCAGATTCTGAAGGTGTAAACTTCATCTTCACACCACTCTCACTTCTAATGCCATTATCAGCCTGTAGTACTCTCAAGTCTCCCAAAATACTCAGTCAATGCTGAGCTACCAATGTGAGTATATGCTCACATTGTACTACATGCTACTGACACTGCCAAATCGATTTGCCCATACTTGACATGACTCAGCAACAAGCTGAAAATTCATTCACTATGCTGTATTGTCCTAGTTTGGGTCTTATTGTTACAAAAAGACGCCATGACAATTGCAACTCTTATAAAGTAAACCATTTCATTGGGACTGGCTTACAGTTCAGTCCATTGTCATCATGATGAGAAACATGGCAGCATCCAGGCAGACATGGTGCTGGAGAAGGAGCTGGGTGTCCTACATCTTGATCGAAAGGCATTCCAAAGACTGTCTCTTCAACCCTGGGTACAGCTTGAGCTCTAGGAGCCTTCAAACCCTGCCTACATACTGGCACACTTCCTCCAACAAGGCCACAACTATTCCAAAAAGGCCAAACCTAATAGTGCTACTTCCCACGGCCCAAGAATATTTAAACCACGATATTTATACTGTAAGTATCTGCTATGTTTTAGATTGCTAGTACCACCACTTTCATCACTATAGAGGCCACACAATGAACCCCTGTATATATCACACCATCCTGGGCCAACAGAGTATATAACACAGCAGCCAAGACCAACAGATCATCCACATGGCTTCTAGAGACAAAAAAGTTGCCCCACCATTCTGCATAACCATAAACCATAAGAAAAGCATTGTTTACAACTAAAGTAGGCATAGGAAGACAATGTTATGGGCACCAACTGAAAATGCAACCACAGTAGGTTACCAACCAGAGGTAACTAACTAACTTCTTTTCTGGAGATGCCACTTGTGATAAATTGTACATTATAGAAGTAGCACAGATGAGTGGCCTAGAGATGTATAAAACCCAATGAGAAATATAAAAAAACAGAATAATGCTGCTTCTAAGTGTTCATAATAGTTCTGTAGCAAAAGACATTTTTTTAAAATGTTGATGAAATGCCAGTTAAAAAATATAAAATCATGATTCAAGGAAAGTGAATGAGAGCCAAGAGAATATGGTCAGGCAATTCAACCAAATTAGAAAAGCAATTCATGATGGTCATGAGAAATTCAGCAAATAGAGATAATGAAACAGAACTGATAAAGATCCAGTGTAATATCTGAATATGAAGCATGCTCATCTTCTGAAAAATTGGTTCCCAGTTCTAGAGGTTTAGAATTAGGGATTAGCAGGACATAGTATGTCTCAGAAGACATGTTACCCCTGGCCTCTTCTTTCTTATTAGTTGGCTCTGGCATGAATAACTTTCCTTCAGCCCATACCCCTGCTGCTATGATGTCTTGCCCAAGCATATGAAACCAAGTAACCATGGACTGATTCTAAAATTACATGCCAATTAAATTCTTCCTTTCTGAAGTTAAGAAAAATAACTACCACACTCATTAAGTCAAAAATACTATAGAAAGCCCTACAAGATGATATAAAAATATATTAAGAAAGAATGCATTAATGATCAAAACAAACTAATCTTTTTATATATCTCAATCAAAGAAATAAAGAAGAACAAAAACAGTCTTCCAGACCCTTGGAACACTAATAAACAGTGTGTGTGTGTGTGTATGTGTCTCTGTGTGTCTGTGTGTCTGTGTGTCTGTGTGTCTGTGTGTCTGTGTGGTGTGTGTGTACATGCATGTATGTTTTCAGAACTATCTGTAGGTAACATAAGGTGCATTAAATAGAAAGTGTGATCAAAGAAATCACAGAGAAAAGCATCCTTAATCTTTGGAAAAACTCAAATTTAAGTAAAAGTGGCCACAGGATCCCAAACAAACATAACCAGTACATGCATGGCATGTTACAATCCAATGCTTGAAAGTATAAGGCAAAGGGAAAGTTCTAGAACTTGCAAAGAATAGTTTTAAATCACAATTAATGGCAGCCATATTAGAATTACAGCAGATTTTACAACAGATATCTGGGAATAGAATTACTTGTGCCAAAATCTAAAACAACAACAACAACAACAAAATAAAGATAGCTAACAAAGCTGCTCTTTATAAATAGAAAGAATTTCTCAGACACACAAAAAATGAGTGAATTCATCACTAGACCAGACTCAAGAAAGATGTTTACAAGAGTCATTAATGAAGGAATGGAAGAAAGACATATACCAACATAAAATTTCATGAAAGTATAAAATGTGTTAGAAAAAAAAATGTACACAAAAGAGAAAAAAAGCGGTCTAAAAGTAAATTGCTAAATCACAATGCAGAACACAAATGAAGAACAAAAGAAAATGAACAAAAGATATTCAAATTGAATAGTTTTTTTTTTAATTCCAGGTATTTTAAGAGTAAATTCCATATAGCTGCTTTTCTATTGCTACAATAAAACACCAAATCACAGAACTTTATAGAAAAAAAGGTTTATTTTGGCTTATGGTTCTAGAGCATTCGTGTCCATGATGGTAGAATGGAGGCGTGGGGAGAGAGACACAAAGCTGAGAGCTCTTATCTTGAACTTCAAGCACAAAACAAGGAAGTGAACTAAAAATACTGAGAATCTTGTAACTCTTAAAGTCTACCTCCAGTGATACACTTCCTCCGATCTAACAATGCCAAACCTCCTAAGCCTCCCAAAATAGTTGCACCAACCGGGATCAAGCATTAAAATACCTGGAAATACATGGAATGTTTCTCATCCAAACCACTATACCCTACTATTAAAGATCATGAAGTGTCAACATGGATTTAAAGAACCAAGTGATGTGTTTGAAACTCATACACACAAAGAGAGAAAGAGACATACACAGACATACATACATAAAAACAGACAAACACACGCCTATATTACTCACTGACACATACAGACAAAAAAAAAATCAAAAGAGATAATCCAGGAAAGGGGTAGGCAAACATGTGACTAGAAATAGCTATATCTATATAAAATAAAATAGATTTGGGGCTAGCAATGTTAAAAAGTCTTGAAGGTAATTATATATGGGTTAATTCAATAAGACAGAATAATAATAAATGATGATAAATAGTGCCATAGCAATCAATTTCACAAAACATCATTAAATCTAAAGGGAGTAATGGGTTTCAGTACAAAAATATTTGAGGACATCAACACTCTAGTTTCACCAACAGAGAGACAATCCAGAAAAAAATGTCAATGAAATCATCAGAATTAAACTATGCCATAAACCAAATGGACCTAACAAACATTCAGAGAAGATTTTGAACATTTTACCCCTCAGCTTTAGAACACACAATCCTTTCACCAATAAGTGATAACATCCCTAAAAAAATAGACCAACATTGAGCTACAAAACAAGTCTCAATAAATACAAGATCAAAAGCATATCAGGCATCTTGGCACAATAAAATAGAATTAGATATCAATAAACATAATCAAGACATTATAAATGCACATAAAAAACAAATGAATAAGGAAAGGCTCATTGAAGAAGTCAAAAGGAAAACCTAAAATTGTCCTCAAAATAAATGGAAGCACAATATACCAAAACATGTGAAATACAGCAAAATAAACCATAAGATGAAGGTATGGCAATGAATATCCATGCCAAAAATAGAAATATTTCAAATTAACAACTTAAGGATGAATTTCAAGGTCCTAGAAAAATAAAAACAAAAAATCCAGAATTTAGTAGACTAAATGGGATTCAGAGGTAGGGGGGAAGGAATGAAAGATAAAGGAATGAAAGAAAGGTACAAGGGGAAAGGAAGGCGGGGCATAATGTCATGATGGTGTAGAGCTAGCTCATAAGTGAAAGTGAAGCCCCTAACAGAGATCCCAGAGGGCTCCCTCAACCACTGACCACATGATACATCGCAGGAAGATGGTCATGGATGGATCAGAAAGAGCACTCTTAAATGCACATGCAATCTATCAGGACCTCTAGATTGGTATATTCCTAATCTCCAGATCCATGGGAAATAAACTTCTGTTGTTTGCAAGTTAAAAAAACAAAATAAAAAAACAAAAAACAAAGTAAAGAGGCAAAAGACCAAGAACATGCATTTGCCACATGTTTAAAATTACTGATTGAAATCATTTGATTTAAAGGGGAAAAAAAGAAATTAAAACAAAGCAGAAAAAAATATAACAGAGACAAAAAGGACCAACAGAATGTGATGGCATACAGCTATGTAAGTCCAGCATTCCAGAAGCACAAGAAGAAATGTAGAGATTTTCCTGTCAGCCTGAGATACAAAGTGAGACCCTGTGTCAAAACTAATAATGACAATGCTAACCATCAACAGAATAAAGAGTATGTCTCCTTTAAAAATGAGCAGAGAGAAGGGAAAGATGGCATCTGATAGCACAGGACTGTTGGGAGCCGCCACCCCCCAGATGCTGAGATCTCTATAGGTCATGAGAAAATGAAGCCAAGAAGAACTAGAAAATATTATGACTACTCCGAGAGCTGAATATGAAACCACAAAGATCAAGGATACCCTGCTGTCATAAAAGTACAACTGAGTCACTGTGACTGAATATGAAACCACAAAGATCAAGGATACCCTGCT
>CM052704.1:56944148-56956885 GCA_028551405.1 Uromys caudimaculatus
ATGAAGGACCACCTTCACAACCATACATCAGTGCTCTAGTTTCATCTCTGTTACTGTGATAAAATATTATAACAAAAGTCAGCATAGGGGAGAAAGAGTCTATCATAGTCCACAGTTCCAGGTCACTGTCCACCAGAGCAGTGAAGGTGGCAAGAACCACAAACACCTAGTTATATCACATCCTCAATCAAGAGCAGAGAGAAATGAGTATATTCATGCATGCTTGCTTGCTGGTACTTAGCTGATTTCTCCACATGTGTACAGGATTGTCTTGCTTAGGAATGCTCCTGCCTTTCGTGAGCTGGATCTTTCCATGTCTCATAATTAATACAGCATAGACAGTGACATTCTCAATAGAACTCTAACAGCTCCAGAAATAAAGGGTTAAAGAATATGAGGCCATGAACTTTTTGAGGGTAAGAAGTCAGATGTGATTATATTTTAATTTAAAATTTTTTAAGGCAAGAATGAGGCTCAGGTGAGATTGCCCAGCAATGGTGTTTGTCATGCAAGCCTGGCTACCTGAGTTTGATTTTTTGAACCCATAAAAAGGTGGAAGGAGAAAGGTGACTTACAAAGTTTTCCTCTAACCTCCAAACATATGCTATGACACATATGCCCACAAACTCACTTCATGCACATGCACACAATAAGGATGAAAGATTAAAACTAAAGTTGGAATTAGTCAGCAGAATTGGCTCATGTTTAACAGCGCTGCACACAAGGGAAATAATTTGCACAGTATGGATACATCCCACTGAATAGGGAAATTTTTTGTCAGATACTCAGCCAGGTATCACGATCCAGAATATGTAAGAGCAGAAGAAAATACAACAAATAACTGAACAACCCCTTCTTACCTGAAGACTACAAATGCCCAATAAATACATGATGAAGTATTTCAACATCATTAGCTACCACAGAAATATTAAGCAAAACTGCACTGGGAATCCACATTATCCTATTTAGAATGGTTTTCACCAAGGAAGGAAAATGGCAAACACTGTCAGTGATGCAGAGAATGGGGAAATCATATATACTAGTGGTGAGACTATAATTCATTTAAAAATAGAACTGCCATACACTCTAGCTAGATCACTATTGCATATTACCCAAAATATTCAAACCCACGTAATGTAGAGATACATGCCCATCTATATAGCCCTTGTGATATAGAGCACCTTCAATACCCTAAGGATTTCCCATGTGAGCCCACTATGTGTAGGTATTTCTTCTTGCCAGTCATTACCCAAGGGCCAATCCCTTAACAATGACACTTGCCTGCACCATAGCAGTGCCCATAACAATCAGCAGCCACACTAGGAGATGCTTTCCCACTAATAGTTAGCTGGCCTTTCAAAGAATAGGGGTGCACCACGGTTGGAGAATTTGGGGACCAAACAGCTCTTCACCAGCTTGTTAATCCTGAGAACATGTCACTGAAGGGTTCAGCCCACTGGAATGAAAGATGCTCTATTGTGGGAAGTATTAAAAAAAAGAAGGAAAGTATAGCATGTTCCCACACTATGCCCTGATTCTCTCATTCCCAGAGGGCTGGCCAGCCATGCATTGGCCAACCTGCTTTCATCTTGTGGAGCTTTGAGTCAGAGCTGCACAATATCTCCACCCAGCTCTCTAGGTTCCCACTGGCAGGTCACTACCATGCCAGCCCCATGCTTCAATACCCCCATGGCCTCTGTGGTGCACATCAGGCAAACCCACACTTTGCCACTGTACCTTTCTCTCTGGAACCCAGACGAGCCGCCATGTGAAGGAAAACACAAGACAAACTTAGCTCAGAAACAATGATAACTCAAACTCTGGGTGCATCAACTAAAAACCTAATCTTGTAAACCTTATCAAAGTCTGATTCCTCTGGTGATGAATCCTTGTGGATTCGCCATGATACCAGGAGAATCTACTAGCTACATCTTACCTATCTGCTTTCCCCATTCCAAAAGACTCCTTCTCTCCTGCTCCTCTCTTCTCCCCCTCCAACCTTTCTTTTATTCATTAGGGGATTGATTCACAAGAAGTCACAGGTGTAACTCACTCCTTCTCTGAAGCCCCTCCAGGAGGACAGATTTAGAATACAAAAAGCTCCAGGGCTATCCACAACAATGCTCATCGAAAAAAGCCACAATGGTGTATTGCTGAACATAATTTAAAATAATACCAAAATGCTTACCACATCATGGTGGCATGATTTCTGGACTCAAAGTATTCATGTTAGGGTTAGACACACTTCCCTATTATTACCTTCTCTATTGGTATATTTGGAGTTTATCCCATATTTTCAATTAGCAGAGAACACAATGTATCCACCCCAGGGATCAAAGCAACAATGCTCATCCAGTTTCTGCTATTGACGACTTCCTTCTAAACTATTTTTTTTCTGATTTCCAAACAATAGAAAGAAATAAATCCTATATTTTGGAGCATTGATTTATTGCTACTATCCTCTTGCTTTGGCTTCATTGCTTGGGAGGAGATTAAAAATCCAATTTTGACCCTTAACTTGGGGCATGACCATGTGGCTTGTGACTTGTAGAGACGACAACACAAATTATCTAAGTGGTCAGTGAAATGCTTTTTGGGTCATGCTTCCTTCTGACAACGCTGTCATCATAAAGTGGATCAACCTGTTAACCTCTTATCCAAGAAAGAGAAGAAACAGGAAACAGAGTCAACTTGGTCAGTCAGAAGAAGAGTTTCTAATGCAGGTACAAGCATGCCATCCTATGAGCAAAAGAAAGGATTAATTCACAATCACGGAGTTTTCAGAATGCTATATACCACTAGGGTACAAGGAGTTCGCTAATGAAAATATTCAAATGAAAGATCATTAAACTCTGGCTGAGGCTCATGAAGGAGAAGTAGATGCTTATTGATAAAAAGCAACTCAATCCTTCCAACTTCTATAAAGCAACTGTTGCTACAATATTTTAATCTTTCATAGTTTTATTGTTTTTAAATTGCAATGAATTTTTTTCAATTGCCTTTGTTGTTTCCTAGTATGAGATGAATATCTATTATGTAACATTGCTCAAGGTATGCAAATGGTTTGATTTAACAGTGATGGGCATGATTTTAAAATATAAAATCAGGACTTTGACCCAATTCATTTCTTTCTTGCCACAGCAAATAGATACTGGTAAAGTTAAAGGACTGTATGTGCTCTTAGGAAGTCAAATGCAGAGACTCATTATTTTTTTTTACAATTAAAAAATCCGCTGGGCAGTGGTGGCACATGCCTTTAATCCCAACACTTGGGAGGCAGAGGCAGGAGGATTTCTGAGTTCGAGGCCAGCCTGGTCTACAGAGTGAGTTCCAGGATGGCCAGGGCTACACAGAGAAACCCTGTCTCAAAAAAACAAAACAAAACAAAACAAAAAAAAACTTAAGCTATTTTCTAGTTCCATCCATTTGCCTGCAAAACTCATGATGTCCTTGTTCTTAATAGCTGAGTAGTATTCCATTGTGGAAATGAACCACATTTTCTGTATCCATTCTTCTATTGTGGGACATCTGGGTTGTTTCCAGCTTCTGGCTATCTCAAATAAGGCCTCTATAAACATAATGAAACATGTGCCCCTGTTGCATGGTGGGGCATCTTTTGGGTATATTCCGAAGAGTGATATGGCTAGATCTTCAGGTAGATCTATTTCCAATTTTCTAAGGAACCTCCAGCTTGATTTCCAGAGTGGTTGTGCCAGTTTGCAATCCCACCAGCAATGGAGGAGTGTTCCTCTTTCTCCATATCCTTGCCATCATGTGTTGCCACCTGAGTTTTGATCTTAGCCATTCTGATTGGTGTAAGGTGGAATCTCAGGGTCAGTTTGATTTGCATTTCTCTGATGACTAGGACTTTGAACATTTCTTTAGGTGCTTCTCAGCCATTTGAGACTCCTCTGTTAAGATTTCTCAGTTTAGTTCTATACCCCATTTTTTGATTGGGTTGTTTGGTTTTTTTTGATGGTTAGCTTTTTGAGTTCTTTGTATATTTTGGACATTAGCCCTCTATCAGATGTGGGGTTAGTGAAATTTTTTTCCCAGTCTGTAGGTTGCCGATATGTCTTATCATCCTGAGTAAGGTAACTCAGACTCAAAAGGACATGCATGGTTTGTACTCACTAATAAGTGGGTATTAGATAAAATAAAATTTAAAATAATAATAATTTTTTTAAAAGTACAGAATACCCAAGATACAGTCCACAGAACTCAAAAAGGTCAGCAAGCTGAAGGGTCCAAGTGAAGATGCTCCAGTCCCATTTGGGAGGGAGAAGAAAGCAATTACAAGTGGGGAGGGAGGGAAGGACCTGGGAGGAAAAGTAGATGGGGGATGGTGGGGTGAAGGGAACCTGATCTGGTACTGGGTAAGGGAAAAGGACTGAAGCTCTGAGGGCCAGCAGAAAGAATGGAAACAGGCAACCTCAGGAGGTAGAAGTTTGGGGGGACCCTCCAAAATGCACCAGAGACCTGGGAGGTGAGAGACTCTCAGGACTCAAAGGGAAGGACCTTAGATGAAATACCCAAAAGTAAGGAGAGGGAACATACAGAGCCCACCTCCAGCATGAAGACAGAGCATCAAATGAGGGAGAGGTTGCCATCCTACAGCCAAAACTCTGACCCATAATTGTTCCTGTCTGAAAGAACTGCAGGGATGGAAATGGAGAGGAGCCTGAGGAAAAGAAGGTCCAGAGACAGGCCCAAAGTGGGATCCAGCTCAAGGGGAGGTCCCAAGGCCTGACACTATTACTGAGGCTATGGAGCACTCACAAAAAGGGACCTAGCATAACTGCACTCTTGAAGACCCAACAAGCAGCTGAAAGACTCAGATGTAGATATTTGTACCCAACCAATGGACAGAAGCTGCTGACCCCTGTTGTTGAATTAGGGAAAAGCAGTAAGAAGCTGAGGAGGACGGCGTCCCTGTAGAAGGACCAGCAGTCTCAATTAACCTGGACCCCCAGATCAGTCAAACACTGGACCACCAACCAGGCAGCATACACCAGCTGATATGAGGCCCTAACACACATACAGTAGAGGACTGCTGGGACTGGGTTCAGTCAGAGAAGATGCACCTAACTCTCAAGAGACTGGAGGCCCCAGGGAGTTTAGAGGTCTTGTGGGGTGGTAAGTGGAGGGTGGGGACATCCTCTTGGAGACAGGGGGTGGGGAGTAGGTATGGGATGTGGAACAGTCAGAGGGTGGATGTGGGGGGGATAAAATCTGGAGTGTAAATATAAATAAATAAATAAATAAATAAATAAATAAATAAATAATTCTTAGGCTATCAGGAGATTCTTACAATCTACAATAATGTTTGAGACATTTTACTTGTCTTTAATCTTGGCTCCTATGTCCCATATTATCAAGTTTAGAAACTACATCAAATGACTTCTTCTTTATCTACTATGCATAATATCAAATGCAATGATATATATTGTGCCCCCAGTACAAGACTGCCTAATAGATTCTAAAAACATCTTGATAAGCTACCCTACTGTCTGTCAATATCTATATCAGTACACATTGATTGATATTCACATAGTCCAGGAAACACATTTTCAATAGTATGTACCAAGAAAATGAAGCCATTTGTTTTGTATTCTATTTTATTCTGAATTAAGACTATGATATCACCACAGATATTAAAATAATTTGACCTGTCCTCATCTTACATTCTCACACAGATACACATACATGCATACACACATACACACATATATACAATCACACATACATGCATTATTACATAATTTGCTTCTAGGAAAAAATTCCCCACATGTTCATGTGTGAATTACCCCTCTTGATATTATATATTAACTTTTGTCATATTTAGATTGTCTATGTTTAGATCAAGTATGCTCAAGCAGTTCAGAACACTTCCCGTAACTCTTATAAGCAAACAGTTTTTCGTTCCTGAAACTGCCCCCGCACTGTGCTTTCTTCCTCTCCAGTGTCCACTCTAGTAACTAAGAAGGTAATTGAATTTATCTCCCTGCTGTACAAACCAAATTGGCTTCAGTGGTTTGGATGCTTTATTGAAGACACTTGATAGGAACATATGGGATATCAAAAACAACTACAAGAGCCATTTCAAGCGTTATATTTTTAGCATTCCTGGGGTATTTGGCAACACGACACATTTGGGGAGGATGTGATTGTTTTATAAAGATATATACTCAAAATCTAGTCACCATAAAATTATTTTGATAGTTTTATTTTGGATTGTTCTTGGTAACAAAATAAAAAGAGAGCAAGAACTGTACTTTAAAACCTCCATCTTTCTACTCTTTAAAAATTTTAAAATCACTCAGTATCTTTCATTAAGCCTTAATAAATATCTCCAAAAGTCAGTCAGCTGTGCCCATGACATGAGCTTATCTCCTTCTTAGATATACTACTGTTACTGTGGCATCTACTGCTGCTGGTGGTGGTGGTGGTGGTGGTGGTGGTGGTGGTGGTGGTGGTGGTGGTGGTGGTGGTGTGTGTGTGTGTGTGTGTGATTTAACTTTTCTCTGTTCTCAAAATTTTTCTACATATATACAGTTAAATGTAATTATATCAAAAGAGAAGGTAAATAATGACAATGGGTCAAATTATTTTTATTTGTGTAGCCCCCATACAATCTCAATTCTGAAGACAGCTGAAAGAAATTGATTTAATTGTACACTTATGCATAATATTAAAATGTATTTTGCTGAACTAAGTAATTATCAATGGAAATAATACTAATAAAGGTAGAAATAGACAATAGGTTGTTTCATTGAGACTTTTAGAATCTACTAATTAGTTTATTGCCAAGAATATAGATTCATACTTATTTAAATGGTATACATACTAAATAGTACTTTATCTACTTGGGTAAAATGCTTTCTGGACTTGATAATAGGGGATCCCAGTAGTCAAGAATAAAGTAATTTTAATGCACTGGTCATTACTGTGGATCCCATAATCTTTAATATTATGAGCATTTTGAACCTCTAGAAAACTTGGATTCCTAGATCTTTAATTTGCTGTGGTGCCTTTGTTGCTGTGATAGTTCTCCACCTCTGCTTCCCATATCAGTCCTTAGTGTTTGCAGAACTCAGAAACCTACATGTGTAGGGCACTTTTTCATTTAGATTTTTAAAGATTAGAGCAACAGTAACTATGAATCTTGTCCATCTACAAAGAGAGGTTTTCATGAGAAATTCATTTTAAAATATCAGAAAAACACAAAACTGTCACAAAATTTCCCAAAGTGGAATTGATAGATTCCAAATGGGCATGACTTGAGAAGTGCCCACGTGGCTGAATATCATTAGACAGTGAGACTCTGAAAGTGGTTATTACTTATTAAAGCATTCTGACCCATAGGGTGCTTTTGCAACACTGTACCTCATTCCCAACCTAGAAGGTGGAATTACTTTTTTTATTACAAAAAAAACTAACACCCTAACAGGTGCATTCACCCAAATAAATGATAGCCTCAATTGTCATATCAGAGAATTGATTATAACCACCCCAGATGTTTGAATCAATTCTTTCTCCCAGTTCCTGCCATAAATGATGTCCTTCTGAGTTATCCTTTCTGATTTCTGGCTCAGGGGTAAAACTTCTAACAGTGTGGCCCAGGCAACCATGATTCTCTGCACCTAGCCTCTGCTGTCTCAGGAAGTAAGACTCTTAATCCTCTTCAGATGGCGTGCCTGAGGGCACATTCCAGGCACTAGTCTTCTTCATGAGCTAAGAAGGATAGCAAAGCATAGACAACTTAATTGCCCCACCTCACAGAGGTAAGAGTAGGGCATTAACACATAGCCTTCTCTTTTGTGTTCTTTCCTCCATTGTCATCTATGCTTTTCCCTAGCTTTTCTCTTAGGAAAGCAAAGTGGTCCACCTTTAATGTATTCTGACACACCGCTTTGTAGGGTTGGTCAACTTTGCTCTTTCAAAACATAACCCCAACCAGATCATACTATGTAGTTCTGGGTACTCAGGAAGAAAAGGCAAGGACCACTGAGATTACTGGAGCTTCTGACAATTGGGAAAATGATGGAGGGTTGCCAGTTCTTAGAAGAGAAAGCTTGGGGGTCCTCAGGTCACAAGTACCTGGAAGATAAAAACGACAACCAAAAAAAAATAAACTATGTAGCCTACCCAAAGACTCCAGAGAGATGCCCAGGCACTCAGTAATAATATGCCCCCAAATTCTCAGCACTGAGCTTTTTACTGTTAGGGAACTATGGAAAAGACAAACAGTACTGACAAATATAGTAAGAGCAGAGAGACCTTCTTTTGCTAGAGGATGTCACTAAGAAATCATGCAACTGTTCTATGGTCAGAATAGGAAAAGCTGGGCCCCACCCCCAGACACCATTGAAGAGATGGTAATAAAAAAAAATGCAAGGAATTGCAGGAAGTAGCTGCTCCAAAAAGTATAAACACTACGAGGAGTCGATCAGCCATGGAGTACATTCATTAAGTTAAAGCTAATAAAGGAGTAAGCCTGGTAGCACTTATCTCTCCCTCTGACCCTTGTACCCCATGAGTATGCGATATCCCCTGCCAGCTGTGACACAGAGAGGAAGCCCTCACAGGAAGGTAGCGAACTAGGACCCACCCAAAAACATTGAACCCTTAGATGTGACCTAGGAATCTTTGTACAATTCTTAAACAAAATAGCAAGGAGATAGAAGGCATAAAGGGGACTTCATAATAACTTTGTAGTCCTTGCCATGTAAGAAGACATTTAACTTTGGAAAAAATTGTGAGTTGCAGTATGACCGGCAGAGGTATGCTTTTAGAGAAGAATGCATCCCTGTTGTAGCTTGCAGAATGTGCACATTACATTCCCTCCTACTACGTGCATAAGGAAAGCATGAGTTTGAGCTGTGACTCCTCTTTTCAGAAAGCCATTTTGTCCAAATGTAAAACTTAATTCTGAAGCTAAGAGTCACGGACAGCTGCACAAAGCATTCTAAGCTTCAGTCTGAAATGAAACAGTGTAACAGAATAGACTCTTTATTGTAACTGACTACCAAAAGGATGAAAATGGTAAGGTTCCAGCTGTGTCATCAAATCAAATAAGCTCTGCAAAAACACTGGAAAAAAATTCTTCATAACTTTGCCGCAACACACTTAAAATTGATCCATCCACAATTATCTCCATTCCTGAGCAAAAAATGTTTTCAAGATTTTTAGAAGCTAAAATAAGAAAGGAAAAAAATCTTTCATATTGTTGTTTCCTAGGAAAGTTATTTAAAATGCTGTATACTGTTTTAAATGATCACGCACACTACCAGGCCATGCGGCATGATAGAGGTAAATGGCCCCATTGTTTCCTTGTGGAAGATTGTCCTTTAGGACAAGGCACAGCTGTCAGAGCCTCTGCAGAACCCTGCTTATTTTGGCAGAGAAAACAATTACGATTTGAAGTTTGTTGACTCCTTTCCAAATATAGATCTCTTGCATACAAAAGCAGATGACAGGCTGTACCAACTCCAGCAACTGAGCATGAAGATTCCTGCTGCCTCCTGAAAAGACAAAACAACTGAGAGTCTCAGTCATAAAAAGCAAAGTTTCAGAATTCATAACATAAAGCCACAGAGAGACAGTGCCTTTATGATCATCCTCAACCCTCAACAAATGTCATTATTTGCTTCTGGGTATGGGGCAAATTTGAAGCCAAAATCTAATTCAGAGGGAACATTTATAAAATTGCACGTTTGTTGTCGTGAGTCCATCAAAAAACAAAGCATTTATTCATGCTTGTGTGCTAAGCCTTTTAACTATGTATATTTCTGTAATTTCCATTAGACTATAAATCTCCTATGTGCTAAAGTTAATTTACAAGGTAAAAGTTTATTGATCCCTAAGACATTTATGACCTTTAATGTGACACAGTGAGATCACCTGCAAGTTTCACACTTGAGAACACAAACCCAAATTGAGGAGAAATTGCAAGACACAATTCCTAGTATTTTAAGGAAGTTTATGCTACAGGTTGGACACACACAACTGATGGTTCTCTCCACTCTACTAAGAAAAAGCTCTATGTCTGGCAGAAGAGGCAGCATGCTGGTTTTGGATTTGGGGAATGTTGATGCAGAGGAATGCCTGTGGCAGGGTGGTAGGCAGGTATGAAGCCATGGATAGACTTGGTGCTAACACAGACAGCCTGAAAGCAGACCTGCCTAACACTGCTGTCTCTAGCCTACAGCAGTGTCTCTGGGAAAAGATGCCTTCGGTGGCATAGTGCAGATTACTCCACTGTGTTATTGTGAATTGCCTGCAAAGATTGTTTTCATTTGGAGCTTTTGTTTTGTTTTGTTTTGTTTTGTTTGACAGAAATGAGGTCAGCTAAAAGTAAAGTCTTAAAACACTGTTATTAGACCCATCTTCCATGCTGCCTAAGTCCTGTGGAACAAACCAAGCTGCCCTGAGCACCCTGCTATCCCAGGAGGACCTCCATTCTCCCCCCCACTTATCCTCCCATGTTCAATAGATCGGATGATCCTGAACCATACAAGTTGGCTTCCCTCCCACACCCATCTTCCCTGCTTATTGAGTCCTCTGGGCACACCAAACTACCCTGAGCTGCCTGCTAGCCCAGGCAGACCTTCATTCTGTCAACTTTTGGCCCATCTTCATCAGATCTGCAGCTCCTGAACCATATAGACCTTTAGATCTAGTACCATAAAGTCTAAAGGTACTGATCAGATGCCTGCCATACCTGGACTATCTATATTAAATCCCTTCAGCCCTACAACAACAGGGACAACCAGGGACCAAAGCCATCCAGATGGCTAAGCGCCCTCAAAATAATACAATCAACAAAAGCCAAGGCAATATGACACTTTCAGAGCACAGCTACCCTACTACAGCAAGCCCTGGATATCCTATCTCAACCAAAGTACAAGAAAATGATCTAAAATCCAATCTTATAAAGATGATAGAGGCCTTTAAAGAGGAAGTGAATAAATCTCTTAAAGAAATACAGGAAAATACAATCAAACAGGTAGAGGTCTTTAAAGAGGAAACAAATAAATCCCTTAAAGATATACAGGGAAATGCCATTAAACAGGAGAAATAAATAAATAAAACTGTGCAAGAGTTGAACCTGGAAATAGAAGCAAAAAAAAAAACCACAAAAAACAAAAAAACAAAACCTAAGGGAATCCTAGAGATGGAAAACCTAGGGAAGAGAACAGAAAGAACAGATGCAAGCATCACCAACAGAATTCAGGATATGGAAGACAGAATCTCAGGCTTAGAAGATACAATAGAAGAAATTGATACCTCAGTCAAATAAAATGTTAAAGCTAAAAATTCCTGACACAAAACATCCAGGAAATCTGGGATACCATAAAAAAGACCTAAGCTAAAAATAATAGGAATAGAAGAAGGTGAAGAGTCCCAGCTCCAAGAACCAGAAATATTCCCAACAAAATCATAGAAGAAAACTTTCCCAACCTAACGAAAGAGATGCCTATAAGCATACAAGAAGGTTATAGAACACGAATTAGACTGGACCAGAAAATAAAATCCTCTTATCACATAATAATCAAAACACAAAAAGTACAGAACAAAGAAAGAATATGAAAAGCAGCAAGGGAAAAGGGACAGGTGGCATACAAAGACAGACCTCTCAGAATGACACCCAGCCTCTCAACAGAGACTCTAAAAGCTTGAAGGGCTTTCAACCTCTAAAAAAAAACCACAGATGCCAACCTAGACTACTATACCTAGCAAATTCAAAGAATCATTAGATCTTATCTCAAACAACTGGACAATCTTAACAAAATGAACATTTTTCTAGACAGATACAACTTACCAAAGTTAAATCAAGATTAGGTTAACTATTTAAGCAGCCCTATACCCCCTAACTAAACAGAAGCAGTCATTAAAATCTTCCAACCAAAATTAAAAGCACAAGGCCAGACTTTCAAAGAAAAACTAATACCAATACTCCTCAAACTATTCCACAAAATAGAAACAGAAGGAACATCCTGATACCTAAACTACACAAAGACCCAACAAAAAAGTGAACTTCAGACTGATTTCTCTTAAGAACATTTGTGCAAAAATACTCAATAAAATACTCACAAACTGAATCCAGGAACACATCAAAAACATCATCCAACATGATCAAATAGAATCCATCCCAGGGATGCAAGAATGGTTCAATATGCAAAAATCCATTAATATAATCCATAATATCAACAAACTCAAAAAGTCACATGATCATCTCATTAGATACTGGAAAGGCCTTTAACAGAATAGAACATCCCTTCATGTTAAAAGTATTAGAGAGATCAGTGTTACAGGCACATACTTAAACATAATCAAAGCAATATATAGCAAGCCAATAGGCAACATAAAGATAAATGGAGAGAAAGTTACAACAATCTCACTAAAATCAGGGACAAGACAAGGCTGCTCTTTCCCTATCTACTCAATATAGTACTTGAAGTTCTGTCCAGAGAAATAAAACAACTAAAGGATGTCTACATTGTAGAAGAATTAAAATATATTCATGTTTATCGCCCTAAGCAAAACTCAATTTCAAGTGGATCAAGGACCTCCACATAAAAACCAAATATACAAAACAGCAACCAACAGATTGGGAAAAGATCTTTATCAATCCTACATCCGATAGAGGGCTAATATCGAACATATACAAAGAACTCAAGAAGTTAGACTCCAGAAAACCAAATAACCCTATCAAAAAATGGGGAACAGAGCTA
>CM052704.1:56957385-56986622 GCA_028551405.1 Uromys caudimaculatus
AAATAAATAAATAAATAAATAAATAAATAAATAAATAAATAAATAAATAAAATTTTTTAAAAAGTGGTACTTTGTGCCCACTTTCTCTCCTCCATGCTAAGGTTTTGTCTGGATGAGTTTGTGCAGGTTTTATGCATGCTAGCACAGTCTCTTTGAGTTAATAGGTGCATCTGCATTGCAGTGTCTTAAAATTCTGTGCCCCTAAAATTGTCTGCCACCTCCAGCTCTTACTATCTTATTGCCTCTTTGTCCACACAGATCTCTGAGTCTTCAGGGTATGAGAGTGATCTGATCATCATACTAAAGCTGAATATCAGCAATAGAAAATGGCAGAAATACACAGACTCATAGAAACTAAACAAGCCAGTACTGAAAATGGGTCAAGGCAGAAATCAAGGAAATTAAAACTTTTAGAATTGAATGAAAATGGAAACACAACATTCCAAATTCTACAGGACACAAGGTACTCAAATCTGAGTTCATCGCTTTAAGTAATACATGTAAAGATGGAGAGATCTCATATTAATGACTTACTGACACACCTGAAAGCTGTGGAAAACAATAAGAAACAATACCTCAAAAGGGTAGATAGAAAGAAATAATCTACTCGAGCTAAAGTTAATGAAACAGAAAGTAGCAAGAAGAATTGATTAAATGAAGAGTTGATTCTTAGAAAAAAATCATTATGATCCATAAACCTTAGCCAAATTAACCAAAAGAAAAAAAGCAATTAACCAAATTAATTCAATTAAAAATTAAAAGGTAAACATTACAACAGATAACAGAAACTCAGAGAATCAAAAAAACACACTTTTAAAATCTATATTCCGCCAAACTGAAACCTGAAAGAAATGGATGAATTCTTTGATATATACAATCTACCAATGATAAATCAAGATAAAAGTTAATTTAAACAGATTTATAATCATTAGCTAAATAAAAGCAGTAATTTAAAAATCTCCCAACTGAAAAAGCCTAGGGCCATATGGACTCATCACATAATTCTACCATACCATCAAAGAGGTAATTCAAATAGTCCTCAAAGTATTCAGCAAAACAGAAACTAAAGGAACATTTCAAAATCCTTTTTAACAAAGCCAGTTTTACTCTGTTATTAATATCACACAAAGACCCAACAAAAAGAAAGTTATAGACCTATATAATTTGTATACATAGATACAAAAATTCTCGATAAAAAAATCCAAAAGATTTTTCACCATAATCAAGTTGACTTCATCCCACAGATGCAGAGATAGTTTAACACACATATACCAATAAGCATAATCTACCACATAAACAGACTGGAAGACAGAAATCACATAATCATTTCATTAGATGTAGTAAAGGCCTTTGACAAAATCATTGTTCATGATAAAAGTCTAGCCAAAAAGCACAGAATTCCCATGATACACCCCACAGACCCTAAGAAGTTAAACAAGAAGGAAGGCCCAAGTAAGGATGTGTCAGTCACACTTAGAAGGAGGAACAAAATAATCATGGGAAACAGAGGAGGGAAGGACCAGGGTGTGAAAGGGGAGGGAGAGTTGAAAATGGGGGCAGGATTAGGTGTTGAGGGAGACAGGAGAGAAGCCCAGATGGCCAGAAGAATGAATAGAAATATGCGAAATATGCCGGCTACTGGAGTGAAAGGTGGGGGAAACTTCTGGAAAGTCCCAGAGACCTGGGATAAAGGAGACACACAGGACTCAGTGTGGATGACCTTAGCTGAAATGCCCAACAGTGGGGACATGGAACCTGGAGAGACCACCTCCAGTAGGTAGACAGGGCCCCCAGTGGAGGGATGGGGACACCAACCCACCTTCAAATTTTTTGACTCAAATTTGTTCCTCTTTAAAAGAAATGCATGTACAAAAATGGAGCAGAGATTAAACGAATGGCTAACCAGTGACTGGCCCAACTTGGGATCCATCCCGTGGGTCCTCACCAAACCCTGACATCATTACTGATGCTATGCTGTGCTTGCAGATAGGAGCCTAACATAGCCTCTGAGAGGCTCTACCAGCAGCTGACTGAGACAGACGCAGATACTCACAACCATGCATTGGACAGAGGTCTGGGACCTCTAAGGAAAAGTTAAGGGAAGAACTGAAGGAACTGAAGGGGATGGCAACATCACTGGAAGACTAACAGTGTCAACTAACCCAGACCCCTGGGAGCTCCCAGAGACTAAGCCACCAACACAAGAGCATGCCGAGGCTGATCCGAAGCTCCCACCCAGCACATATGTAGCAGAGGACTGCCTTGTCTGGCCTCAGTGGAAGAGGATGAGCCTAATCCTGTAGAGACTTGATGCCCAAGGGAAGGGGGGTGCCAGGAGGACACCCTCTCCAAAATGAAGGAAAGAAGGGAGGGGAAATGTAAATAATAATAATAATAATAATAATAATAATAATAGTAATAATAAAGTCCTGGAGAAACTAAAGATATAGGGATATACATCAACTTAATAAAAGCAATTTATAGCAAACACATTGGCAGGATCATACTAAATGGAGAGAAACCAAAAATGTTTCCAGGAAAATCAGTAACATGGTAAGTATCTCCACTCTCCCCATACCTATTCAATAAAGTACTTGAAATCTTAGCTAGAGGAATAAGACAACTTAAGGAGATCAAGGGGATACAAATAGGAAGAAAAAAGTCAATGAATCCTTGCATGCTGAAATACAATTTTATACATAAAAGGCACTAAAGACTTTACTAGGAACATCAACAGTAGGTAAATATTTGAATTTTGAAAAGTATCAGTAATACCCTAAAGGTATTGACTAGATTGACTAATTCTATGCTTTGAACTGTGTTCTACAAGTTCACATGTTGTAAACGTAATCCCCAATGCAACACTAAAAGGCGAATTTTCAAGGATTACATAATGGCGGTGCTGCCCTCAGGATGGATTAGTGCACTCATCAAGGGGAGAGGACTCATCATTTTGAGAATAGGTTCTTCAGAAAAGAATGCTTAGCTGATTCTCTTTTCTTCCTCTCCCCACTTCCTTCAATTCATCCTTCTCATTAACCTAAGCCCTATAACCAGAAGTTAATAAAATATGACAGTCTTTACTAGGTATCATCAACTCAACTATTTGACCTTCCCATACTTCAAAAAATTGAGTCAATAAATTCTGTTCATTTTTCAAATATCCTCTTGGAGTACCCCAAAATGAGCAAAGACAACTGCATTACAGGCACATTTTGTAGTTAACCTATAATTAAATCAAGTGACTCTTTTTATCAGCTCCTTGACATAGTTTGAATTTTTATATATCTAATATTTATTAACTTCTTAAATGTAAATTATCAGCTCCTATATTGTATTCAGTTCTGAGTCTTGACAAGGACACATTACTAGGTCGCAGAAGTTTAAATATCCCATACTATTCTTCATCTCGTTTGCCCATTTCATATTCATAATGAAACACCCTGATACATGTTTTATTATAAGAAAGATGTATGAAATGCAACATGGAATTTTAGCCACAGGGGCTTGCTCCTTGTAGTTAATACCTGTAAGCTTGAATTGAATGATAGGTCCATCTCTTCAGTAGAAATCATTCTTTAGGTACTGTTTCCCTTCCTGTGAGAGGGACTGACAGTCAGTACACATATCTGTCTGTTTCCTCTGACTGTAATAAAACACCTGACCAGAACAATGCACATTTATTTAGTTCACAGTTCTAAAGACTAATAACCAAAAATTAAACATAGCCATTTACCCATCTTCTGTCTCAGTCACATCATAAAAGATGCCATTGCAATATTAGGATTATACAGAAAAAGAAGAGACTACAAAAAATACTTGAAGTCAGAGGGCTGGGAAGATCCTGAAGTGACCTGCCGCTGTGCCCCACTTCAGATCACTGATATATTAAGGAACAATTGCCCCACACATTAATTTGGGAAAATAAGCTATATCCAAACCATTGGTACTAAAACCCATGAAAACATAGTGGATAAACGAACCTACCCATGGGGTCAAGATTCTCACCATCCATGGGGTCAGAATCCTTCCCAATCATGGAACCAGAGACTTCCCATATCATTTTACTTAACCGGAATCAAGGAAGGCAAGACAAGTTCTCTATGGTTGTGAAGCTAGAACAACATAAGTCAAATTTCTTCTGGTCAATTTTATTTTTTCCTTACAGAACTGGCATGGAAGAATGACTAATACTTACAAAGAAAAACAATAGGGAAAGATGCAGAGTGAAAAGCATGGCAGTGCATGAATTCTAGGCTGCAACCTGCCCAAGATCCACCTCTCCCTACACGTCCCCTGACTTGAGCACTGGAAGCAGCATGCGCCTCCCTTCTTTGCTTAAAATAGTATGAGTTCTAGTACTTAGAAAAGAAGGGTGTCTTAGTTAGGGTTTACTGCTGTGAACAGACACCATGACCAAGGCAAGTCTTATAAGGACAACATTTAATTGGGGCTGGCTTTCAGGTTCAGAGGTTCAGTCAATTATCATCAAGGCAGGAACAAAGCAACATCCAGGCAAGCATGGTGCAGGGGGAGCTGAGAGTTCTACATCTTCATCTGAAGGCTGCTAGCATAATACTGGCTTCCAGGCAGCTAGGATGAGGGTCTTAAAGCCCACACCCACACGTCACACCTACTCCAACAGGGCCACACCTCCAAATAGTGCCATTCCCTGGGCTGAACATATACAAACCATAACAGATGGGGAAGAACAGAAACAGAGACTATATTTCTAAGATAAAGGTAACTGAGATTTCAGAGAGGAGTAATCTCTTGATAGTAGAGATGGGAACTGAAGAAGAGGCAAGAAACAGTATAAAGAGATGTAACAGAAATCACTTTGTCATTCAGTGATCACATGACAGACCTGTCACTGAGAAGCCTCCTTCTCTAAACTAAGAATGGCTAGGGATCATGGTTCTTATTTTGCATTTTGAGGGTGACCAGGACACCAGAAATGAAAAAGACATGTGTTTGCCTACCTGGTATTAGTGCCCTGAAATGTGCATCAGTTTCTGGGAGAAAATTCCACTCCTAAATTTAAGTGTGCTGCGTCACTGAATTCTTCCTAGGGCTTCCATGCCGCTGACTGACTGCCAGCCTAAGTGTCCTTCACCTTGACTCATTCTGTGTTAACTGAAACACAGTCGCACAAACCCAGGGCCCAGCTTTGGTTCTAATGAACATTTCTTCTTTTATCAGAACCCTTACCTTGCTATTCAGTTTGCTTGTCAATGCTATTTCTGGAACAGGCTTCAAAAGTTTATTTTTAAAATAATGAAAATGAGCGTTGTTTCTAACTCTCAGATGAAATCTGACCCATCTGGATAAGTTATCAACAAAGGTACAACTATTTATTGAGCTCTTACTCCATCAAGGCTGTTCTGATGTCGAGAAAAGCAGAGCCAGTAATTCTAAGAGGTCCCACAACATTCTTCCCCCGGGACTGACAAGTACTTCATCTTGTACACTTTGTGTTCCCTCCTTTCTCCTCCTATCCAGCTCTAACTACACTGTGGTGGAATTGCTTTCCTTCATCCTCTCCTGGCAGGACTAGTGACCTCCTGTTCCTTGCTAACGGGGCACTGTGCATCTTTTTTATGATTGCTCCTCTGATGGCTGTGCCCATTAATATTTGCATTCAGTCATGGTGCAGAGATTAGCATGTTCCTGAGTCTGTTCTGAATCATCAGATGGCAGAGCTTTCTGAGATGGCTAGTACAGTGGAAGGCATACCTCTTCGTCACTTTCATTCTAGCTGTTAATATTAATGTGTCTTATCAAGGGGTCTTCGTTCCTATCATTTTCTCAGACTATTGGGCTGACCTATGGCCATGCCTTGCATGGCTCACATGGAGGCTCAGGAAACCTTTCTCATGACTGACATGGATTCTATTCATTAGATACAGGCTTACAACTACACTGTGCAGCAGTTCTGTTGAGACCACTAAGACCCATGCATGTGATCTTGCTGCCTGGACTTGAATTAGAAAGAGCTGAAACTCATCTCTCCAGCCAATGGAGGGAAGGGCACATGCATACTCTTCCATAGCCTCTCTTCTCTGGAAGGGATACTTTCATCTGATCCTCTAGTTTAAGCAAAAGAAGATGGAACGCAACCCACTGACCTTTTTTATTCAGTTTCGTTTAATGTGGCTATCATTTTTCTTCTTTCTTTGTGCTCAGCAATCTAGATAGAAGGAATTCACAAAGAACTCAAACAGTCACTTTAAAAAGGAGATGAATAAAACTTTTCATACATTAATTACATTTCTGAATATTCTCAGATTACTTGAGCGAGTGAGCAGCATTGTCAGAAAGAAACTCCACAAATCCCCAGGATCAGAGTTCAGTACTGTCATTTCCTTTCGTACACTCAAGATTGTCTTGTCCAGAGTAAGGCTTAACACACCAGCTCTCTGTAGACTTTTCCTGGAATTCCAAGCTCATATTTCATAGTCCAGTTGGCAGCTTTCATTTTTCAATTAGTTCAACAAATATTTATTGACACTTATTATTTGCCAGTCATGATGTCCACAGTCCTAGAAAAAGATTGATTGCTTTATAGCAGTGGTAAAAAGTAACAACCAGGCTGGAATTAAATTTGTTTGCACAATCAATGATAGCTCACTTCAGTGAACATGCCTCTGAAAGTCAATCAGTGGACACACAGATTCAGGCAAGTGAACCATAGCTTGCTTTCTGATCTGTAGATACTGTGGGATCAACGAAAGCGCTACTGAAAGATTTTGAAAAGAGGGCTACTTGAGATGAGAAGGATGCCTTCAAGTATGTGTCTGAATCCTGGATAACGGAAAGCTGAGAGTGCTTATGGTATGTCATTCCCTAAGGAGACATGAGCATGTGTTATATGATCATCATTCATGCCATAGCACAGAGACATTATAAAAGAAAAAAGTGTAAGCACATCTCAAGATGACCTATGTCTTGACTGCTGCTCGTAGCTTTGTCAAATTTAAAGCTGGTATCTCCAAGAGTGAGCAGACCTGTGAGTGTGTCTTCTAGCTTACACTGTGGGTATAAAGCAACTAGCAGTTAGTGCTATGAGTTTCTGTGTGTCATCTTACAGCCAGAAAAGATGGTTGGAAATTATTAAGGGAGATAGCACCTACATAACAAAGATGGATGGCAGCTAGGCATAGTGGCTTATGCCTGTAGTTCCAGCTTTGGGAGGCAAAGAAGTGCTGAGAATTCAAGGACAGCCTAGGCTATATAATCACTTCCAGACCAGTACTGGAATAAAGTGTGAGACTCTCTCTCAATACATACATACCTTCTAAAAAGAAAGAAAAATGGCTACAACTCTGACATAGCAGCATTTGTGTTGATTTCTAGAGACATTTGTGCCTTGCAGGGACCAAGTCCTGTGATGCCTTTGTGAAAGTGATGGAAAGCCACTTGAGAAGATGGCAGTGGTCGAGGACACATACTACTGGAGGCATTGGACTGAATTCCTCACCAGCTCATCCAATGGGCACGCTTTCACTTCTGCTCCACATTGCCTATAGCATGAATTATTGACACCGTTCCGTAAGATGAGTGGAGATTGGCATTGTCAGACTGGGCACAGCAATCACCTTTGCTCAGTGTCACAGGCGTAGTAAGGTTCTTTGAAATTCACCATGAGACTTTGAGTGAAGCTCTTCCTGGGAGCCATGTGAGTTTCAATGTCAAGAATAGCTTATCAAAGGGGTTTGCCAAAGCAGAATTATTAGTGATGCAAAAATGGCCTATGACAGAGGAGCTTGTTCAGCACTTGGATAATTGTGCTAAGCCATCCAGGCCAATGCTGGAAATGTCCACATGCTATGCTGGATTGTCATCTAACACAGGCTGCAAGTTGGATAAGCTGAAAGCAAAGATTGTTCATCCTTCAAGTTAGAAGCTGAAAGGTGGCCCTAAGTTCTAGAAATCTGATGATTTCTAGAATTTGAAATGGTCCCAGCAAATGCATATGCAGAAATCTTCTCTAACTGTTCTCTGGGTTGCTTTGAAATTTTTGGTAGGGCAACTGGTTATATGAGTGTCATTGAAGCCATAGACAAGAAGGCTGCTGGAACTGGCAAGGTCGCCAAGTTTGCCCTTCACAAAAGTTCAGAAGCCGAAGTGCATATTGTTCCTAACCTCCGAGCTTTAATCAGAAGCAAGGTCTCACATTAGTTAACAATAACTGTACATGTCAAATCCTTCAGAATGAAAGGAAAATGTTCTGTGGGCTCTCTCTCTTCTCTCTCTCTCTCTCTCTCTCTCTCTCTCTCTCTCTCTCTCTCTCTGTGTGTGTGTGTGTGCGTGTGTGTGTGTGTGTGTGTGTGTGTGTATGTGTGTGTGAACAGCTTTTAAAATAAGCATGTTTTAAAGGAAATAACACCATCCAAAATCTGTCACAATTTTGATTCCCACATTATGGCTTTGTCAGGCATCAATGGGAGGGATGGTCCTTGGTCCTATGAAGGCTCAATAGTTGCCCTGGTGTAGGGGAATCAAGGGCAGGGAGGTGGGAGTGGAGGAGTGGGTGGAGGAACACCCTCATAGAAGCAGGGAGAGGGAGGATGGGATAGGGGGTTTCCAGGAGGGGGGAAAACCGGGAAAGGGGATAACATTTGAAATGTAAATAAAGAAAATATCCAATAAATAAAGTTTAATGAGAAATAAAGTAAAAACTCTAGGATGTTTCCTTGTTGGCTTAAACTTTCTAGTTACTGTTGCTACAGTTGCTATAACAAAATACCACAATCTAGAAAAATTATTCTATGTAAATGTTTTCTCATCTGGAGACTGGAAATAAGACATCAAAGTATCACTACATCTGGTCCCTTCTGAAGTGCCTATGCTCAGCCAGCAGGAGCTAACTTATCCCTGTGTCTTCACCAAATAATACACTGAAGAGAAGCATGACTTGAGTCACTATGCATGTGCCAATTCCTTCTTCTTGTGAGGACTTCAGACACTGGATCAGGACCTGACTTGCATTTATGACTAGATTGTAAAGAACTGGAGTTTAGGACTTCAACATATAGGTTGTGGAGAGACTCAGTTTAGCCTGTCATCTGAAATATACAGCCAACAGTAAGGATAAAAGGAATATCCCCAGGATGTTGATAATGTTAGCAAGACACAACCTATAGCAGTCAGAATTTCACAGGAATTGTCTTCCTAAAAGGTCTTCTTCTTCCCTAAGGTCGTGTCCATTTCTCAGAGTAGTTCATATCCACAAACAGAGCAATGTGATACTCCAAAGGTTACCACTGGCTTATGCCTGTGACAAATCTGAAGTTTGTCCCAGTAAAAAGCTCAGGCTTCTATTGCAAGTATATAACATACCAAACCCTGCCTCTCCCCAGCCCTGTTTCACCCTCTCATCATTTAAAGTCCAAGAACAGTCCCTAATGTGTTTCCCAAACACTAATCTCCATCTCTAAGATGATTAGTTCCTAGGGGACCCAGTCTATGACTCTTCTGAAGCATATTATGATTATATTGGAAAAAAATAAATAAAACTAAATCTGATTAGACTGTTATATTATTTATCAGTTCACAGAAAATGGTATTCCCACAATGTTACAAAACTGGAATGGAGTGTTTGCATTTCCTTTGAACAATAGTGCTTTGCATAAATAGTTTATCATAGGTCAGAAATTTGAGTCCCTTATGGGCTGTTTGCATGAAGTTAGCACATTTAGATACTCTCTAAGAGATGATGTCTATTTAAGCTGTCATGAAGTATGGAGTTTTTATACTCTTGATAAATTATCCCCAGGGTTCAAGTGAGATGAGCATATGGTGTTTAATAGAACATGAATTAAACAAGAAAACTGCTCAGGATGCAACAACCTTGCCTATCTGGAAAGGCAGATGTGGTCACATTTTTCTGCCCTCATTTCTGGTAGATGTATATAATGTGAGCACTCCACACATGGATGAGATTGTCCTTCCACTCTTATTGAGAACCTACTTCTAAGCATGAAAGACAAAACTTTCCCTACAAGCGACACTGAAGACTCAGCATTACCAGGCATGTGGGCTGAGGGAATCTAATCAGCAACCAATTCTTGAAATACAGGCTGTGCTCCAGAATCTAAGTCCCCCTGCCATTTATCTGCAGATTATCAACATGCACTTCCTCTGTTTAATCAAGAAATGTCAGTGCTTTGTCTTGGCTTCATGCTTTTTGTTATTTTGAATAACTCCAAGTCATAATCTGGCAGGTAGCCTGTTGTGTAGCCTGTTATGCTAATAGAACACTGTAAGCCTACACCCACCTCCACCTCAATCTATATAAACATTCACATATAGGCATTCATACAAAATGGGAAAGGAAAGAGAATGAAAACATCCTTCTAACAAAACTCCATCAACATCAGAGTCATGTACAAACTTTCCAATGAGCTAGTCAAGTGATCCTTCACTTGATTTCACATAAAAGGACTTTAATCACTGTGATGAGATGCTTCCTCCTGGAAGTTATACATCATTATTAAAGGATAGATGCAGAGTAGAGAACAGATGGTGTCATTACTAAGTCTTCTATTCAGATTTCCAGAAATAATTAGTCCAAGAATTAGGCACAGAGACTGTGCAGTAGAGTGTGTGCTTGTCTATCTCATGGATGTCAATCTGCTCAGGGCCACTGATGCTCAAGTCATCTTGCAGTGAAAGATCAGTTTCATGTTGTTGCTTCATTTTCTTTTTCTATTCAATCTTAGATGGTTAAACTCAAACAATGGTCCCTGTCATCTTCATAGTTAGGACTATACTAACCCAGTGAAGTGTTCCGATGTAAACTTTCTGTTTCTTTTCACAGGCTCTCTTTTCCCATCTACATCATAACGAAGTGGTAATGAGTCATTCATGGAGCAGTCTGTGCACGCTGAGCAGAACTCATCCACGTAGTATGCGTTCCTCTGAAAGGAAGAGGCCACTTTCATGGCAAACAATCTCTAAAATGGCAATTTACCCTAAACTCGAGCTTACATTTTTAATAATCTATCTGAAGTGTAAAAGTACATATATATTCAAAAGTACAGAAATATATTTTCTAATATCTACATCTTTTTGAAATTCTGAAATAACTGAAAAATTAGAATCAGTCTGGTGTTTAAGGAATCCTGTGTGTTCTAGACCTTGGACATGATGGGTAATCTGTGTTATGTATTAGATGTGGACTAGATTATTAGATGTGGGGAAAGGAGTATGTGATAGCCTAACTTGAGTTTTCAATAGCTTTTTGCCAGGATAATTTTTGTGGATTTTTTTTCTCCAGAAGAAAGTTTCCATTTCTCTGAAATAAAGTTTGTTTTTCTGTCATATGTGGTAAGTCCCTCTGTACTTGCTATACCACACAACGAATGAAGTAGGTTGGGCATTTACTCTTATCCCAGCTAATCATCAATTACTCAGGCATTGAGGCAAGGGATCATATTACAGCTGCTACTGTGCTCAAGAACTAAAGCAGAAGAGTCTGACTGCAATTGTTTCTTTGCCCATGAACAGAAGCAGAGATTCAATCCTCACCATCGACAGAGTGCATGGATACTGTAGACTAGTGTGGTGGTTTGAATATGTATGGCCTCCATATAGTCATGTTTGGATGCTTGACTCATGAGGAGTGGCACAATTAGGAAGTGTGGCCTTGTTGGAATAGGTATGACTTTGTTAGAGTAGGTGTGGCTTTGTTGGAAGAAGTGTGTGACTATGGGGGATGGGATTGGAGGTCTCCTATGCTCCAACTCCACCCAGTGTAGCACACTGTCTCCTTTTGCCGCCTTTGGATCAAGATGAAGAACTCTTGGCTCCTCCAGCACCATGTCTGTCTGCACACTGCCATGCTTCCCACCATGATGATAATGGATTAAACCCCTGAAACAGTAAGCCAGCCCCAAATAAATATTTTCCTTTATAAGAGTTGCCTTGGTCATGGTGTCTATTCCTAGCAACAGGAAGCCTATCTAAGACAACTGGTAAACAGAAGGAAGGCTAGAGAAATAACCAGGTATGGCACCCTAAAACTAAGCTAGTCCCAAACACCTTTAAAGACAATGGCACTTGCCCCCAAGTGTTCCTCTTCATGTATTTGTTAATGCTTACAGATAATCACTGGCTTTGTTCTACCCTGCACTTTTCTCCCTGTCTTTTAATTCTTTAACTGATAGAGAAAAAGAACCAATCAAGCCTTGCTGGCATCAGTTAGTATTAACTGTCAATTTGACATGTAAAGGGCAAGCCTCTTCGCTCACCTGTGAGTGTTTGTCTAGATTAAAGTTAGCCTCTGAGAATGTCTGTGATGAGGGATCATCTTGATTATGTTAGTTGAGATGAGACGATCCATCTTAATTGTTGGCAAGATCATTCACTCACTGGTCAAGGCATCCCAGACTGTGGAGAGCAAGCTGAGTATGTGTGTATGTACCCACTCCTCTCTTGTTCTGTCTGGGAACATAACTGCTTCAAGCTCCTTTTTGACATTTTTCTGCAACAATGGACTGTACATGAAACTCTAAGTATATAAGCCCTTTCTCTCTTAAGTTTTTTTTTTTTTTCCTTTCAGAGTATTTTCATCACACCAGCAGGAAGAGAAGTTAAAGCAGATTTGTTGAACTTGTATTCCCCACTTCAAATTCCATGTAGGAAAACAGCAAAAGGATCTTAGTCACTAGGGAAAATAAGTGCCTCAGATCTTCAGTGGGTCTATAAGGACAGTTCCTATGGTGACACGGGCAATACAAAGCAGGTCAATTTAGACTATGCTGCTGAACTTAAAACAGTCGGTGCTGCCAGCCGCTGTGAGCAAAGGCTTCACTGTTCTTGTCCTGCAGCAGTATGGCAGTCATCAGGTCAACCCCATAGGTAGGACCTTGCCTTTGGTCTAAGTGGGGCCCAGGTTCCACAGCAATTCCAGATGTCACAGTGTCAGGAATTACATCACAGAAGTTAGTGGCTTTGAAATGTAGATCATTTTTTCTGAGTAAAAAGATACAACAATTTATTTACTTCCTCATTGACTTAAAGTTTACAGTAAACAGCTGCCTATTTGCTGGGCAATAACTAGACACAAGTTGCACTTCATGTGGATCACTCAAACAGAATAACCAAGTCTCCAGATCTTTCCTCAATCGTTGGATAATCTATGTCATAGCCAATACATGGATCTTATAGCATAGTCTGCAGAATGACTATCCTTAAGAACAGTGAGGAAAATGATATTAAGTGGCCTGGGGTACAGCCCCACATAGAAGAGGATTGGCTGTAGAACCTCACTGACACCCTCAGTTTAACATGACTGCTAAAGGGAGTATGAAGAGGTATTGAACATATGCTCAAGTAAAATTAAAAGTTTTCACAAATGGAGCCTCGAGAAAGATGATAGCCCACTGTTGAATGTTTATTTAAACTTTTCTTGCTTGAAAATAACTTTTAATTACCCAAAATACTAACATTCTAATGATTACATTAAGAAAAAGAATGATAAGAATACTAAAATTATGAAGCAAACTTGAGTATTATAACGAAAAGGATACCTATGCCTTAGAATATATATGGATATAAATAAAATTAGATAGGTATATAGTATTTGATGTTATAACAATACCGTGAGAGATGTCTTGCTGTTGTCTATAAAGAAAACTCCGAGGTATTATAAACACCTATTTATAGTGTGATGTCAACCATGCAGAAACAAAGTTCACAAGATTTAACAACTTGTAAAAGCAGGTGTTGTTCTCTGAAGTCAAAATATCCATGTGTAAAACATGACTTTCCCCCAGGAAAAACTATCCTAAAAATACTGCTTTGATAATTAGGAACATTAATGAGTTATTGAAACTTAGTTTTAAAACTAAGATCAAAAAACAGAAAAAGTTTAAAAGGTGCAATCATTTTTGTTGGGAAAAATACATTTAAAATGTTTAATGCAAAATTAAAACAATACCATTTTTTCCAAAAGATGGCAATATGAAGCAAAGAAGTCAACTACTGAACTACTGATTTGGGGACAAGATTACAGCAGCTCTCCCCTCTCCCTTAACCTGTCCCTCAACCTGTAGAAGCCTGGGAAGTTTTACATCAAATAGTTTTCAAGAATAAAAGTTTGCAAATAATTAGGCTTCTTGTCTCTTATACTAGTTCACCAAATTTCTTTAGCCACTTTCAAAGGAGGCCAGTGAGTCTTCTTAGTAAAGCATTGTAGGGAACACAAATACCTCTTCCCTGGAGTGAGCCTCCCCTGAGAATAGATATCTTCTCATTACTTTTTCATTTATAATTTTAACTAAAGAGAAACTCATTATCCAAACAGAACTTAAATTTATCTCCCTGTTTAGATTTATTCTCTGCATTAGAATGCATTCATAAATCTAACTAGAGGTCTCACCCCTAAATAATGCTTACTTTATGCTGAGGACTATCCACACAATATCAGAAAACCTTGTACCTTATATTTAGATTAGCTATCACAAAGCCAATTTACATAAATTTAAAATACATTTAAATAAGAGGTTACGGACTGTATTAGCAAAACAAGTCTTGCATCAGTGCTCTCTTATTGGCACAAGTAACACACTGGCTAGCATTTGATGTGTTATTAATAATAAAACTGACATCAGCAAATACTATCTGCATGTACCAGATGTTCAAATAAGCTTATCTCGGGCTCCTGCCATACAGTTTAGGATGCTCAATATCAATTATTACAGCAAAGTGATGATGCTAGGAAATGAAAGGAAGAGTGGTTCTGTACTGGGCCCAGTAAACTTGCAGCACACCTTACTGAGAAGGATCGTTGTACATTCTCTGATGTTTGTCACAGAGGAAGAATTCAGCATTGAGCTGGAGATAATGCTAACCCTTGTCTCCCTGCCAAGCACTGGAACATTTACATACCAGGCAGTGGTGTCTTGAGTATTCCTGTTGAACTGCTTGATGGCTGCACTTTAACAAGGAAAGTATTAGCCTAACCTAGTAGTGTCCAAAAAAAAATCAAACTCAAAAGATAAGTTAAACCAAAACCTTTTGCCTTATTACTTAGAGATATTGACTTCTGGGAGAAGAAATAAGCCAAGCCATTTGATATAAAGCATTCCAAGGACAGAGTTAATATTAAATATTTTAACAAATATTAATAGCAAATTTATCACTTCTACAAATTCTAATGGCCTTTACAAAAAATTTACATTTTATTAGCATGTACTGATATATTTAATTTTGCTGTATCATAATGTTCAAACCTCAAGTCTCTAATTTATTAGAATAAAAATTGTACTGAGTTAAACTTGACAAATTAAGAAGTCAATTTAAAAGTGTAAATTGCTAGTAATAAAATTTGCTAAGTTATTCATGTTTAAAAAGCAGTTAATTTCTTGTACATATAATAACCAATGCAATTTACTCTTCATAAATGTAAAGACTCATGTAGCTAGAATGTTTCACAATTTTTTCTCAAGAATAGTGTATATTAGTTATGTTTCAGAGTCAATAATTATTTGATATGCATGAACTTTAACCAATTACTATTTTTAAATGTTTCGTTTATGTTTCTAAAGAATATTTGTTTTTATTTTGTAGAGGTCCAAAGAGTTATTCTCAAAGTATTTGGGGTTTTGATTGTGAGTTCTAGTTTGGGGTTTTCATGTAGTTGGGAGTTCAGTAAGAAGTCTGGATGAGAAATTTTATTCTGGTTCCTTCACTCAAGTTAAATGGAATTGACAGAGTAATTAGCGAGAGCAGCATCATTAGTATAGGCTACCATTGCAGGGCAAGAAAACCTTGTGTCTTCCAGGGAAATCATTACACCTTAACCAAGCACTAGTTTCACCTTCCTGTGAAACAGCCTTGACAATCCACCATCTATCAAACGCCAAATTCATAGCAACCTCACAGTAATTTACTCAGTAGGACTACATCTCCAAAGGTTTAATTAATCTCAATATTTTTTTCCGATCTAAATGCATATAACCTTGATTCTTGAATAGAAAAAAACCATGTCCACACCTCACAGGAGCTCATTGGAAACTAGGAAATTCCAGACCAATAAAGTCGTACCAAGAGAAACTATGAACGTAGGAGTCACAGCGCCAAATACATGACCAGGGAGGGACCTGTGTATCATCTGTGTCAAGTCACTGTGAAATGGGTTTCTGAATGTTTACCTGTGAGCCAAACGAGAAATGGTTGGTTCAAATATAAACTGAGTTAGAATGTTTTTCTGCTTGTTTAGATTTGGATAGACAGTTGTAGCATATAACTGAAGTGCACAGACGCCACCATCCATCTAGGCTTACGTTTCAGCTCAGCTACTCATTCTATTGTTTTAACCTAAAGACTTCATTCATTTCTTGTTCATCTCTTGTAACTGCAGCTGCTAAAACACGCAAGCTGTGGGTGCTACCCTAGTTTCTGAGGTATCGTAATGATACAAGGCTCACGTTACCAACTTCTTCAAGCCTAAACTTTACTAGAGCAGCGCTAATGCACTAAGAAATGGAAAATAATCTAGTGTATCCCTGGAGATTGCTGTGAGGATTGATAGCCATTGTATTTAAATATGAAGATGTAAAATAAGATAAAAATGGTGTAACAGGCTCAGAACCCTATCCTGTGCCACTCCACACCTGAATACCTAACCTTATGCCTTTCCAAGCCAGAAGAAAAATGAAATAATCCCTTATAAGTAGAGGGTGGTTCTGGCTTCCCCCTGGGCTGAGTAGCAACACAATTAGTAGAGCTCTCAAGTCATGCTGAAGGCAGGAGACAAAGGCAGGTCAGAAAGTTTGAAAAGAGCAACTGAAGCCCAGTGACAACCTAACCAAACCCAGGATTCTGCCTAAGGTTCTGCTAGGCCAGAGGTAAATGCCAAATGACACATATCTCTAGCGTACAGACCTCAAGTAGTTATAGAATATATACAAAGAATTTAGCCTCAGAGAACAACACAAAATCTTACCTACTCAACTATACAAACAATACTATTGCCTAGTTGGGAAATAAGTTTAACTTTGGCTTGTTAGAGGCAATCACAAAACCCAGTGGGAATTCCCTTGGTCGGTTTCTCATCATACTTCTGAATACATCAAGGGGCATCTTTTGACATCTGAGCACAGTGACCCAATGCAGTGACAGAATCCTACAACAAAGGTCTGTCGATCGTGTTTAGGCCTGCCATCATCAATAACACACACACCTGTGCAAGATAAAAATAGTGGCCGTTTCCTCCAATCTACAGGGATCAGCAAAAGGTCTCAAACTTGATATAAAAAGTGAAGTGGAGAGGAGCGTAAATGAAAATTCCTGAAAGAAGCTGGATCTGGAGGTAAACAAACAAACAAACAAAATGCCTGGAAGGAGTCTGTTTGCAACTTTGCTAAATCAGAGGTAATAACTTTATCTTGGGCTAATTTTAGCCTTCTGAGAAAACCACCTCTTACCTTACTCTGAACCTGCCCTAACACCTCATGGCAAATAAAAACCTCTTAAAAGCTATTAACTTAAGACAAAGTAGAACATTAGCTTCCACCATTCCAAGGGCTAAGTATATCATCAGACAGCATATAAAATACCCTCCCCCATCAAATGGTACCCACTCACCTCTCTGGTGTACCCACCAGTGTATGTTAAAATTACCTTGATATATGTCTGACTTTTTTGTTCGGTAAAATATAAAAGCCCTATTAAACTGCTCCCACACTGGACCATGGAATTTGGGGTAACCTAAATCTGTGTTCTCAGGCTATGGTCGCTCAAAGTGGCTTGAGAATAAACTACCTCTTAGTCCCTTTAAGATGAGAGCTGTGATTTATTTTTATGTCAACAGTTAAGTAGTATGTGAAACTATCAAAAGAAACAGGAAGCTCCAATAACAAGCCATAAAGGAGTGAAACTAAGGTTTTTAAAAGCATAAGTATGAAGGAACAATACTAAAAGCAGAATGTTTTAAAACATGTCATATTTAAACAACACAATACAGCTAAGAGATGAGTCCTCAGAATGTCCAGAGAGTATGAGAAGATACAGACAAAATGATAGTGGTAGGGAAACTGAGGTAGACAAACATAGGAGTAGCTAAGCAACCTGGAACTCCAGTTGGCCTGGACCCCTGCATATCTTTCTCTAAACAATGTACCTAGCAACCTAGATTCTCCATTGTAGTGAGCTTTTTCTACCTTGGCAACCTGTGCTGGTTCCCCTTTTATGGCCACTTTTTCATTTAAACATGTTCTAGACAATTTCTGTAAGACAGGACATAGGTTATTCTTACCTGAATGATTAATAGTTAATATAGGCTGCTTCAGAAATGTGTGCCAACCATAAGGCTGAGGTGGAGAGAAAGCACTGTGCTGTCTCTGGGCAAAGCTCCCTGTACTTTACTGCATACATCTTCTCCTAGAAGTCAATAGGCTTGAGTAGCCCCTACAGTTTCAAAATATTCACATTAAGGTGCCCCAGTGCAATTGTTGCCTGCTTTGGAGATATATTCTGGGTGCTTCCTTTATATGATGCTTAATTTTTGTGTCAACTGGACTACACTAATAAACACTTAGGAGATATTAATGAGTGTGTCTGTGAGAGTGTTTTGAGAATTACATCTAATGGATTACTTATCCACTGATGGATTCATAATTTAAATAGATTATGGAGAGTAGAACTCTAGAAGGTGAAGGCTGTTCTGCCCAATGGCCTGGGGCCATATTATCATGGACTTATTCTTCTGAAACATTAAGCCAAAATAAATTATTTTTAGTTTTTATGTCAATGATTATGTAGCATGTCACCAATTCCTATAATCTTCTTTGGGTCATTATAACACTAACCTTACTTTCTAAATGAAAAGGAAGAAATTTAGAGAGGTAAATCTTATCTATGGTCCAGATATGAGGCTCCTAGTCCTTTGCCTCAGAAAACAGCCATCAACGTTCCATTCAACACAAGGACAAAAGGACCAATTACTTTGGTGATTATTAACAGAAGTCAATGTGTCTCTAGTTTGGCTCTTCAGATTACTGATCAAAGCTTTGTCTTGGTGCTCAAGTTTAAGTTTTGGCATTCTTTTAATACAAAACAACATATTATCTCTTCTAAAAAACAAGCAAATGATGTATATAATACATCTCATGTTTCAGTAACCATTATTTCAGTGGGTTTTTTCCAAAGGGAATCATTTTCAATATATGGATCCTAACTGTGATCTGGAAAAGCTCCTGATTAAATAATACATTTTCAAATTAGATTTTTCTAGGTGGGAAACTTAATCTGGAATTGCCTACAGTCCTAAAAATAAGTATACTTCTAGATATAAATATGAGTAAGTTCAACAGTACATGTTCACACTTTCAAACCTGTAACAGTTACTAGTTTCGAAGTTCCCGCCAGCGGGTACTCCATGCTGTGGAAATGCTGTGGAAGGAAGCCATTGATTATGGAAAGAAGCAGGAAACAAAGGAATGTGTTGGAGCAAGACGAGATCCGATCAAGCTCAAAAGAAATCTTTAATGGTACAATGTTTTAAACACATTAAGGCGGGAAATGGCAGGGGCAGGGAGAATCCATAATGCGACCAGACATCAATTATGACATAGTTGCACCTGAGCTACAGGCCGGACGTTTAATCCCTACCTGGGGGCAGTAACAATGGGGAGGAAACAAGGAGAGGCCTGCTAGAGCCGGAACACCTTGAATTGCTAATCAAGCCCAGCCTAAAAGTCAGGGCCTAGGGGAGACACCTGCTGAGCGATCCGAGACACTGTGACTAGCAAGATAAGTCAAAACTGAGATCTTTCATCTAGCAGACTTAGTCAAACCTGGGATCTTTGTCCAGCAGATATGCAAAAGGCCAAGGCCTTGGTCTCCAACACAAACCCTCTCACCTTAATTAGTACAGAGCACGATCTCATTGGGCTAATTCATGGTACAGATCACCTCCAACTTTGGCACTTCAAGGAGAACAAGATACATGAGGCCTAATGACTTGCTTCACCTGTTCACCTTTAGTGTCAAACATACGGGTGAGATCATCAAAAACAATGAGTGCCCTGCTGTTCACTGAAAATACATTATGAATGAGTGTTTCAATGGCTCGAAGTAAAACATAAATCTCTAAACCTAATGCAAATGATTCTAAATTTCTCTTATCCTCAATTAATATTCTTACAAAGGAGGTATAACACAATATTACAGCTGCTACTGTATCCAATTGACTGCAATTGGAGACATATGCATTTGTATTCATGTTCAAACATATCTCTACCCATTTGTCTTAGTCTATTTTCTGAAACTATCACAGGGCACATGAGAGTAGATTATCTATAAAGACCAGGGATGTATATTTTACAGCTTCAATGCCTAGGAAGTCCAAGCTTGAGGAGCCCCAAGCTAGTAAGGGCTTTTGCCTGTTCGTCTCATTGCATAAGGTAGGAGGGAAGGAAATATCTCATGAGGGAGAAACCAGGAAGAGCCCAGTTTGTTCTTATATCCAGGCCTGCAATAATGGCGAACTCTCATGATAACACTATTGATCCATTCATGAGAGAAGAGTTTGTGACCTGGTTACCTCTGAGAGGCTCCTCATTTCAGAAATGTTCCCTTAGGATTAGGTGTTCAATAACAGAGCACTGGGAGAGGGCACATTTAGCACCCTTAATACCACCTTAGTAGGAATAAGTTTAGGCACAAAACTAAACAGATTCTCTCAATTTTACTTGGTTTATTTGGAGCTCTACATTCTGTTCAAGGATTATGTATTTAATGTATTCTCTACAAGGTCAAGACACATAACGATAGCTTTAAACCACTTTTTTTAAGAAAGGGAAGAAAGGAAATAATTGCATGTCACATTTCAGTTGTCAACTGTCTTCAGTATGACAGAGGCATGCCAGTGAATTTCAAAGGACAAGCAAGCAGAAACTTCTTCCTACGTGTCTGTTCACCAAGCTCATAATATTAGCAGTCCCGGAAAGGTACTTTATTCATATGCCTTCATTCAGTGTTTACCATGCTCATTCATTCCTTTAAAGAGCTGCAAACCACAGTCAAATAATCAGCAAATGGGTTCAGTGAGAGAACAAGACAAGCATTTGAAACCATAGTTTTAAGCAGTCAGAACCTGTGTTCGAGTGTCAGAGGGTTAACAAGATCTTCAGTTCCATGAAAGAGTGTTTAAAATAAAAAGACAAATCTTTGACATTCCATTTCTCTCTCTTCTGTGCTTTCAGGCCCCAGATCTTTTCTTTTTTTTTCTTTTTTTTTCCTTTTCATATGAAAGCTTATCCAAGAATATTGGATGTACATTTGAGGCTGGGGGTGAAAAGAACAGCTTGTGTCACATTTTTCGAAGTCTTCCAAATGCTAAATCATCCTCAAACATTCTTTGATACGACTTGGCTCGGAAATTCCTCCACTTTGGCCACACTCAGTTGCATCTTTCCACTCTGTGAGCAACTCAGTCAGCTCTTCTCAAGGCCTGCGGGAATGGAGAGGAAGAAATTGACTTTTCCATAAGTCAAACTGCCATCTGCTAAGGATACTGCCCCTGTCTTTAACTCTGTACAGAATTAACTTCCTGGTTACTTCCCCAGGCTTAAATGGAAGCAGTAACCAAACTGAGAGGCTTAACAGCTCCAATATCATAGGCTTCCAGGACAGAACAGAAAGAGAACATGAAAGTAAATATCTGCTTTCTCGGCCAGCAGAGAAGTGGACTGAGTCCAAATCTCACAACCCTTCTGGCATCTGGACCACTTATATAACTCTCACGAGAACAATGGCTATTGTCAAGTCTCAACTATGCAGGACAGCTCAGCATCCCTCCTTTTCTTCCTTCATTTTTTTTAAAATAAACTATCTGTTGGTCACACTAAAACTGGGGCATCATTTCTAAATTTCGTCCCCCACTGAGATAGACTCTAAAAACAGACTGTCATCCGCTGTAGCCAGGTCTACCTGAAAGGACAACAAGATCCCCCAGGGGAAAGGTATGCCCCCACTGGGTCCACCATGCCTTCCTATGTGCTTTGGTTTTTTTTCTGCACCATAAAATCTTCTAACCAGCATGTTCAATTTTCCTTTTCTTCCTTTCATATTTATTTTCTGAAGAACTCGGTGACATTGTAATTGAGATTTGCAATGGGCATAAATATTGTGCTGAAATATGACAAGTCACAATTCATTTGTGTCACTCCATTCATTATAGCTGTGTCAATGTTTCTCCTTTTAAAATTTGAGTAGCAAAATCTCTAAGACACAGCAAGGACCTGCAAAAGCACACAATGGACTCATAGCAGCACTTCTAGGGATGTCGTGCACAACTAAATTATTTCATAATTGAAAGATGGTTTCTAAAGAAATGCCTGATTTTTAGTTTCGAGTAATTGTGTGGGTACAACAAAGCTAGGAAACTGTCTAATGAAACTCCGTGCTTTGTGCAGTCGCTGTGACCTCCCAATGCAAGCCAGTTGTCTGGAATGTAAATATTTACTTCTTTCTAATGTGCTCGGGGAGCAGACAAAGTTGCCTGACACTACCCATTCAGCAAATACACAGTTGAGATAATGTAAGCTTCAGAACTGCATCTATCCAATAAATTCAAGAATCTGACTCAGAATCAGTGTCAACAGACCCTTTTAAACCCATATTTATTGCAAGGAGCTGTGCTAAAAAATGGAAATGCAAAGAGTCATATAATATAAGCTTTGCCATAAAAGAGTTTATAATCTAATTGGGGGCATAAATCTTACACAAAAGTACACCATCCATGGTGTTAGGGAATATATGAGTGATGAAACCAATAAATTCAATATAATCTTATTGGAGAGCCCAGGAAATAAAAACACACAGCTCCAATATCCTCAGTGAGAACACAGGTGGAGATGCAGATGTCTATGGCACATGTGAGCTCATTGGCTTCTGGTCTCATTGAAACTGTAATCTGGAGAATGTTAGCTACAAATAACTTAAGAATGTGCTGCAGAGGACTCATCACATGTGAAAACACACAAGCTTCTAAATGACAAACTTCAGAGAACACTATGTAAATGTTCAAAATGGTTGTTTTTTACTCTTTTGCCCCTTTGCATGTGTGTGATTGTGTGTGTGTGGTGTGTGTGTGTGTGTGTGTGTGTGTGTGTGTGTGAGAGAGAGAGAGAGAGAGAGAGAGAGAGAGAGAGAGAGAGAAAGAGAGAGAGAGGTGTATAAGTGCCATTGGAGACCCAAATAGTGTGTCCCATCCCCCTTGGAAATGGACTTGTAAGTCACACAACATGGGGGTTGGGAACTGAATATGAGTCCTTTTAAAGAATATCAAAGGCCTTTAGCCTCTTAGCCTTCTCTCCAGCCCCCTCAAAATGGTATTTCTTAAAATATATTCCAATGATAATACTATCAAAATATGGTCAGGGATATTATGTGGCATATACTCATATACCATATCTCAGCTAAATATGTGCTTAGATATGCCATTTATGTAAATTTATACATACTTTAAGTCTGAATATGAAACTAAAGGCAAATGTTGAGTAATTTTTTTAGTATTGTGTGATTAATTGCTTTTAACTGTTCACTTTCCTGTTGTCCTTTCTAATTTATGATGTACTCATTTGTGGTATTTTCATTGTATTTTTAGTTGATAAGAGTTCATGTTATAGAGCACTATTATGTTTACAAGATAAAAATGAGCAGAGGATACATCCTGCCTGTCCCACCCATATGTTCCCTTCCTATGACATCCTGCACCGGGGATTTATTACATTTATTGTAACTGTGGGAATGGTACTGATGCCTTATCACCATCCCAACTTCCTACTTAAAAATGGACTTTGTGTTATATAGCTGTGCTAGAATAGGTTACGGCCTGTCTCCGCCATCAGACCATCACATGGAGTGCTTTCATTACACTGAAGTTCCCACGTGCTCTGCCCACTCATCTGTACCATCTCTCCGAACCCCTCATATCACTGACTTTTTCCTTTACATCTTTGCCCTTTCTATGATACTAGGCATTTGGAATCATGTTAAATGTCACCCTTTCAGGCTACTTCCATTCATTTAATAGTTATTAAGATTCTTCCAAGCCCTATTGTGACTTGATGGTACATTTCTTTTCATCACTGAACATTAGTTCCTTTTATGAATGCACTAGTTTGCCTTCTCATTCATCTGCTGAGAGGCATTTTAGTTACTTAGAATTGTCACAGCTATGTGTCGTGTGACAAGATTTTTCTGGGGGAGACACAACAGATGTCTACTCACTCCAGATAGGGAGCCATTGGCAGACAAAAGTAAAGATACCACCAAAGTCCAACTAGGTGAATGAGTTTTATTGGGGTTACTTACAGGAGTAAGAGTGAAATGTCACTTACAAGAGCAGAAATGAGTCGAAGACAACAGCCTCACAATAGTGCACCCCAGCATGGGTGACAGCTCATAAAAGCTGGAACATACTGCAGTCTCTTCAACAGGTTGAAGAGTGTCCCTTACAAGTGACTCAGTTGGGCTAATCCTCTTCCAGGCAGCTTGACTAGTTTCTGCAGGCAAAGAAAGAGCAAGCTTCCTTCTCTCACGTCCTTCATATAACCTTCCTGTAGAGGGTGTGGTCAAGATTAAAGGTGGGCCTTCCTACCTCAAAAGATCTGGATTAAAAGTGTATCTTCTCAGCTGTGTGGTGTTGGCATGTGCACCTAATGCCAGCACTTGGGGAGTGGAGGCAAGTGGATCACTGTGAGTCCAAAGCAAGCCAGGTCTAAAGAGTGGGTTCCATGACAGTCAGGGCTACACAGAGAAATTTTGTCTCTAAAAAACAAGAAAGAAAGAAAGAAAGAAAGAAAGAAAGAAAGAAAGAAAGAAAGAAAGAAAGAAAGAAAGAAAGAAAGAAAGAAAGAAAGAAAGAAAGAAAGAAAGAGGGAAGGAAGGAAGGAAGGAAGGAAGGAAGGAAGGAAGGAAGGAAGGAAGAAAATAAAGTAATTTTTTCCCACCTCAAACCTCAAAGATCTGGATTAGAAATAGCTCTTCCCACTTCAAATGATTTAGTTAAGAAAACAATCCCTTCTCTTATGCCCAACCATTTGGATTTTATTCATTCCAGGTGTAGTAGAGTTGACAACCAAGAATAGCCATCACAAGTAGCATTCTGATTAGAGCAAGAGGGAAGCTAAATATGATTTTGATTTAAAAATATGACCATATGAAACCCAAGAAGAAAGACCACACCAACGTGTGGATTCTACAGTCCTACTCAGGAGGAGGAAGAAAATAATCTCAGTAAGTAGAGGGAGAGAGGGATCTGGGAGGCGGAGAGGAGGGGCAGGGGAAACGGTAGACCAGTTCAGATAAAGGAGGAGTTGGGGGAGAAGTACAGAAGGTCAGGAATTTGAAAGGTGGTGTAGCACTTGGGAGGCAGAGGCAGGTGGATTTCTGAGTTCGAGGCCAGCCTGGTCTACACAGTGAGTTCCAGGACAGCCAGGGCTACACAGAGAAACCCTGTCTCGAAAAACAAAAAAAAAAAAAGAAAGAAAGAAAGAAAGAAAGAAAGAAAGAAAGAAAGAAAGAAAGAAAGAAAGAAAGAAAGAAAGAGAAAGGTGGTGTATAGCAGTGAGAGAGGGGAAACTGAGGGTAGCCGCTAGAAAGTCCCAGATGCCAGGGACCCAAGAGATTTCCAGAAACCAACAGGGATGACATTAGCCGAAATACCCAAAAAAGGGGAGATAGAACCTGTAGAGATCATATCCAGTAGATAGGCATGGCCCCCGGTTGAGGGATGGGGCCACCCACCCACCTCAAAAATATTAATTCAGAATTCCTCCTGTCAAAAGGAAATGCAGGGACAAAGAGTGGAGCAGAGACTAAAGGAAAAACTACCCAGAGACTGCCCCACCTAGGGAAACATCCCATCTGCAGACACCAAACCCAGACACTATTGCAGATGACAAGAAGTACTTGCTGACAGAAGCCTGGTATTACTGTTTCCTGAGAGGCTTTGCCAGAGCCTGACCGATACAGGTGCAGATACAGATGCACACAGCCAGACATCTGACTGAGCTCGGGGACCTCAATGGACAAGTTAGGGAAAGGACTGTAGGAGCTGACAGGGTTTGCAACTCCATAGGAAGAACAACAATATCAACCAACCAGACTCCCCAAATCTCTCAGGGACTAAATGACCAACCAAAGAGTACACATTGGGGAACCCATGGCTCCAGCTGGATATGTAGCAGAGGATTGCCTTATCTGGCATCACTTGGGGGGGTGGGGGGAGACCCTTGGTCCTGAGGAGGCTCGATGACCCAGGGTAGAGTAATGCTAGGACACTGAGGCAGGAGTGGGTGAGGGAGCACCCTCATAGAGGCAGTGGGAGGGAAGAGGGGATAAGGGGCTTGTGGAGGGGAAACTGGGAAGGGGGATAACATTTGAAATGTAAATAAACAAAATAACCAACAAAAAAGACAATAACAAAAATCTAACTATCTATATATTCAAATGTTCAATATATATAATATATATACACATTTTAACTTCATCTTTTAAAAACTGTTTATCTTATTCACTTGTTAATTGATTGGGTTGTTTGGCTTGTTTTTGGTTTCTTTTAGTTCTTTGACTATTCTACATATATTTTCAGATGTACAGTAGCAAAATTGTTCTCCCATCTTGCAGGCCAGTTCTTCAGTCGATTAACAATTTTCTTAGCTGTTGAAAATCTTTGAAATCTCACCAAGGTTAGGTGGTGGGGGCAGATGAATTGTCCTTCACATGAGAACTTCATTAAGAGAGCTATTAGTGCCACAGGGACAACAGTCAATAACAGTACAGTATGCTTCCATAGCAAAAGGGATTTCAGCCACACCAGACAAGGCAAGGTGCCCAAACCTTAAATGCTTCTGGCAGAGGGCATGGGTTGTTCGAAGAGGCAGCAGGCTTCATTAATAAGTGAGCTACCAACCTCAGTCAGGTTGGACTGGATTCCCAGGCAACAGAGGCAATGGCAGGGATTTGGCCCTCATGAGAGCTGTGAAGGGAAAAACCTGGGGATCACATCAGCTCTTTGCAACTGGGGCAGTGTAGACAGAGGCTGCTCTGCATGTGGCCAGTGCCAGAAGAAAGCCGCTCCTGTGACCTAACTTGTCCAATGTTAGAGTCATTTCCTTAGCAACTGGAGTCTCATTCAGGCACTTAGAATTAGAGTCCCCAGTAAAGGGGAATGTCAAGGGGGGAATATGGGGATGGGTGGGCGGGTGGGTGGGAGGTGGAATTCCCTCATAGAGGCAGGGATGGGGAGGGGATAGGGGGTTTCCAAAGAGGAGACCCAGAAAAGGGGAAACATTGGAAATGTAAATAAAGTATCAAAAAAAAAAATTATACCTTGAAGTGTTTGCCTGACTTGTTCCTCTAAGAGTATCAGAGTTTCAGATCTTAGATTAAGACCTTGGTCCATTCACGTAGTTTTTTTTTTATTTTTTATTTTTCAGAGTGAGAAATAGGAGTCGCCGGGCAGTGGTGGCACACACCTTTAATCTCAGCACTTGGGAGGCAGAGGCAGGTGGATTTCTGAGTTCAAGGCCAGTCTGGTCTACAGAGTGAGTTCCAGGACAGCCAGGGCTACACAGAGAAACCCTGTCTCAAAAGAGAGAGAGAGAGAGAGAGAGAGAGAGAGAGAGAGAGAGAGAGAGAGAAATAGGAGTCTAGTTTGAATCTTCAACACATGGATACCCAGTTTTCTCAGTACCATTTGTTGAAAAAGCTATCTTGCCAATGATCTGGTGATTATATTTGTGTAAATTTATACTGTTTCCCTGATTTATTTGTCTGTTCTTTGTCAGTAACCCCTTACCTGGGTTATTGTGGCTTTTCAATAAGTTTCATAAGCTCCTGAAGTAATTTGAATAGTTTATGCACTCCAAATTTTTTTTCTTCACTGTACTAAAATTACTCTAGGATATTCTGAGGTTTTTGTTTTGTTTTTTGTTTTCTTAACATTTGAATATACAGCCTAGCAGGCCTGGAGTATCTCAGTAGGTCCTCACAAATCATTTCACACTCTAAACAAAGTCATCTTTGAGTTACCATTACTAGGTTCTTGAATAGAGGCAACAAATTAACAAAAAAAAAAAAAAAAAAAAAAAAAAAAAAAAGGCAGGCCACAGAGACTGAGGGACAGGAAATTCCGGTCTCCATTGGCGGCTGGGGACCTCAGCTTGGGCCACAGGGCTCCATAGCCAATTAGCGCCGAGAGAAAGCTACCCTCCCAGGAGCTTGGAAAAGCCGGGAGTGGGGCCACGACACGCTCAACAGCTCACCAGGAACCACCCCGAACCTGCGAGACACAGGGACTGAGGTAGGCAGGCATAGAAACCCCCTAGATCCCATCGGCAGCAGCAGGAGACCTCCGCCTGGGCCACCAGGGTTCCATAGCCAAGCAGCGCCGGGGAGAAAGTTACTCTCCCAGGAGTGTGGAAAAAACGCCTCTCACAGAGAGCAGGTCTTCAAGGAGTATTGATACAGAGGCCTGCAGGTGGGAAAAGCCATAGCTAGACAGAGTAAGAACAGCTAACATCAGAGTTAACAAGATGGCAAAAGGCAAGGGCAAGAACCTAAGGAACAGTAACCAAGACCACTTGGCATCATCAGAACCCAGTTCTCCCACCACAGCAAGCCCTGGATTCCCCAATACCCCAGAAAAGCAAGACTCCGATTTAAAATCATTTCTCATGATGATGATAGAAGATTTTAAGAAAGAAATTAATACACTTAAAGAAACACAAGAGAACAGAGGTGAAGAACTAGAAGTCCTTAAAGAGGAAACACAGAAATCCATTAAAGAATTACAGGAAAACACAATCAAACAGACAAAGGAAATGAACAAAACCGTCCAGGAGCTAAAAATAGAAATAGAAACAATAAGGAATTCACAAAAAGAGACAACCCTGGAGTTAGAAAACCTAGGAAAGTGATCAGGAGACATAGATACAAGCATAATCAACAGAATACAAGAAATAGAAGAGAGAATCTCAGGAGCAGAAGATACCATTGACAACATCGACACAACAGTAACATACAAAATGCAAAAAGCTCCTAACCCAAAACATCCATGAAATCCAGGACACAATGAGAAGACAGAACCTAAGGATAATAGGTATAGAAGAGAGTGAAGATTCCCAACTTAAAGGACCAGTAAATATCTTCAACAAAATCATAGAAGAAAACTTCCCTAACTTAAAGAAAGAGATGAACATAAATATACAAGAAGT
>CM052704.1:56987122-57021784 GCA_028551405.1 Uromys caudimaculatus
TATGGGGATGGGTGGGCAGGTGGGTGGGAGGTGGAATTCCCTCATAGAGGCGGGGAAGGAGAGGGAATAGGGGGTTTCCAAAGAGGAGACCCAGAAAAGGGGAAACATTGGAAATGTAAATAAAGTATCAAAAAAAAAGATAATAAAAAAAAAAAACTTTAAGTGAGGTAACTAGCAAATGATGGAGCTTAATTTCAAACTCATGATGATCCAATTCAGAAATATATGACTCATACATGGTTTCCTTGCTTTGAATATGAGAGCAAATGACATCAAGAATTACTGCAGCAGCTTGTCTGCAGTTATGGATAGTAGATCCAAAGGAATTACTCAGAAGTGGAAGAGGACAGTGAAAATTTCATGTTAGTTTTCCCTTCTAACACTTCTCAAAATATATATAATACTTTTTTTTTTTTACTTTCATGTGCATATCTCATTAAAAACTAAGTTAAATTTTTTTTTTTACTTTCATGTGCATATCTCATTAAAAACTAAGTTAAATTTAAATATGTTCATTGGTAAACATGATCAAATTACATTTAAATCGGTAACTACATGGATATATTTTCACCAAGGGACAGTAGAAAAATCAGCTGTTCTTCACTCCTCTGTTCAATTATTTGGACAAGAACCTGCCGTGTTGGAGTCCATTTGAACGATAGTCTGTTAAGTTTGCACAGTGTGGAAAATAATTTTCTCCAACAAATTTGGGTCAATAATTTTTCTTGAAATTGGATAAAGCAGCATGATAGTCAGGCTGAAGAATGAAACCAGCTTGCTCAACCTTAGTTCTCCCAAGCATAATATAATATAACACTGTGCCGGCTAGTTTTATGTCAACTTGATATAAGCTAAAATCATCTGAGAGGAGAGAATCTCCACAGAGAAAATGCCACCATATGATCAGACTGTAGGCAAGTCTGAAGATTGGTGCCATGCTTAGACTGGTGGTCCTGGGTTTTGTAGAAAAGCAGACTGAGTCAGCCATGAGGAGAAAGCCAGTAAGAGCAAGTAGCCCTCCTCCATGGCCTCTGCATCAGCTCCACCTCCAGGTTTGAACACCTGCTTGAATTTCTGTCCTAACTTCCTTCAGTGACAGACTGTGACATGGAAGTGTAAGCAAAATAAACCCTTTCCTCTCCAAGTTGCTTTTGGTCAACAGCAATAGTTAACCTTACTAAAACAAATACCAATCTGTTTTCAATGTGTATGATACGTGTGAATGCAAAATTACCAATTCTATCAAATTCTGCTTTCATTCCATTTTTCTTCTTTCACCTGACAGTGATAAAACTAGCTCTTTTCACATTAGTAGGGGGTCACTCGACCTCCATCTACAGTGATTAGGACAGAGGGTTTCCTACTGTGTTTCATTTACCTGACTCCTTCAAGAGTTACCACAGCCTTTCATTATTAGTTTAAATGTCACAAAAACATAACCCTTCCAGCTTAAACAGCCAAGAGCTAATTACCACTCCTCTTTCCAGCGAAAGAAACTTGATATCATGTTCACTCTCACCATATCCTGCGGTATAGCAGCCTTATCATTAAATTCATAAGTAGATGAATTTAATGCTTTTACTTGATAAAGAAAGCAGCCTCTTTACCCAATGTCTTAATAGAAAGCCCAGGAGAAAAAAATGTAAAAGAAAAGAAGGAAAACACGCTTTCGCCCTTGATTTTTCTGGAATTTGACATTTGGCTGGAGAAGGAGAAAGTGGTAGATGCTAATATACGGCGGATGTTGCTCAATTATTATCAATTGCCATATGCTACAATTCCAAAGGCATTAGATAAGTTAATTATGTTTAGTAAAAATACATAAGGAATATATATATAAAGAATAGTAATAGTCAGACTTTCAAATAAAACCTTATCAAAGCTGATAAAACATTGTTTTATTTACTGCTAATTATTTATTTTCAGTAACATATTTTAGTCATAAACACACAAAAATAGATAGGTCAAAATCTCAACATCATTCTTCACCTTCAAGCTATTTATAATTTTTAGAGATATGATTCTATAGCACTTTAAGATACACAAGTTATTTCAGATGAAATTATTAATGACTAGAAATATTAGCTCAAGAATCTGCAGAAGACCTGACTATGAAAAATGATTTAACTGCAAAGGGACTCAGTAAGCAGTCTCTTGACTAAGAAAGTCAAAATCATGAGCGAAAATCAGCAGCTTATCTGAAAGACTTATCTGAGTGATCCTAACATACAAGAGATACTTGGAGAGGTGTTGAACATGTTCAGCCACTGTGTAAATTCAAGTTAAAATGCTTTGAGATTCTATCTCACCCAATCTGAATAGCTACCAGCCAGAAAAATAGTGGCTGCTGAGGATGTAAAAGGAGAACATTTTCCATTGCTGGTGGCAATGTAACTGAGACAGCCAATGTGGAGATGCTTCAAAAAGGTTAAAAACTGACCTACTGTGTAATCCACCTCTAACACTCTCAGGCGTATGCCCAAAGGATTCTATGTCAGCATACATCACAGATAACTGTACATCTCCATTTTCTGCTTCACTATTCACAAGAGACAGGATGTTGAATGAGCCTGACATGATATAGGAAATGCCTGTATAATTTAAATCTAGTTTTTACATATAAGATAAAACATGGAACATTCCTCTTTTCCCCTCACATTACCCTCTCTTTTCTGCTTTCCTCCAATTCTTTGGTCCATTTCTTTGTCCTAAATAGTCTCTCTCTTCCTTTCATGTCTAGATTCTGCATAGGAGAGGAATCTTGTAATATTAATTTTTCTAGGTCTAGCTTATCTTGCTTAAATGTAACAATCTCCACTTTTTGACTCAATTTCATTCTTCCGTAATGATTATTAAAACTCCACTGTGGATATGTATCATTTTATGTATGCATTTGTTGGTTGATATCTTGGTTGATTCCCATTGTGGTAGCCTATTGTGAATGGTGCCAGGATAAGCTAATTTACATTCCCATTAGCAATGCATATAGGTCTTCTTTCCTCATATCCTTGACAGCCTTTGTTGCTGTTTTATGCCCTGATGGTAGTCACTGTGACAGGAATGGGTGGATTTTTAATACAGTTTTGATCTGCATTTCCAAGATAGCTATGGTAAGGGATAGTTTCTTTTTTCATTCTTAGCACTACCTATTCAATGCATTTATTAATTGGATTGATGCCCCTTTTTTAGTTCTTTGGATATTCTAGATATTAAGTCCCTTTCAGGTATATGTCTGGTGATGGCTTTCCTCTAGTCTGTGGTTTATCTGTCAGTCACTTCAGTTGTTGTGCAGAGTCCTTTTAGTTTCAGGTGATACCATTGGTGGATGCCTGATTGTATTTAGTTTCAGGTGATACCATTGGTGGATGCCTGATTGTATTTAGTTTCAGGTGATACCATTGGTGGATGCCTGATTGTATTTACTTTCAGGTGATACCATTGGTGGATGCCTGATTGTATTTAGTTTCAGGTGATACCATTGGTGGATGCCTGATTGTATTTCTTGAGCTACTGCAGCCTGGTTCAGAAAGTCCTTACCTGTGCCCATCTCTTAAGGTGTCCCCTACTTTTTACTCTAGCAGTATCAGCTTCAGGTCTTACACTCAGGACTTTACTCCATGTGAAAAGGGTTTTTGTGTATTGTGAAATGAAAGTATCTAGTTTCTTTCTTCTACATGCAAGTATCCAGTTTTTCCAGCACTACTGTTGATGAGGCTGCCTTTTCTCAAATATGAACCTTCTGTCAAAAATGAGATAGAAGTAGTTGCCAAGGTTTTGATGTGGGTCTTCTATTCTTGGCTTTTGGTCTACACATTAATTCATAGGTAAATATGTGTGTAGTGTTATTTTGTTACAATCTCCTCTTGAAATCAGGTATGGCTATACCTCCAGAATTGTTTTTTTGTTCATAGCTGACTTGACTACCTAGGGCCTTTTATATTTCTATATGGACCTCATTTAGAGCTATTTATTCTATTTCTTTGGAGAATATCATTGGAATTTTCATGGAGATTACATTGAATCTGTGATCACTTTTGGTAATGTAGCCATTTTTACCTTATTAGTTCTTCTAACCCATGACAATCGTGAGTCTGGACTAGTGATTCGAAACCTGCTGATCACAACCCCTTTGGGGTTGAAGGACCTTTTCTCAGGGGTTACATAGCAAATATTCTGCATATCAGATATTTACATTATGATTCATTACAGTATCAAAATTACAGTTACAAAGTAGCAAAAAAAAATTTGTGATGGGGAGGTCACCACAACATGAGGAACTGTATTAAAAGGGTTGCAGCATTAGGAAACGTGAGAAACACTGTTGTAGAGTCATTTTTCTTTGTTGGGTTTTTTAATTTTTGTTATAAAAATCATTTCTGTTTTGTATGATAACTCCAAATATTTTCTCTGAGGTTATTGTACATAAAATTGCTTTCTTGATTTTTTTTCTCATCATATTTGTTCTTAGTGCATTAAAAAGTTATTGGTATTTGTATGTGGGGATTTATATGTGTCCTTCTACTTTGATAAAGTATTTATCAGATCTAATAGTTCCCTGGAAGAGTCCCAGGGATCTTTAAATTAGAGGACTGGATCATCTGCATAAAGTGATGTTTCTTCTCTCTCCTTTCCTATTTTTATACATTTTATTTCTTTCTCTTACCTTATTGCTTTCGCTGAAACTTCAGAGGGCACTCTTATTATATTGCTGATTTTAAAGAAAATCAGATTTTCTCCATCTTGTATAATGTTGACTTTAGATTTACGGTATATATCTTTTATTATGTTAGCATGCTTCTTCTATTTCCAGTTTCTTTCCAGCAATTTTTATCATGATGAGATACTGAAACGTTTCAAAGGCATTTTCTGAATGTTTTGAAACCATTGTGTAATTTCTTTCCAGGGCGTATTTATGTGCACTATTCCATTTGCTAATTTGTATCTATAGAACTCTCTTGCATCCTGTGATGCCCAGCATCCTATAAAGGATTCATTTTAATGTGTTGTTAAATTTGATTTGTATTTATTCCATTGAGAATTTTGTATCTGTATTCAAGAAAGAAAGTCCCTCAAAGATTGGTTTTAAGACAGGAAATAAAATTCTAAAGCTTACAAGCTCTAACAAGACTTCCATAGCCAGTATTGGTAGAGAAGAAAATTCAAATTAGCCTAGCACTCATAGGTGACCAACCAAAAACAAGAATAAAATAAGAAAAGTCGACACTCAGACCCAAGGACCTCTCATCCCACTTATGACCAACAAGGCCCTCCTCTGCCACATATGTGGCCAGCACCATGGGTCCCTCCATGTGTATTCTTTGGTTGGTGGTCCAGTCTCCTGGAGCACTGGGGGATAAGGCCAGTTGACACTGTTGCTCCCTCCATGGGGCTGCAAACTCCCTCAGCTCCTTCAGTCCCTTCTCCAACTCATCCATCTGGGACCCCACACTCAGTCCAACGGTTGCTGTGAAGTGAATCTTGGGTATTCTGAACTTTTGGGCTAATATCCACTTATCAATGAGTACATACCTTGTTCGTTCTTCTGTGACTGTGTTACCTCACTCGGGAAGATATTTTCAAGTTCCATCCATTTGCCTGTGAATTTCATGAAGTCATTGTTTTTAATAGCTGAGTAGTACTCCATTGTGTAAATGTACCACATTTTCTGTATCCATTCCTCTGTTGAGGGACATCTGGGTTGTTTCCAGCTTCTGGCTATTATAAATATGGCTGCTATGAACATAGTGGAGCATGTGTCCTTATTACATACATGTTGGAGCATCTTCTGGGTATATGCCCAGAAGCAGTACCCAAATTACATTATTATTTGGAGTTTGCCTGACCTTAACATGAGCAACATTTTTTTTTTCTTTTTTTTTGGTATTTTTCAAGACAGGGTTTCTCTGTGTAGTCCTGGCTGTCCTAGAACTCTCTCTGTAGACCAGGCTGGCCTCGAACTCAGAAATCCACCTGCCTCTGCCTCCCGAGATGAGCAACATTTTAAATCAGAAACTTTCAGTGTAGCCAGATCCATAAATGTTCTACTTCCATTTTTGAACTCACGATTGTTGATACTTGCCAGTGAGATGCTAGAAAATATGTACAGCAAAATCGTTGCATGTGTGAATGTATTTGTCATTTCTATAAGTGCTAGACACAGTTAGTAATTCTCTATCTTTGAACTAGAAACTCAGTCACATGTCTCAAGAGTAATAAACATAGCACACAAGAATAATGAGTACTTTCTGCTTCTGGTTTGCACAATGGAAAATAATCAATCAGATTTTCCTCAGTAAATGTACTAGAGAAATATATTGACCCATAACATCTTAGACACCAAAATTGTGGTGTCTTACATAAAAACCCCTCTTCTCTCAATTCTGACACTAAGTTAGCTTCCAATTCCTGGTGCTAAGCACTCCATAACATAAGAGTACTTCTATTTCTCAAGATAGCTGCAAGTTCTGAGTTGTCACTTAATGTCACACCCATTAGTTTAAAGATGTGAAGAAACTCTCAAGCTGCTTCAGAGAGCACCACTCTCCCATCACCTACAAGTTCTCCAAACATCACTGTTTAAAGACATTTACAGAAAATTCACTACAAAGGAATGGTTTGTTATACATTTTGCTATTAATGAGGGATTCTATCATCAGCCAATCTTCAGCCACTCTCTAGGGTTCAGGAAAGTGGGGCTATAGTTCCAACCTTCTAAACATGCCTCAATCTTTCTGGCTATGAGTCTCTGGCTGCAAGCTTCAGAAGATCCCACCTACTAACAGCTCCAAAAGCATATGGAGGACATTCATCACTCCAGAGACTCCAAGATGTTTGTGAGATGTGGTCCAGAAACTAAGACAAGGCTAATATATAGCAGCAGGATTTATTTATAAATTTCAAAAATATAATATTATACTTTATTTATGCTTACAAAGTACACTTGAGAGACAAGCAAAATCTGAAAACAGACTTCTTTATGCTACACTTGTGATTATGTTATATATGCTATTGAAATTTTTCATAGCCTATGTGGTTAGAGTTTTTCTTTCTGCAATTTCCAGCATTTGATATTGATCAAAAATAAATCTGACATAGAAATTATTTTAGTGACTTTATGCATCAAGCTTAGATGTCAAATTGGTATGTCAAAAACTCTTAGCTGGCATTTCCCTTCTGAAACAAATTAAAAGTAGGGAAAAAGAAAAAAAAAACATGGAAATTCTACTTGGCTGACACCAATAAATATTTTTAAAGCCACCTTGAACACAAATGAAGAAGGATTCCTTTGGGGTAAAAACGAATACCAAAATGAGAAGGTACAAAAGTTCCAAAAGGATCTTGGTGGAGGAAATGAAAACAAAGAGCACCATCATTGGTGTAAGGGAGGGTGTGCGGAAATGTGGCTGTGGCTCCAGCTACCATGTCTCAAGACAGGAAGTGCATAGCATCTTCACTGTAATTAGTAGAGAGAGAGAGAGAGAGAGAGAGAGAGAGAGAGAGAGAGAGAGAGAGAGAGAGGAAACTATGAGAAGTGAAAGACAATAAATTACTTTAGTCAGAGTTCTGAGAGTCAAAGGCTGTGTCCTGTCATCCTCAACGAGCTGGCTCATCAGTCATGCTCAAAAAGCCAATTAAAATGATGAGTAACAGTAAAATACAATGAAAGAAAAATGTTTTAATCTGGCCACAGTGGGAGAAGGAAAAAGTAATGTGGTCCAGTTGATCCTCAAATTTTATCTTCAGGTCACTGATGTGAGGTTTAACCTTAAATAGAGAACAAGACAGGTGCGTAACTATGTAGTTCTTATGAAGGTAAAGACCCTCCCTCCCTGTCGTTCATTCATCCTTTTGTCCTCTTTGTCCTGTAAAATGACCTGAAAACTTAATTGAACTGCAAAAATCCCTCCCTGGGAAACTATTTCCTCTAGCTCTCAACTGCCTTCAGGTTTCTTTCTCCCAGCATGAGATTCCTGATGCATCCAATTGTTTCCTGATCATTGGCTCAAAAGTCTGGTAGCCAAGAGGAGCACAAGTCTCCCTCTTTAGAATCTTTTCACTCCTCCTATGATAGTCACAATTTCAGGAAAATTTACCTTACAATATATAACACTGGCATCCTGCTTATATTCAATTAAATACATTGGGAAAGTAGAAGATCCTGGGAAAGGCTTTAATTATTCTCTCATCTGACTAAAGACTGGATCCACTAAAGGAAAAATAATTCCCTTCCTTTCCTTCTCTCAGTTCTCATTCTCAAAACTCATATCTGCAAGACAGGAGACTAAAGAGTATAACCATACCTGAACAGATTTTTTATCATCATCTATGCTTGCAGGCAACCATTGGACTGAGTGTGGGGTCCCAGATGGAGTTGGAGAAGGGACTAAAGGAGTTGAGGGGGTTTGCAACCCCATGGGAAGGGAGCAACAGTGTAAACAGGCCACCTGGGGAATGGACCATGAACCAAAGAATACACATAGAGGGACCTATGGTGCTGGCCACATATGTGGCAGAGGATGGCCTTGTGGGCCATCAATGGGAACAGAGGCCCTTGGGCCTGAGGGTGTTAGATGCCCCAGTGTAGGGGAATGCCAGGGTGGGAAGATGGGAGGGGGTGGGTGGATGGAGAAGCACCCTTATAGAGGCAAGGGGAAGAGGGATGGGAGAAAGGGTTTCCGAAGGGGAGACCCAAAAGGGGAAAACATTTGAAATGTAAATAAAGAAAATATCCCAAAAAAGAGAATGAATTAATAGGAAGAAACACAAATGCATTTAATTAATAAATGTTCATGGGGATATGATGGTCTGTACCTGAAATTTCCCCATAGATTCACATGTGGAACACTGTCTTAGTCAATATTTTATTGCTCTGAAGAGACACCACAACCACAGCAACTCTTTTTTGTTTTTTTTTTGTTTTTTTTTTTTTGATACTTTATTTACTTTTCTAATGTCTCCTCCTTTCTAGGTCTCCTCTTTGGAAACTCCCTATCCCCTCCCCCTCTCCAACCTCTATGAGGGAATCCCACCTCCCACCCACCCACTCCTGTATTCCCACCTTGACATTCCCCTTTACTGGGGCCTCTAACACCCTCAGGCCCAAGGGCCTCTCCTCCCCCTGTTGGCCAACAAGGCCCTCCTCTGCCACATATGTGGTCTTAACCATGGGTCCCTCAATGAGTATTCTTTGGTTGGTGGTCTAGCCTCCAGGAGGATGGGGGGGGGGGGTTCGGCCAGTAGACACTGTTGCTCCCTCCATGGGGCTGCAGACTCCCTCAGCTCCTTTAGTCCCTTCTCCCACTCCTCTATCTGGAACCTTACTCTCAGTTCAGCGGTTACTGTAAAGTGAAACTTGGGTATTCTGAACTTTTGGGCTAATATCCACTTATCAGTGAGTACATACCATATTTGTTCTTTTGTGACTGAGTTACCTCACTCAGGATGATATTTTCAAGTTCCATTCATTTGACTGCAAATTTCATGAAGTAATTGTTTTTACACAATGGTGCTGAGTAGTACTCCATTGTGTAAATGTTCCACATTTTCTGTATCCATTCCTCTGATGAGGGACATCTGGGTTGTTTCCAGCTTCTGGCTATTATAAATATGGCTGCTATGAACATAGTGGAGTATGTGTCTTTATTACATGTTGGAGCATCTTCTGGGTATATGCCCAGGAGTTGTATAGCTGGGTCCTCAGGTAGTATTATGTCCATTTTTCTGAGGGTCCGCCAAACTGATTTCCAGAGTGGTTGTACCAGCTTGCAATCCCACCAACAATGGAGGAGTGTTCCTCTTTCTCCACATCCTCGCCAGCATCTGCTGTCACATGAGTTTTTGATCTTAGCCATTCTGACTGGTGTGAGGTGGAATCTCAGACTTGTTTTGATTTGCATTTCCCTGATGACTAAGGATATTGAACATTTCTTTAGGTGCTTCTCAGCCCTGCAGATTTCCTCAGTTGAGAATAAAGGAAAATATTTCATTGGGGCTGGCTTACAGTTCAGAGATTTAAACATCCGTTGTCATCATGGTCAGAAGCATGGAAGATATAGTACTGTAGCAGAGTAAGCAAAATAACTGAGAAATCTATATCTGGATCGAGAGAGAGAGAGAGAGAGAGAGAGAGAGAGAGAGAGAGAGAGAGAGAGAGAACCGGGACTAACTTGGTTTTTTTTTAATGGATATTTTATTTATTTATATTTCAAATGCTATCCCCATTCCCAGTTTCCTCTCCAGAAACTCCCTATCCCATCCTCCCTACCCCTGCTTCTATGAGGGTGCTCACCAACCCACTCCTGCCTCCCCTCCCTGGCATTCCCCTACACTGGGTAAAGGAGCCTTCCCAGGCCAAGGGCCTCTCCTCCCATTGATGTCCCACAAGGCCATCCTCAGTTACATATGCAGCTGGAGCCATGTGTACTCTTTGGTTGGTGGTTTAGTTCCTAGGAGCTCTAGGGGGTCTGGTTGGTTGATATTGATGTTCTTCCTATAGGGTTGCAAATCCCTTCAGCTTCTTCAGTCCTTTCTCTAACTCCTCCATTGGGGACTCCATGCTCAGTCCAATGGTTGGCTGTGAACATCCTCCTCTGTGTTTGTAGGGCTCTGGCAAAGCCTCTCAGGGGACAGCAATATCAAGCTTCCATCAGCAAGCACTTCCCAGAATCCACAATAGCATCCAGATTTGGTGTTTATATAGGGGATGGATTGGGAGAGCAGTCTCTGAATGGCCTTCCCTTCAGTCTCTGCTCCATACTTAGTCTCCATATTTCCTCCTGTGTGTATTTTGTTCACCCTTCTAAGAAACAATGAAGCATCCAGATTTTAGTCTTCCTTCTTCTTAGGCTTTATATGGTCTGTGAATTGAATCTTGGGTATTCTGAACTTTTGGGCTAATATCTACTTATCAGTGAGTATATAGCATGTGTGTTCTTTTGTGACTGAGTTACCTCACTCAGGATGATATTTTCAAGTTCCATCCATTTGCCTGCAAATTTCATGAAGTCATTGTTTTTAATAGCTGAGTAGTACTCCATTGTGTAAATGTACCACATTTCTGTACCCATTCCTCTGTTGAGGGACATCTGGATTGTTTCCAGCTTCTGGCTATTATAAATATGGCTGCTATGAACACAGTGGAGCATGTGTCCTTATTACATGTTGGAGCATCTTCTGGGTATATGCCCAGGAGTGATATAACTGTGTCCTCAGGTAGTACTATGTCCAACTTTCTGAGGAACTGCCAGACTGATTTCCAGAGTGGTTGTGCCAGTTTGCAATCCCACCAGCAATGGGGGAGTGTTCCTCTTTCTCCACATCCTCGCCATCATGTATTGCCACCTGAGTTTTTTATCTTAGCCATTCCAACTGGTGTGAGGTAGAATCTCAGGGTTGTTTTGATTTGCATTTCCCTGATGACTAAAGATATTGAACATTTCTTTAGGTGCTTCTCAGCCCTTCAAGTTTCCTCAGTTGAGAATTCTCTGTTTAGCTCTGTTTCCCATTTTTTGATAGGGTTACTTGGTTCTCTAGAGTCTAACTTCTTGAGTTCTATGTATATATTGGATATTAGCCCTCTATTGGATGTAGGATTGGTAAAGATCTTTTCCCAATCTGTTGGTTGTCCTTATGCAATATTAGAATGACTATTCAAGCTTGTTTCTTGGGACCATTTGCTTGGAAAATTGTTTTCCAGCCCTTTACTCTGAGATAATGTTTGTCTTTGTCACTGAGGTGCGTTTCCTGTATGCAGCAAAATGCTGGGTCCTGTTTATGTATCCTGTCTGTTAGTCTATGTCTTTTTATTGGGAAATTGAATCCACTAATGTTAAGAGATATTAAGGAATAGTGATTGTTGCTCCCTGTTATTTTTGTTGTTAGAGGTGGAATTATGTTTCTTTGGCTATCTTCTTTTGGGGTTGTTGAAAGAAGATTACCTTCTTGCTTTGTCTAGGATGTAGTTTCCCTCCTTGTGTTGGTGTTTTCCAACTATTATTTTTTGTAGGTTTGGATTTGTGGAAAAGTATTGTGAAAATTTGTTTTTGCCATGGAATATCTTGGTTTCTCCATCTATGTTAATTGAGAGTTTTGCTGGGTATAGTAGCCTGGACTGGCATTTGTGTTCTCTCAGGGTCTGAATGACATCTGCCAGGATCTTCTAGTTTTCATAGTCTCTGGTGAGAAGTCTGGTGTAATTCTGATAGATCTGCCTTTATATGTTATTTGACCTTTTTCCCTTACTGCTTTTAATATTCTTTCGTTATTTTGTGCATTTGGTGTTTTGACTATAATGTGATGGAAGGAATTTCTTTTCTGGTCCAATCTATTTGGAGTACTGTAGGCTTCTTATATGTTTATGGGTATCTCATTCTTTAGGTTAGGAAAATTTTCTTCTATGATCTTGTTGAACATATTTACTGGCCCTTTAAGTTGGGAATCTTCACTCTCTTCTATACCTATTATCCTTAGGCTTGGTTTTTTTCATTGTGTCCTAGATTTCCTGGATGTTTTGGGTTAGGAGCTTTTTGCATTTTCTTTGATTGTTGTGTCAATGTTTTCTATGGTATCTTCTGCATCTGAGACTTTCTCTTCTTTCTCTCATATTCTGTTGGTGGTGCTTGCATCTATGACTCCTGTTCTCTTTCCTAGGTTTTCTATCTCCAGGGTTGTCTCCCTTTGTGATTTCTTTATTGTTTCTATTTCCATTTTTAGATCCTGGATGGTTTTATTCAATTCCTTCACCTGTTCAGTTGTGTTTTCCTGAAATTATTTAAAGGATTTTTGTGTTTTCTCTTTGAGGGCTTCTACCTGTTTAGCTGTGTTCTACTGTATTTCTTTAAGGGAGTTATTTATGTCCTTCTTAAAGTCCTCTATCATCATCATGAGATGTGATTTTAAATCATAGTCTTGCTTTTCTGATGTGTTGGGGTATCCAGGCCTTGCTGTGGTGGGAGAACTGGATTCTGATGATGCCAAGTTGCCTTGGTTTCTGCTGCTTATGTTCTTGCCCTTGCCTCTCACCATCTGGTTATCTCTGCTGTTAGCTGGTCTTGCTGTCTCTGACTGTGACTTGTCCCTCCTGCAAGCCAGTGTGTCAGTACTCCTGGGAGACCAGTTCTCTCTGGGAGGAATTTGGGTATGGAGAGCTATGGCACAGGATCAGCTCCAGGAGCAGACGGAAGCCAGAAGGATCCTACCCCAGGCTGCTCCTCAGTTCCTGTGTCCTGAGGGCTCCGGATAGGTCCCTCTGAGTTGAAGTGGTGATCTTCTCTGTGCTCATAAGTGTGTCCATGCTCCTGGGAGACCAGCTCTCTCTCCTGGCGGTATTTTGGTATGGAGCTCTGTAGCACTGACTTCAAGTCTTTGATGAAAGAAGTTGAAGAAGATATCAAAGGATGAAAAGATTTCTCATCTTCATGGATCAGTAGGATTAACATAGTAAAAAAGTTCATCCTACCGAAAACAATCTACAGCTTCAATGCTATTCCCATCAAAATTCAAACACAATTCTTCACAGTCCTTGAACGGACAATTCTCAGCTTCATATAGAAAAGCCAAAAACACAGAATAGCTAAAAAATTAATCCTGAACAACAAACGCAGGCTGGTCTGAGGCCCCTGACGCATATCAAACAGAGGTCTGCCAGGTCTGGCCTCAGTGGGAGAAGATGAGTTTAATCCTCTAGAGACTTGAGAACCCAGGGAAGAGGGAGGGCTGGTGGGGGAAACACCCTCTCAGAAGCAAGGGGGGAGGAGGAATAAGATAAGGAATTGTGGGAGAGGGGACAATGACTGTAATGTAAATAAATAAAATAATTAACATTTATATTTTTAAAATCCTGAACAATAAAAGACCTCCTAGAGTTCTCTTCGTTCTAGATTTCAAGCTGCATTCCATCACTATAGTATTAAAAACAGTATGGTATGTGCATAAAAACAGACACATTGATCAATTGAATCAAACTGAAGAGGCAACATAAACTCACACACATATGGAGACTTCATTTTTGATTAAGCGGACAAAATATCACACTAGAATAAAGAGAGCATCATCAACTAAAACTGATGTGCTTATAGAAGAATGCAAATACATACTTCTCACCCTGTACAACACTAAAGTCCAAATAGAACAGAGACCTCAACCTAAAGTCAGTTATGCTGAACTTTACAGAAGTGAAAGTAGTGATTGGCTCAGGAAAATACTTCCTGACCAGGACAACAATAGCACAGGCACTAAGAGTTAACAATTAATAAATGGGGACCTCATGATACTAAACAGCTTCTGTATGGCAAAACGCACCATAATTCAGACAAATAGGCTGCTGACAGAAAGTGAAAAGATTTTTTATCAACTCCACATCTGATAGATGACTAATATCCAAAATATATAATGGACACAAATAACTAGACTTCAACAAACCAAATTATCCAATTTAAAAATGGAGTACAGATCTAAACAGAGAATTCTCAAAAGGGAAAACTTAATTGACTGAGAAACACTTAAAGAAATGTTCAACATCTTTAGCTATAAGGGAAATGCAAATCAAAACTACTCTAAGATCTCACACTTGTCAGAATGGCTAAGATCAATAACATAAGTGATAGCTCATGCTGTTGAGGATGTGGAGCAATGAGATCACCCCTCCATTGATGATGGGAGTGCAAACTTGTACCCCCACTATGGAAATCATTATGGTGGTTCCTCAGAAAGTTGGGAATCAATCCACCGAAGGTCTAGCTATACCACTCTTAGACTTATATCCAAGAGATACTTCATCCCATCACATGAACGCTCACTCGATCATGTTCATTGCTGCTCTATTCATAACAGTCAGAAACTGGAAACAATCTAGATATCCCTCATCAAAAAAAAAAAAAAAAAGAACATTTAAAAAATGTGATACATTTACACACTGGAGGATTTCTCAGTTATTAAAAAATTGATATTATGAAATTTTCAGGCAAATGGGTGGAACTATAAAAAAGTATATCCTGAATTAGTTAACCCTGACCCAGAAAGAAACATATGTTATATATTCCCTTATATGTGGATATTAGCCATTAAATAAATGATAACCAACCTTTAATCCTTAGACCCAGAGAAATTAAGTAGCTAGAAGACACATGGATCTCTCTGGGAAGAGAAAATAGAATAAATTTTATGGGTGGACTGGGGTAGCGGGTCAGATGGAGACAGAAGGAACAGGTAGGGAGGGGTGAGGGGCTAGGGTTGAAGGAGGGAATGTGGGGGAAAACAATTGGAACTGAAAACCCTCTAAGGGATGGTATGGAAACCTAGTACAATGGAAACTTCCTAAAATATATGAAGGTGATCATAATGAGGCCTCCTAATAAAGGGGGAGATGGATTCCCAGCTGGTTGTCTCCTGTTGCCAAACAAAGTTTCCAGTTTTGGGACTGGGTTGCATTCAGTTGAGTTGTTGGCCAATGAGGTTACCTGGAAATCCCCAAATAATCCAAGCTAAATCATTTCCAAGACAACAAGTTGTTCTTTGCAAACTGACAACACGGCCCATTGCTGAGGACAAAACACATACAACTCTTTGAACATGGAGAAGCTGACTCAGTGCCTACATGGAGCCTCTAGTCACTATTCTTCCATCTTTGATGCTAGAAGATATTCTGCAGGCTACTAAAGGAGAGACATAGACACCAACCCAACTACAAAACTTTTAACTTACAATCTGTCTACACTGCAAGCTTTTCAAACAACAGTGGCACAGAGCATATGGGAATAAACAACCAATGTCTGATTTTACTTAAAGCCCACTCCACAAAACACAGCCCATACCAGCTACTGCTTGGGTGACCAAGAACCAGAGACTTGGGATAAAACCAAGCACTATTGGTTTAAGAGAGTATCAATAAAATGACTCCTAGTGATACCCTTCTATACTCAGTGCCTTATTCAGTCATCATCAGAAAAACTTCCTCCAGCAGCAGATGGCAACAGATGCAGACTCTCAAAACCAGATGTTACTTGGGAAGAGAATGCTTGGAACATACAGCTCTAAATAAGGTGTCTCAATTGTATCCCTCCCTGTAGAACTTGGAAAACCCAGTGTAAGAGAAGGTGGAGAAAGTTTAAGAACCAGAGGAGGTGGAGGACATTAAAAGAAGAAGATGCTCTGAATAAACTAATCAAGGCTCCTATTAACTCATGGAGACTGAAACAGCAAGCACAGGGCTTACACAGATCTGCATCAGGTCCTCTGTATATATATTATAGCTTTCAGCTTAGTATTTTTGTGGGGCCCTTTCATGTGTGAATGAGTAGGTCTCTGATTCTTGTGCCTGCTCTTGGGCCTTTGTTCTTTCTGGTTCAGTCTCGATGGGATTTTTTTTTCTTTATCTTTATCTTTATTTTGCCATGTATCTCTTAGAATCCTGTCCTTTTCTAATGAGAGACAGAAAGGGAATGAATCTAGAGTGGAAGGAAGTTGGGAAAAAACCCAGAGGAGTAGAGGGGAGAGGAAACTCTAATCAGTATATATTATATATAAAAAGAATCTATTTTTAAATAAAAATAAAAACAAAAATATAAGTATAAAATAAAAATTGGCTTATAGTGAAAGACCTGACCCTCTTGTGAGGAGGGTTGAGACCCCTGGCAGGCTTGGAGCTGAGACTGGAAGCTACATGCCCGGGGAAAACCCACTAGCAAACTTAGAGCCAAGATTAGAAACTGCATGTCCGGGCAAAAATCCCACCCAGCTACATTCCTACGGGTGACTTTGACCTGGCGTCAGGTCCAGAGGCAAAACATTTCAGGAACCAGAAATGTTTATGCAACTAACCTGTGAATAGTCCTTACTTCCCTATAATGCAAATTCTTTCCGTTCCCCACCCTTTGCTTTGTGAATGAGCCTTTTCCTGAGTTGTAATTCCTTCCTTGCCTTGGGGATGTTTCTTCTTTTAAATACCTCCAACTTCAGCTGCTGGGGGTCGAACCCCTCTGCCTCTGCGTAGGTTACGTGTTCGACCCCAGTGCACTGGCTTTTCTGCGGTCCTTCTGCCGCCGCCCCCGAATTAAACCTCTTGTGATTGCAGCAAGGACGGTCTTTCGTGAGTTCTTGGGGGGTCGCGCCATCCCGAGACTTGAGCGAGGGTCTCCCCAGTTCAGGGGTCTTTCAATAGAGGCAAAAAATGTTTTAAGCAAAAAGGCTGTAGCACTGGAAATTGAACACAAGGACTCATATACACTAGACACATACTCCATCATCACACTATGTCCCCAGCTTCTAAATATGTTTTCAATGAAATAAGACCATGGGGAGTCATTCGTCAGATAAAGGAAACTGGTACCAAGCTTGACTACCTTAGTTCAATCCTGAAGACTCACATGATACAAGGGAGAATAGATGCCCTCTAGCATACACACACAAACACAGAGAGAGAAAAAGAGAGAGAGAGAGAGAGAGAGAGAGAGAGAGAGAGAGAGAGAGAGAGAGTCACTGATGATAAATAAAATATAAAACAAAGCTACAAAACTTTCAGGAGAAAAGTAGAGTATTTCATGAATATGGAGTAAGGAAAGCATTTTACAAACATTTTTAAAAGGTGCAAAAGAAAAACTCAATATACCATGCCTTATTAAACCAAATCATATGTTCATCAAGAGTGCCAAAATGATGTTACATATTATAAACTACATGAGAAGTTAAATTAACACAGTAACTGACAGAGGTTAAGCAAACACACAAGAAATACTTTCCATTCAATATTAAAATTATAATTCACCCAGTTAATAAATATTGGGAGGGGGATGAGTATTGTCAGTGCTGCCACTCAGATGAAGAGAAGATAATTGTATAGACAATTAAAATGTGTTCTTAACTGCATCAACAACCAGGCAAGTACAAATTTAGATAATTAACCTGCATTTCCCCTTGAGCAGAATAGCCAAACAGTCTATACTAGATAATACAATATTGAGAAAGACATAGTTCCCTGAGCAGCGTCAGACACAACAGATGACACTGTCAACTGGGAAAACCACACAGAAAAATGACTTCAGGTCCACCCAAGCCAATTCATGCAAAGAATCAGACCATCTCAGACTGAAGCACATACCCAAAAGCTGTGGACTCAAACTCCACCCATGCTCTCTAAACACTGTTTTAAAAATTGTTTAACAATGTCAGCCTTAATCAGCCTTTTCTCCTTTGTGTGTTTTGGATAACTTTGTTCAAAGTTAGATGTATTGTGTTGGTTTTATATACAGGTCTTCTATTCCAGACTGTTGATCTATATGTCTGTTTTTATGCCAGTCCCATGCTGAATGTGCTTAATTGACTCTGTAGTATAATGTGAGATCAGGTATTGAGTTACCTTTAGCATTGCTCTTTTTTTTATTGGATATTTTATTTATTTACATTTTAAATATTATCTCCTTTCCAGGTTTCCCCTCCAGAAACCCACTATCCCATCCTCCCTCTCCCTGCTTCTATGAGGGTGTTCACCCACTCACTCCCTCCTCCCCACACTGGCATTCCCCTCTACTGGGGCATGGAACCTTCCCAGGACCAAGGACCTCTCCTCCCACTGATGTCTGACAAGACCATCCTCTGCTACATATGCGGCTGGAGCCATGGGTCCCTCCCTGTGTACTATTTAGTTGGTGGTTTAGTTCCTGGGAGCTCTGGGAGGTCTGGTTGGTTGATATTGTTGCTCTTCCCATGGGTTGCAAACCCTTTCAGCTCCTTCAGTCCTTTCTCTAACTCCTCCATTGGGGACCCTGTGCTCAGTCCAATGGTTGGCTGCAAGTATCTGCCTCTGTATTTCTCAGACTCTGGCAGAGAGTCTGGCAGAGACTCTCAGGAGACACCTATATCAGGCTCCTGTCAGCAAGTACTTCTTGTCATCCACAATAGTGTCTGGGTTTGGTGTCTGTATGTGGAATGGATCCCCAGGTGGGCAGTCTCAGGATGGCCTTTCCTTCAGTCTCTGCTCCACACTTTGTCTCCATATTTCCTCCCATGAGTATTTTGTTCCCCCTGCTAAGAAGGACTAAAGCATCCACATTTTGTTCTTCCTTCTGAGCTTCATGTGGTTTGTGAATTGTATCTGGGGTATTCCAAGCTTTGGAGCTAATATCCACTTATCAGTGAGTACATACCATGTGTGTTCTTTTGTGACTGAGTTATCTCATTCAGGATGATATTTTCAAGTTCCATCCATTTGCCTAAGAATTTCAGGAATTCGTTGTTTTTAATAGCTGAGTAGTACTCCATTATGTAAATGTACCATATTTTCTGTATCCATTCCTCTGTTGAAGGACATCTGTGTTCTTTCCAGCTTCTGGCTATTATAAATAAGGTTGCTATAAACATAGTGGAGCATGTGGACACAGGGGAAAATTTCCTGAACAGAACACCAATGGCTTATGCTCTAAGATCAACAATTGACAAATGGAACCTCATAAAATTGCAAAGCTTCTGTAAAGCAGATACAGTCAATAGGACAAAAGGGCAACCAACAGATTGGGAAAAGATCCTTACCAATCCTACATCTGATAGAGGACTAATATCTAATATATACAAAGAACTCAAGAAGTTAGACACCAGAGAACCAAATAACCCTATTAAAAATTGGGGAACAGAGCTAAACAGAGAATTCTCAACTGAGGAAACTCGAAGGGCTGAGAAGCACCTAAAGAAATGTTCAACATCCTTAGTCATCAGGGAAATGCAAATCAAAACCACCCTGAGATTCCACCTCACACAGGTCAGAATGGCTAAGATCAAAAACTCAGGTGACAGCAGATGCTGACCAAGATGTGGAGAAAGAGGAAAACTCTTCCATTGTTGGTGGGGTTACAAGCTGGTACAACTTCTCTGGAAATCAGTCTGGTGGTTCCTTAGAAAATTGGACATAGTACTACCTGAGGACCCAGCTATACTACTCCTGGGCATATACCCAAAAGAGGCTCCAACATGTAACAAGGACTCATGCTCCACTATGTTCATAGCATTGCTCTTTCTAGTTAGAATTTATTTAAATATTCAGGTTCTTTAAAGGCATCAATCTGAATTTTGAATTCCTTCCTATCTCTGTGAAGGATTTCATTAGAATTTTCCTTGAGACTGTACTAAACAGGTAGATGGGTTTTTCTAATAGAGTCTTCTATGTACAGAATCATATTGTCCTCATGGGAATAATTTGATATCTTCCTTTCCTAGTTTTGCCTCCTTCTCTCTTTTTTAATTACTCTCAGTATTCAAGAATTGTGTTGAATAACAGTAGTAAAGACCTAAAAGGATATCCTAATAATTCTTGAATTTAACAGTGATTACAGTCTTTCCCCAGTATGGGCTTTAATTTTCTATATCAAGACTGTTCTGTGTTAAAACATGTTTCTTCATTTCTTCCTTTTATCATAAAATAATACTGAGTTTTATTACAGGTCTTTTCTATATCTCTTGAGGTGTTAACTTTTTGTCCTTAACTTTGTTTTCTCACTGTATCACACTTATTGATCTCCATTTGGTGAGCTATCCTTGCATCCCTGAAGGAAAAAATAAATTTGATAATGATGTATGATCTTCTTAATGTTTTTTTTAAATCAGTTTCCCTTACCAATTTTTAAATTGATAACTTGTTTCTCTTGATAATCAAGTGATTTAGGAGTTTCAAAATGTCATTCCCAGTCCACTATAAATATAGCATTTTTAAATTAAGCTACTAATAAAATCTATTTTAAAGTACCATCATAAAGGACCTGGTTGACTTTGAGCATGAGCTAAGAACAAGATTTTAGAAGCAATTATTGAAACAGCAGATAACTTGTTCTGTTTCCTTGCTTTGTTGAGGGGATATTGTATTATATATCCCAGGCTTGTTTCAAACTCCCCATATTTCTCTCCTCCTTCAGCCTAGAGAACTGGATATAGCAGGTGCTTTGGAGTAGACCTAGGTCTGAAGAGTGATACCAGCCCTGGACTGGGGACTAGATCCATCAAACTGAACCTTCGAAACCCAAATGCTCTGATCTAAATCTAAACCTCTGCATGGCTTTTTGCTCTTGGCATTGAGATATAGAATCATTTATATGTGTTGTATGAAGGATAAAAATCATTAGCCTGAATATTAATTTTTATAAATTCTAGGGTTTTTTTTTCCTCTTCATTGGAAAGTGTTCACAAGCCAACATACTTTTATTTTTGGATGCAGGAGCTAGCTCTCTGTCAGTAGGAAAGGAAGAGGGCCCAAGCAAAAATCTGCAAGTTGCTCAGATATATCCTCCATTAACTAATGGACTCTAGGTTGAAAGGAAAGATCAGGGTTAAAATAGGACACTGAGGATGAGAAACAAAGAAGCTGGTAGCTGGATATGAGATTACTGAGCTAAATTAACAAAAGAAAAGAAAGCTTTAGGCCCCCAAAGGCAGACCCGCTGGCTTTTGGTAACATAGGCTAGACACTACAGTAGTCTTCTTTAACCTTGCTCCTAATGCAGCTAGACTGACTCCATCTATTTCAGTAAAGAGATCCTGGCCCATATCATAGAGAAGGAGTTAACAAAGAACAATTACTGCTACTTCTTAGTATCTTTGATGAACAAAGAGATATAATGCCTTCTGAATCACTTGCATTAGCCCAGCCCATGACAGCATGGAGAATCAACCAAAATAATAGCAGTTACCTCAGTCTTGTCTACTCTCTGCCATGGCCTTATTAAAACATCTAGACAGAGTTCAGTGGCTTTTTCTCTCTTGTGAACCACTCCACTCTTAGGAGTTTATTTGACTTTTCTCTGATTCTCTATTTTTTTGTTTGTTTGTTTGTTTCTCACTTTTCCCAGTCCTCTTAGTACAGCATGCTTCTGCTTTGCTTGCTCTCAGATGTGCCCATGCCTTTAGCCTTCACTGGTATAAAAGTACCAACTCAGCAGCCACTGTCTCAGGCCAATCTTTGGTGGCCTTGAACTTACAGCACCCTAGGTCTTTGGATCTAGGTCAATGGAGTCATTACAATAAAGGTCCCATTGCATTCCCAAGTGTGTGCCACTTTCAAGGCAATTAACTAAACTGTGACAAAATCTGAGGAAGTTTGTTATCCAGACACCTGTTATACTTTAACATGTACCCTATGGTTTTTGCTACCTTTTATTTAATGTCACTATCCTTAAATTTTAGTAACACTCCCAGAATTTGATGTAAGATAGTGGGGTTGGCAATAAAAGTAAAGTAGTTCCCAGAAGAATGTAAGAAAACTCTTTTTAATAAAATTTTGACTATGAAAATGACCACTCAATCATATTTCAATATGTCTAGGAATATCAAAATAATCAAAAATTTATTAGCCATCTTTTATTTTTAAATACATGTTTAAGCTCTTCTGATGGTATTCAAATATTTAACATCAGTTCTTACTCTCCTTGAGCCCATATTTCTATTCAAAATTTTTCAAATAATTTTTTTCCTAGTGGGATATATTTTATATTGGAAGTAGTTCTTCAGTAAAAAATATTACACTAATTTACAAAGTTAAAAATGTAAACACATAAATGTTAGTGAAAAAATTATAAAAGGAGGCTTCTACTTGCACACAAAGTACACATGATTTTCCTTATTCTGTCCAGCAAGAACTAAAGTTTGCTATTGTATACAGACAGCACATTAGGAGAATCTGAGAGATGTGAAAAGTCTAAGTATCATAGGTTCCAAGAAAGGATACAGTAGTGAGTCCCTTAGGTTTTCTTCTTGCCTCAAATGTTACAAACTTGGAGCTAATGAACCTAGTAAATTGTAAATGCCACACAAAAGGAAGCCTCAACAGAGACTTCTTTAACAGAAGCATGCAAGAACATTGCAAGACTCACAAGAACCGTGCCCAAGGTTACCTGAGCAAGAATGATTGGAGGGAGGGAGTGGAGACTTTTTCTGATGGAGCTGCCTACGGGATATGCAGGGAGCTCAGGGATGCAGTAACTCACTACTCATTGCCTATGCTGGGATGGACTTTTCAAAGATGCATCTTGTTTGAACCACATAAAAGTTAACACTTCTAAATTAGCTTTTAAAAATCTCATTGATATTAGCCCAAAAGTTCAGAATATCCAAGATTCAATTCACAGACCATATGAAGCCTAAGAAGAAGGAAGACCAAAATCTGGATGCTTCAGTGTTTCTTAGAAGGGTGAACAAAATACTCACAGGAGGAAATATGGAGACAAAGTGTGGAGCAGAGACTGAAGGAAAGGATGTCTCTCACCTGGGGACACATTCCATATATAGCCACCAAACCCAGACACTCTTGTGGATACTGGGAAGTGCTTGCTGATAGAAGCATGATAAGCTGTCTCCAGAGAGGCTCAGACAGAGCCTGACAAATATAGAGACAGATGCTCGCAGCCAACCATTGGACTGAGCATGGGGTCCCAGATGAAAAAGTTGGAGAAAGGACTGAAGGAGCTGAGGGGGTGTGCAGCTCCTTGGAGGGAGCAACAGTGTCAACTGGCCAGGCCCCCCAGAGTTCCAGAAGACTGGGTCACCAACCAAAGAAGAAACATGGAGGGACCCATGGTGCTGGCCACATATGTGGCAGAGGAGGGCCTTGTTGGACATCAGTGGGAGGAGAGGCCCTTGGACCTGAGGGTGTTAGATGCCCCAGTATAGGGGAATGCTAAGGAGGGAAGACCGGATTGGGTGGATGGGTGGGGGAGCACCTTCATAGAAGCAGGGAGAGGGGTATAGGATACAGGGTTAGCAAAGGGGAGACCTGGAAAGGAGAAAACATTTGAAATGTAAATAAAGTAAATATCAAAAAAAAGATTTTTCATTGGCTTACAAAACAATTGAATGAAAACATTTCTTTGGGTTTTGCTGTTGTCTTAGTCAGAGTTTATATTTCTGCACAAACATCATGACCAAGAACCAAGCTGAGGAGGAAAGAATGTGTTCAGCTTACATTTCCATGTTGCTATTCATCAGCAAAGGAAGTCAGGACTGGAACTCAAGCAGGTCACAAAGCAGGAGCTGATACACAGGCCATGGAGAGATGTTGCTTACTGGCTTGCTTCCCCTGGTTTGCTCAGCTTGCTTTCTTACCGAACCCAGGACTACCAGTACAAGGATGGCACCACCCACAATGGGCCCTTCCACCCTTGTTCACTAATTGACAAAATACCTTACAGCTGGATCTCATGGAGACATTTCCTCAAGGGAGGCTCCTTTCTCCATGATAACTCCAGCCTGTGTTAAGTTGACACAGAAAACCAGCCAGCCAGTGCAGTTGTTGGTAGTGGTAGTGGTGGTGGTGGTGGTTGGGATGGTGGTGGTGTTATCTTAGATGACTAGACATTTATCTCTGTCTTCCAGGAAAAGTCACACAACAAAACCCTTGAATAATGTGAGACAGTGATCTGTGACAGGAAATCTGGCACCCAGTTGAGCACAGGCATAAAATCTGGGCGACCCAGCGGAACAATCTGCAAGGGACCAGAAAACATTATGCCAACACTCCCGGGAGGTTTTTGGCTCCAGTCACAGTCACGTACCATCCCTCCTCAAGTAGAGACCTGGCCACACAACCCCAAGCCATCCACATGTTACTATATCTGCCTCGCCTCTCCCAGAGGGGCAGGAGTACAATTCCATCCATGCCACTCTCCACAATGAAAATAAACATCTTAGAATTATGGACTGTCTCTTCATCTGGACCCACCATGGGAAGCGAGGGATCCAGCCCTCCATTAAGAAGCCACTTCTAATCTCTCACCAAAGGCTTCACAAGCCGCCTAAACCCAGTCCCTACAGCAATCCCAGCTGCGCTCCAGCTATCTCTTCTGCGGCACCCTGCAGTCACTGCAGTGCCCTGGGCTAGAGAACCCACAGAGAAGCCCACGGAGATAGCTGCCGCACATTCCCAGGAATGGCCCCCTCCCCCACCCACAGGCAGGGCTCACAAAGGCTTCCCACAGCCCCCGCCTGCCCATCGGACTGTGTGGGAAGACATGCGGCCACTTCCTGCATGTCTCCTGCCCTACCTAGAGCCACAGCGCCCGGAACAGACAAGGGTGCTTCTTTCTACCACGCTGGGCTTGTTCCAACAGAATAACATTCTTGAATAGAGTCTAGCAAGGCACTTCAAGTTCCTTTTACCCAATTGTTTTAGAGCTGATGATGTGGGAACCCTACCATTTCAATTCCAGTAATGGAAATCGTCCATTCGGTGTTAGTGGGAATCATGGGCAATACATAGTTCTCCAACTATCTTCCCTTTGAAGCAAGGAGGCCTACCTCAGAATACTGGAAGGTGAGGAAATCCTAGTTCTCCTCCCATCTGCCAGTAACCGGAAGCTCTTACCACTACAGCAGAGCCACATAAATCCAGAAAACACAGGTTTAAATAAAAGATGCTGTCTCCCACAAGGCACAAAATTACAAAGTACCAGGTAAAATTCACTTGTCATACCAAAAGCTGAGATTAGAAACTGAATGAAAACATAAATCCATAAATGCCACCATAAAGTTGATAGAGTTGTTGTAGTAATCTGACAAATATGTAAAAGTAGCCATCATAAAAATGCTTCAAAAAGATACACAAGTTGAAAAATAGAGACTTCAGCAAGAAAGTATAGTATCAGCTAATATAGTATCGGGAAATAGAATATAGAAAAAATAAACAAATGAAAAATTTTAAAGTAGAAAAATATTCAATAGATGGAATCAACAGAAAATGGAAGGAAAAGTGAAAAATAAGTGGATGAAGGAATCAGGAGAGGACTTGGTGGGTAAAAGTGTTTGCAGGATTGAGAACCTGATTCAGATCCCTGGCACCCACATAAAACCATGCACAATTGCATGTGCCTATAACCTTAATACTGGGTAGAGGTAGGTAATGCCAGCATTGGAACTAGCTGTATGGTCACACTATCCAAAAAAAATGCAAGTGAGAAACCCTGAATCAAAGAGATAAAATATAAAATAATATAGAAAGACCCAATGCCCTACACACACACACACACACACACACACACATATATACATATATATATATATATATATATATATATATATATATATACACACACACACACACACACACACACATACATATACAGTGTGTGTGTGTGTATGTATGTATGTATGTATGTATGTATGTATGTATGTATGTACGTGTGCACAGGAATGTACCCACAACTTAGTGCAAGTTTCCAGGTCTAAGGAATTGTGTGTGTGTGTGTAATATATATAAATCAAATACATACACTTAATCTTTATCAGAGAGGTTTCTTCTTGTACTAGATAACTCACATGGAGATTCACAACTGGACAACATACAGAGAGTGGGAGACTTTGGAGCACTCAGTCCTAAATGAGATGATGTCATTATCCCCATGCATACAAGGCTTGGGGATCTATACAGAAGAGGAAGAAATGTCAAGAGATAGTGGGTAACTCTCCTAACCAAGGACTACAGGTGCTGGGAAAGAGAAAACCTGCCTTCTCCAATGGAGTATCTGGACATATCATACTCTGGGTAGTAGATCTCATGCCCAAGAGTAGCTGGCCAGTACAAAACAGGCCCTGTGTATTTTTGAAATTTTTGGGATTTTTGTCTTGTTAGTTTTTGTTTGTTGTTTTTAGTTTGCTTGTCTGATTTGATTCATGGTTTAGATTTTTTCTTAATTGGGAGAGGGTTTGAGAGAGAAAGAACATGGAATTTGGTGAGTAAGGAGGTAAGGGAGGGGAAACTATTATCAAAATATGGAAAATAATAAAAACAAAAAAATCAAGTCTATGGATTGAAGTTCCCCTCCTTTAGAAGTCCTGCCTGGTTATAAGAGGTGGCAGCTTCAGTCTCTATCCCCCCCAGGAGGAATCTCAGCTAGAGTCACCTACACAGACTCCCCCATATCCTCCCCTATCCCAGGCCTCCAGCTAATCACCAGAGAGGCCAGTGAATGGAGGCAGGATGCAGACTCACAGCCAAATGTCAGGAGGAGCTTGGGGAGTCTTGTGGAAGAGGGTGGGATAGAATTGAGCAACTCGGAGGGATCAAGGACTCCACAAGAAGACTCAGAGAGTCAACTAACCTAGGACCATGGGAGCTCACAGAGCCTGGGCCACAAACCAGGGAGCATGCAGGAGCTGGACCTAGACCCCTAGACATTTATTGAAAATGTACAACTTGGTCTTCATGTTGGTCCCCTAACAAGTGGAGCAGGGCTGCTCAGTCTCTGCTCTTTGCCATTGGATATCCTTCCTGAATTGCCTGGTTGGGCCTCAGTGGGAGAGGATGAGCCTAGTCTTGTGACTAGATGTCCCAGGGTGGGGAGGTGCCCAAGGGGAGGGGGTAATGGGGGAGGGACTTGTAAGGATTTAACTGGGAAGAGACAGGGGAGGGAGGGCTGGAATGTAAAGTGAACTAAATATGAATAAATAATTGGAAGGAAAAAAATCAAGTGCATGATTTGGGAAGTCATGACTACATCTGCCCATGTTATACTGAAATATTTCACTGTAGTTGATTCTGAACACATGGCATGGGCACTTTTTACCAGATATGATTTCTTACCATGCAATGCCAGTCAATGGCTGCCTAAACATCTCAGCTCAGATGTGACTACCATATACTATGAATTTACAGTGTTTTTTACTGTATATACAATATCCTGCTCTTAGAGAAACATGGTGGTTTAGTAATTAATGGAAAACAAACTTTTAACATTTTTTTGTGCCATTCTTCTAAAGTAAAAATAAAGCAAGTATGACTCTTAATTGTATTGTGTTTCAATATTTGATTGTTTTTAATTGCTGTCTGAGTTGCTAATTGAGTTTCTTTTCTTTTTTCTTTTTTCTTTTTCTTTAATCATTCAGTAAATTTTGGCTTTGAATTAAAGCAGAATTTTCAACAATTTCTGAAATATGCTTCTGCTGATTTTACTATGTATTTATATGATTCTGTGTTCTCACAATGAATGATAAAAATGAAAATATCATCAACCAACCCTCTTCTGTAAGTACTCAAACATCACCTCTACAGAACATGAGTTTAACATTTCAGCATGGAAAAGATGTGGTTTCCTGGTGCCCCACCCCAGCAGAAGACCTGATGGCAATTCATGGCTGCTAAGGGAGGGGGCGTGACTTTTCTCATTGGTAGATTGCCCATGCCCCAGTGGATGACTCTGTAGACATTCGCATATAGGCAGCACTAATTGGCCTTAGTAGGTTGTTTTTAACTTGACATGAAGTTGGATTTGAGATGAGAGATACATTAAAGGGGGATATCAGGAGGGAGGGAGTGGAGGATGTCTCTAACCAAGATAAATTTTCAAGAACTAAAATATATCACTCAATTCTTTAAAATGCTTAAGATCTTCTATGCCATGCAGGATCAAATATTTGGCCTAGATTTAATTCCCTTTGTTTAAAAAAATGTATGCATATCCATGTAATTAGTATATAAAATTGGTTTTGTTTTAATAAAGGATGCAATCATCCAAATGTGAGCCTCTGACCAGCAGCCTCAGCATCACTAAGCTGGGAAGGCAGATTCTCAGTTTTCTATCCTAACATTCTAAATCTCTTTGCAGAGAGAAGGGCTAGTAATCTGGGTTTTATAACAGCCTTAGTGATTGTGAGGTGTGTTGAAGTTAAAAAGCACTTATACATGTATACACACATACTGACTGCACCCACATCCCTCACAGATATATAGGCTGGCATCAAAAGTGCAGATGAATCTAGTCATTTTTCTAGGCAAGTTACATAAGAGGCCTAGGATAGGAAAAAACTTAAATGATACAAAAGTATATTAGATAACCAATTGGGGGCTCTGCCATGGGGGAAACTATGTCTCCTGTTCCCAGCATTCCTTCATTCTCTGTACTTCTTTGTCCAGAGTTGGGGATCTCATGAGCATTCCTCTGCCTATATTATCATGTCTGTTCGTGTTGTCTTTGTCTGTGTGTGTGTGTGTGTGTGTGTGTGTGTGTGTGTGTGTGTGTGAGAGAGAGAGAGAGAGAGAGAGAGAGAGAGAGAGAGAGAGAGAGAGAACAATTCAAGTAAAAGAGGCCATAGGCCATGAATTTGAGAGAAAGTGGAAGGGGTACATGGGGGGTTAGAGGAAGGAAAGGGAAAGGGGAGAGATTGAAACTTTTTTTTATTTCAAAAATGTAAATATAAATTTTAAAATATATTTCCAACAGTAATCTTAAAACTTAAGTCTGAAAATATGTGAAGCCAATATTCACAAGGACAGGTTTTCTAAGTTCTCATGTTGAAATAAAGCTAAAGTGGGCAAATAAATGAGAACGCATTTTAAATATGTTCTGTCTTTCTTACAGTAAACACACTAAGTTCGGGAAAAAATAACAGGTTCTGGTCATTGTACATATCCACTGTTAGGAACTTGGAACAGAGTAATCGTCTGTGGTGATGTTCTGTTAAGCTTGTACCTTCCTGAACAGCCCTGCATGTGACACATTCAGAAATGTCTATACAGCATAGAAAATTAGACATAAAATATATCCAATTAGGTGTCTACAGTTTTTTTTTAAAAAGAGATATAATGCATAATCCACCCCCTCTCCCTTGCACTGAACCTGACAGTAACCTCAACTGATGTCCCCAGGATGACCTTGCAAGCATCTGAAGGCTAAGGTTGAAGTTCCAGTCCATAAGATTTCTTTAAATATGCATGAACTTCTTTAAAACTTGTATGAAATCTTTTTTAAATGCTTCAAATATAGTCCACAGTTATTTTCATCAATCCTTTCCGTTTCCAAAGAACATAAACCAATTATTATCACATTGCAAAAATAAAGTTATTTCTACATGATAGCAAAAATAACCTTTAATTTTTACACTATATCATGTAAATTTTTATATGAAGAAAACACTTTAAATATTCAAGTTTTTGTGATTTTCATGGGTTACTTAAATAAGTCTTTTGATGGTTTCTAAAATATATCCACAGCATGCTTAATATTTCTCCCTTCTTAAAGGGCTGAGACTCACATCTAATGAGCAGAGCACCTTGGAAGCTGTGTGTTTGTACTTCCGACAGTATTTTTCAAAAAGAAAAACAAAGAAAAAAAGACTACATTTTCTAACTATGTGGACCAAAAAATAAATAAAATCTCTCTCTGATAATTCAGTCTGGAGCACAGAACTATCATGCTGTGAGGACAGTTGGGAAACTGTAGAGTTATCCATGTGGTACAAAATTGAGGTTTTCATCAAATATTTAGCAAAGAAATGAAGCCTGACAGAGCCAAGTGAGGGAGCAAGCACAGAACTGGGTCCTTACCTTTCTAGTCAGCAAGGAGTGCAGCCATGGACAGTACAGCCGGCCTCCCTTCTCTGTACAATGAATGTACCAAAACAAAAAAAAATAAAATAAAATAAAACCTGTGATACCTAAAACCCTGGGCAATAAAGCCTCTGGTTCTGTCATTCTGGTGAAAGAGATTGTCATCAGCCAGATTGTAAGCTTATGTCTTCTACTTACAAATTCAATGACTTTCTGCCTTAACTAAGTAGTTTTTTGTTGGTAGTAGGAATTAGACTGAAGCAGGCAAACATAAGGGATTGTTTAATAACTCAGGAACTCTACTTGGTTTAGGCTATACATAGTCACCTCTTTCAATAATGCAATGGGCAGCCTGAAGCCTTGCCTGCTGCTATCATGCACACAGACCCCTCTCTAACCAAGGAGCCTGAAGCCTTGCCTGCTGCTATCATGCACACAGACCCCTCTCTAACCAAGGAGCCTGAAGCCTTGCCTGCTGCTATCATGCACACAGACCCCTCTCTAACCAAGGAGCCTGGAGCCTTGCCTGCTGCTATCATGCACACAGACCCCTCTCTAACCAAGCAGCCTGGAGCCTATTAGCAATATAGGATCCCTACCACTGTGGAGCGCATGTGCATTCCACTTAAACAACAAAATAGGGTTTACTTCCTTAATGACCCTAACAACCATTAAACGTGAATAGTTTCTAGTCAAAATATTTCCAATACATCCTGATCTGAGGGTCGAAGGGTTGAACCAGCCTGAACTGGTTCTGTATGTGTGCAAAATATGGCAAAACCGTGTCCCTCTATGAACTTTTAAGGTAAAATCCTTGCTATGCCTATGCACATTTGGGTATGTACATGATTAAGATCGGACACATTGTGGAAAGGAATATTCATAGGGAGCAAAGATGTATGCAATCTATGCCTTTCAATCAAAACGGCGAATTAAGCCCCTATCAACAAACGTCTCCTTCTCCTAAAACCTGATTTAAAAAAAAAAAAAAAAGCAGGCCCTTAAGTATTTTCATCCTTGTGTCCCACTGTCCATCTTACCAGTGCACTCCTTTCTAGTCTTAGTTGCTATATCGTTCCTTCATTTTAATGACGATCCCTCTTTATGTGGCAATCTGTATGGGCTTTTATGTCATTCATAAACAATAGATTTTGGCAGACTAAACACTACTCTGAGTTTCTGAAACGACACAAATAAGAATCTTGGGTAAGGGTAAATGAATTTAATTGACCTAAAAATTCAAGAGAGACTCAGAAGAACCATCCAAGTAAGGTTCTTTGAAATGCCTAACTCATAGAAACTATGAGGTGATAAATCTTTATTGTTTTAAATTGCTGTTTTGTAGTAATAACATAAAGGATAGCTAATACAATGTCCAAACAACATCCTCAGTGAAATATTGTGATGGATGATATTGTCAAGTGGATGGGACCTAGAATTATTTATGTGAATGAGCCTTTAGAACCTGTAAAAAAGAGTTAGGCTAATTAAGGTGAGAAATCCCACCTGTGGGCAGCTTCATTCCACAGGCATGGGTCCTGAACTCAGTTAAAAGGAGAAATGAGCTGAACACTGACCATTCTCATTTAAAGAAGAGCGAATGCTTATAAGACCGGCTTAAGCAAAAATATATAAAATTGTCTTTATTCACATTGACATGATCATATCTGAAAAAATCTAGAAATAATCAGAGAGTCTAACAAGGCTTAAAAAGTCAACATGTAAAAGTTAGTATTTCTATAAAAATTAATCAATAAATTTTACTTTAATGAAATTTTTATGAACCTGCAATAAGTAGCCATAAATTAAAATTTTAAAGCTATGCTATTTATAATAGTCTCAGAACTTTTGAAATAATTGTGAATAAATTTGACAAAATATTTATAAGATCCAAAACATAGCTAAAAGAAATTTTGAAAGTATAAAATAAAGAGATATATCTCTGTCATGGGTCAAATCAATTATCAGGAAGATCTTTCTCTTTCTAAATTGATGTGTAAGTTCATACCAATCTCAATTATGATACCTTTGGGCTTTTAATAGAAATTGACCATCTGACTATAACATTTATATGTAAATTCATAAGCCCTAGAAAGGCCAAAACTACTCTTTATAAAAGCGCAAAGTTGGAGGACTTACAGTACTTGATGTCATAATATATCATAAAACTACATCAATCAGAAACTGAGTTATTGGCATAAAGATAGACATATAATGTAGTGAAACTAAATAAAGCCCCCAAATAATTTTGTATGTATATAGTCAATTGATTTTTTTTTAAAGTGCCAAGGCAATCAATGAAAAGTGACTATCTTTCAACAAATGGGACCATGTCATTGAATAACTTCATTTTGAGAAAAAAAAAAATGATCTTATGTCTCACAAAACACTTAAAGCAAGAACTTATGCTCAACAGCAGACTTGTAGCACAAAAGGAACTCTATTACTTTTGTAGATTTTTAATCTCATATTGCTTTATTTGGGTTTTTTTTTTTTTTTTTTTTTTACCTTGCTGGACTTTTGTATGGTATGGTTTCAGATTTTGTATTTTTATGAGGGGTGTGTGTGTGTGTGTGTCTTTTCTCTCATAATTTTTCATCAATTTTTTTAAATGCTGGTTTGTTTGGTTTTGTTAGAGGGTTTTTTTTGTTTTTGTTTTTTTGCCTGTTTGTTTTATAAAGAGAATGAAAAAGAAGGCATGAAGTGCTATAGGTGGGCAAGTGTGGAGAATCTGGGAGGAGATGAGGGAAGAACAACTGTGATCAGAAGATACTGAATAAACATTAAAGCACACACAAATAATAAAACTGAAAGTGAACCAAACTAAAATGTGGAGGCTGACATTTTAAAAATTTTGCAAGGAAGTATAAGATAAAAATCTTAGTAATTTTACATTGAGAAATATTTTAAATTTTACTCTGAGATGTTAAAGAAAATAATAAGGTAGAAAAATATTGATAGCAAAGCATTTGTTCTTTATATAATAGTATTAATAAAATGAAAATGCGTGTCAGAGGTTAGGAGACAACACATGAAACTGTGTGTCTAAAAAAAGGGAGTTACATGCACAATACAAAAGTTCTTCAAATGAAAGTCAACAGATGCTTTCAAATAATATGACATCAGTAAGATGGCCTAAAAAAGTCACCTAACTCACCAAGGAACCAGACCAGAATGAATGCAGAACGAACTCCTTGCTGTGTTCAACTAGAGTGACCAAGGAAGTGCACTAGAGAGTATTACGAAAAACAAGACCTCTGGAGCATGACAAGCCAGGACAGAAGGTCAGAGAAAGATAAGCTATAATCATCTTTAAGTCCAGAAGAAGCGGGATTTCTTATAGAGAGAGACAGGCTGGAAACACCTACAAGGGTTTCTATTGCTTTCAGTAACCACACAGGCATGTCTCAATCACCTTCACAGACACTGAGTGGCTTGAAGAGACTCAGCGATCAAGTGTAAGTACATTGCCACAAGCAGCAGCCTATGGTGTACACTCTGCACACTCCCTGACAGCTAAGCAGCTATGACTCCATAACCCATTGAAAATAGACTCTCTGGTAGATTATACCCCAACAAAAAGACTGCCATCACTTTGTTATGCTCAAGTGTGTTGGCATGATGACCCTGCCAGCTCAGAACCTTGGCCTAGCAGAAAGGCCAAGATCCCAGCTTCTGAATGTTCATGGCATCCTAGAAAACCTTTCATAGAGAAGCCAACACATAGCCTGCTACTAGGCATGCCCTTTGCTACTCTCCCAGGCACAAAACCAGCCAGGTAGCAATACTGCACCACAGTAATGCCAGTATACCAATATAGAGCACACAGTCTAGGCTGTAGGTTAGATAGACACACAGTAGGCAATCCTGGACCTTGATGTACACATCCAGATAGCTTACAGAGCCTATACTTGACATCTGATAAAGAATAAATGTCTTAAATATGCAAAGAATTCAAAAAACTCTATATCCCACCCAACACACGGGAAATAAAAACAAATAAACCAAGTTCTAAAATGGCTAAACTTTCTGAGAAGATATTTCTCAAAATAAGACAGAAAATGGCCAACAAAAATACCTTTTTAAAAAATCAGTGAAGTGTAAATCAAAATACATTTAACATCAGGGAAGTGTAAATCAAAATACATTGAGATAGCATGCCATGCCTGTTCTAATGGTGATAATAAAATCATAAAACAAGCTACCTGGTAAAGGCATGGAGACAGGGAGACTCTTGCACATTAGCGGGAATGAAACCATAATGGAGAACAACCTAGAGGTTCCTCATAATGGATAAAAAGAGCCCAGCAAGACTTCTTTAGGATATATGTGGAAAGGGAAGGAAAGAGAAGGGAAGGGAAGGGAAAGAAAGGGAGGGA
>CM052704.1:57022284-57038276 GCA_028551405.1 Uromys caudimaculatus
GGGGTATTTAAAAGAAGAAACATCCCCAAGGCAATGAAGGAAATACAACTCAGGAAAAGGCTCATAAAACAGAATTCACAAAGCAAGGGGTGGGGAACGAAAGAATTTGCATTATGGGGAAGTGAGGTTTGTTCTAAGCTATTCACAGGTTGGTTGCACAAACGTTTCTGGTTCCTGAAACGTTTTGCCTCTGGTCCTGAGACCAGGTCAAAGTCACCCGTAGGAATGTAGCTGGGTGGGATTTTTGCCCGGGCATGTAGTTTCTACTCTTGGCCCTGGGCCAGGTCAAAGTCACCCGTTTCCTTGTGTAAAGCATGGCATTGTTGCAGGCAGCTATGCAGGGGAAGGCTTTCAGCTCCAGGAGGAAGAAAGTGAAAGTGTCCCTATTCTTCCACCCAAAATAAATAGCCTAAGGGCAGGCTCGCAGATCCCTCAGTCAGTCACCGTGGACAGGAGAATGGAGTCCTACACTGATCCCGTGGGCTGCTGATAGAAACTGTAGTCACTAAACTCTTAACAAAACCATCCACAGCCAGGCAGTGGTGGCACATGCATTTAATCCCAGCACTTGGGAGGCAGAGGCAGGCAGATTTCTGAGTTCAAGGCCAGCCTGGTCTACAGAGTGAGTTCCAGGACAGCCCGGGCTACACAGAGAAACCCTGTCTCGAAAAAAAAAAAAAAAAAAAAAAAAAAACATCCACATGTGACCAACAGCTAAATATGCAGTGCAGTTTTAAATAGCCAGTTTCAACCAGTTTATAAATCACTACCAAAATTTCCCCCCATTCCAGCACTGGTTTTTTACCTTTATTTATAAAGGGGAAAACAGCAGTAAGCCAGTTGCAGCCTGAAGATGTTTCCAAACCAGAGGGAGCCTGTCCTGTCACTGCGCTAGTTCCGAACCAGCTCTACTGTGTTCAGGTTTGGTATGTGTTCCACACTAAGCTGATTACAATGTTCTTCCACAATATCCATCTGCAAATGTTCAGATTTCACCTCATTTTTTCACTTTAAACTCCACATCACAAACACCTGCAAGGATAAAACCAGGACAAAAATAAACTAAGAAACACTGCAACAGTCAGCCTTGATCTTTGCACAAAGTATATAATCCATCCGTAGTTTTGATGTAAAGTGTTAATAGTTTTTCTAATAGCAAAAGACCTTGGAGCTTACTATAAAATTCGCTTTAGTTCTGATAGCACCACCTGCAGAGTCATTATAAAACATTACAATGTAGAACTCCAAGCAAGCATGGCGATCCCTTGGAAGAGTGGGAAACAGAACGAAGAGGCCAGGTGACACTGTGCTTCCCTCTCCCTGCCTTAGCACACTGTACTGCTCTTCTGTAAGTCTGTCTTCTAGAGAAGTCCAATACCCAGGGCTTCAAGATTTCAATTATATTCAAAACTGGAAACCTAAGGACAGAGATTGTAATCTAAAATAGTTCTGAGAGTATTAAAGTACTGTTAGTTATCATTGTGCTACACATCATCCTTCAAATGTCAACAGAATGCTTTACACATTTGGAGGAGGAATAGGGACCCTCCAGGAACAGGAGGCATAGGTCTTCAAGCCCCTGTCCAGAATTCATTTCCCAAGATTTTTCTCTCCTGCCTTGGCAATACCTGTGCCTGTCTTTAATTGCTTTATCTGGAGGGGGGGATAAAAACAAAAAACAAATACACAAAACAAAACACCTACCAAGTGCAAGGTCGTGGCATAGTGTCTCCCAGGAACAACGGACCACAGATCTACATCTTACATGGGAAAACCGTGAGGAGGAGATTTGTAAAATGCAATCCTCTTGCCTAAGAGAAACTTACCAGACATCAGACCAATCCAGGTAGGCACCAAATGCTGAATTCTTTTTCCTAGCAAGGGCAGCCATCTAAAGCCATTCAATTAAAACACTAGTCTATGCCTGTATACTGCACATCTTTTTAATATTGGAGTCACTGGGATGGAAGTTCCCGTGAGTCTGACAGCATCAGAAGAGACATCAAACAAAACTTGCACAATACAGAAAGCATGTGATTATATAGTAGAAAGAAAATTTTAGTTGTTCTTTCTAATTTTTACAATTTTACTCACAGCATCCTACCTCAAATGAGTGCTTAAATTGTTTGGCTAAAGGAAGTGTTTGTGGGTTGCTCTCTACACAACTTTTAAAATGCTTCCCTATACCTTTAACTGTTAATTAGCTCAAGTCTTTGGTTCGGAAACTACAGCTCTATGCAGTGTGACCTCACTGGTATGGCATCTGAGCAATTATCTTTGAAATAATGAGCTTTTTCATCCATAACAGAACAACGACTTCTCACTCGGATTGCAAAAGATCAGAGGCAATCTGCCGCACACCAGGGTGCCTGCCATCCCCTATGTAGCACACCTAATTTCCAAACTAACCTTTCACATCCTGAATTAATTAAGGTGTTTTCAGATTAAAAATTAATGAATTTGCTTTAGCCTTATTTAGGGGGATAATAGAATATGTGTGTGTGTGTGTGTGTGTGTGTGTGTGTGTGTGTGTGTGTGTACATGTACACACACACACACACGCACACACATATTTTTTCCTAAGTATGGCTTAAATTCCACTGACACAGCCTAATAAAAAGGAAGGCAGTATCTCAGATGTTTTTTTTTTTTTTTACCTAAAATGACCTAACCAAGTTCAGATGTGGATAACATACAAAAATAAAGACCCTGGGTTGGTTTCGGGGTGCATTTTGACATGTTCCAGTTTCATTCAAAAATTAATTTGGACACTGGAGAGATGGCTCGGAGGTTATGAGAACTCGTTATTCGTCCAGATCACTATGGTTTGGTTTCCAGTACCACAATAGGAAGATTACAACCACTGTAATTCCAGATCCTGGGGATCCAATGGCCTCTTCTGGCCTCCACATGGACCCACATGCACTTGCCTGCATGCACACAAACACACACACACACACACACACACACACACACACACTTTCTTAGCTACTTTTAAATTGCTGTAATAAGACACCATGACCAGGATAACTTGTGTAAGAAAGCATTTGATTTGGGGCTAATGGTTCCAGAGGGTTGTGATAATCATCATATAACATGTATGATCATCATATTGGAGAACATGGCAGTAGACAACCAGGGAGACAAGTAATAGCTAACAATTTACATCCAGATCCTCAAGTAGGAGACAGACAGGGGTGTGGGGGAGAAAGAACAGTCAGAAAATAAAGTATTCCCCTATGGGATTTTTAAATTTATTTATTTGTTTATTTATTTACTTATTCGTGTGTGTGTGTGTGTGTGTGTGTGTGTGTGTGTGTGTGTGTACCCATGTGAAAGTATGCACATACAGGAGTGGACTGCAAGCTCTTGTGTGGACAGAAAAGGACACCGGATCCCTTGCAGCTAGAGTTGCATGCATTCACAGGACATCTATCTGGCTTGTTACGAGAGTGCTCATATTGTGCAGCTAATGCTCTTACCCAAGAAGACATCTCTCCATCATCTTGCCCTCCAGGTTTTCTCTCTACAAACTAATGTTTTCTCTAAGAGTAAATGTGACTGGACCACTTGATTTGCTGTACCCTGCTGACCTGTACCACTTGACAAATGAAAGCAACCCCATAAATATTAAAATGGTTTCTGTACCCCATACTATGCATGGCCTGGAAGGTAGGGATTAATCCTCTAAGGATGTTGAGGTTTTTTCCCTAATTTTAAGCCATCACATCAAAAACAAACATCCAACCTGTATATGCATATCACACTGCCAAAGAGTAACTCTGGACAAACCTGAGATCTTGGGTGTACCTGAAGTTAATGACCATACACTGAGTCTAACTGACACTCTTTATTTCACCCTCAAAGATTTTTCCTGTGCACTAATGAAAAAATTTCAAACCTAGCACTGATTTTTCCTGTTGGTGAGCCTTAGATATCCTGAGGAATGAAATTACACGGAAGGAATTAGGAAGGAATACCCCTATTCATCTCCTAGATCAAGTGGGAAACTCAGAATCAGATTCAGCTGGGATAATGAAATGCATCTTTAAAATCACATCTAGAATCTGGCTGATTAAGTCACATAAAGCTCTTCCGACTCCTTTGCCCTTTCCAAAAACTTGTTCCTGTCATTGGATAATTTAATAAAAGGTTTTTGCACACATTAAAAGTTATTTATATGCTTACTTTACATATGGCAGTAAAGTACATGTGTAATTTAAAATGACTACAAAATGTTAATAGTGGATTAACCATTGAATTTAAGACAGTGATGGAAGTTTGACCCTGTTTTAATGCACTGAGTATAGAAACTTCACTCCTTCTTTTCTAACAATAAGTCCTTGATCAAGCCTTGTAAGGACTGTTACTTGTTATTCAAGAGACTTCACTGAAGAGGTCAAAAGAAAAGAATTAAATGCTTTATAGCAAGTTAGGCTGTACAAAAAAAAAACATACTAACAAGAAATTCAAGATCAGTGGCTAAAAACCATGCACAAGAGATGTCAATGATGAAACTACACATGTCCTACAGAGGAACACAAGCTTTTCCTACAAGTTAACTTTCACTTTTATGACCATGGTTCAATCTATCCATGATTAAATCAGATGATCTTACATTCCACATTGTTTCCACCATTCTAGTTTGCTTTCTGTTGCTTTGGTGAGACAAGGAACAAAAGCAACTTGGGGAGGAAAAGGTTTATTTTATCTTACAGGATACAGTCCATGGGGGAGGAGAATCAGGACAGGAACTCAAAGCAGGAACTCCAAGCAGGAGCCAAAGCAGAGACCATGGAGGATGGCTCACCATAGCTTTCTCAGATTACTTATTTTCAATATAATTCAGGACCACCTGGCCAGGTTTGTACCATCTCTAGTGGTCTGGGCCCTTCCATATTAGTCATTGGTCAAGAAAATGTCCCCCACAGACTTGCCTATAGGCCGATTTGATAGACACCATTTTAGATTCCTTCTTCCCTGGTGATACTAGTGTCAAGTAACAAAAAGTAGCCACCATGTCACCACTGCCCAACAACTCCTGTCTGCCTTCATACCTCTCCAATCCAACTCTATAATTCCGAATGACTACAAAATGCAGAGCTCACAGTTATGAGTGAAATCATACAGCAAATACCTTACTCTATGAAGTGTAATTTCTATAACTTGTGAATTAAAAATACTGACCTTAAGTTTCCTGGGCTGTACCCCAATGCTCACAGGGAGCTTGTAAGTCATTATTTACCAAGTGCTAGACAGAGATGATGCTAACTTTTTCAATAAGCCATAAAGACTACCTTCTGACTCTTTCTACCTTCAGTGAGAAATCTGAGCATTAACATATACTCATGCTTAACAGGCTTATCTTGCATCTCAACTCTCTCTCTCTCTCTCTCTCTCTCTCTCTCCTGGTTTACTCCAATCAAATCTCCATCAGAACTATGACCATGGACCCATCTCAGATCCCTTCTCTTCTTGTTTCTCTTGTCAACTGGAGGTTAGAATGCTTTTGTGCCATTTTTAATTTGTCAATATCTACAAAACAGTTCAATCTATAGAGTTGTGAATACTATTTCCTATGTGTTTACTTGCATACCTTTTAAGAAGCAGTAGCTAAGAACAATATATATTTCTGTTTTTTAATGTAGAGTTGTCCAATAGGGACTCTATAGGAAAGAGAGTTTTATCCTCACACAGAAACCACCGGAGTTATCTGCACCCGGTAAGCATTCTTATTAACCCACCAATTTTTCACACAGGCAGACCATACATCTGGGCTGATCTGGTAGATTACAATGACATTTTATATTTTGTGCTAAGCCAGAAAATATTTGCCAGAAAGACATTGCTGTATATCCATTGACTGTGGTGTTAGATCTTAATACTGCTCTATAAAACTGGCAATTTTCCTGTCTGAACTACATGGTTAGACCATAGTGCTGATGACACCACATACATTAGCTTCAGAACTTGAAGAAACCAAGCTAGAACTGAGGTGAACACATTCTCTCTGCTGGCTAACTTTCATAGTGCCAGAGGTGCTATTCAGGCTGCTTCAGAATAAGTGTTGACATTCTTTCTCAACTGTGTGATATAGTATGTAATTTACTAAGTGATATACTATGTGATGTCCTGTGATATAAGTGATGTACTATGAATCTGCCAGGCAAGATATGACCACTGGGACAATCATAGCACGATGAGTTTGGGATAACCAACCACTTTTAGGGTTCAGTTTGAAGTACACTCCACAGGATAGAATGCTCATCTGATGAGGGGAAGCTACTACCATTATGTTGCTAAATGGACATGATGTTTCTGTCAAACTGCCTTCTAAATGTTTATGGGTTTGCCCATTAATTGGTACTACTTTCCACTTTATTCAAAGAAGCTTGTTTTTGCTGTTGGCTTGTAACTTATCAAAATGCTGAGAGTAAGTGACTATTCAATGTTCAGCCACCTATATAAAACAAGACACCTATGTCCCTTCTTCCATGGCTAAGGTGAAATTGCAGAAGATGGAATAGGAGGACTGTTAGAGGTGGAGGAAGACATCAAGGGTTCTGGAAAGCTATTCTCAGGGCTTAGCACAGCTACTGCAGTCTTGAGCTCTCAATAGATGTGGTTACCTATTCAAGATCGGCACAAGATGGGACCTGTTAACCTTTTGTCATAAAAACAGATGAGGTTGTCAGGGCTCACCCTTCCCGGATATTTGTACTGGGTGTTGGACGGGGTCTTTATGAGCCCTTACCCCTCCCTAAGGATCAATAGACAATAGTCTCTGGAAGAAAATGCATTTTCTTCAGTCATGTAATGACTCCTCCTATAAATAACCTCTCACCTATTCTCCTACAAGCAACCCTAGTTAAACTCCTTTAGTCAACCACAAAAAGACATAGAAGTAGACTCAGGACTAGATGGGCAAAGAAAAGAATCATCAGGAGTGGGAGGAGAATGAACAAACAATGGGCGATGTGACTGTGATCAAAATAAATTATGTTCTATAATGCATGAGAGAAGAATAAAGAAAAATATAATACCTATATGTATAGGAATATAATGAAGCCTATTTTGTGTAATTAATATAGCTATTAAAAATTTATTTAAAGGGTTATTGATTTTATAGATGGGTTTGTTTACCTGCATTTATGTATATACCTGAGGCCTGCAGAGGTTAGAAGAGGAAATCATATCCCCTAGAACTGGAGTTATAGTTGATTATGATCTACCATGTAGGTCCTAGAACCAAATTCAGGGGCTCTTTTTTTCATTTAAAACACAGTTATTATTTTGTGGATATGGGTGGTTTATACAACACCTTCCAAAAGCCAGAAAAGGGCAATAGATTGCCTAGGATTGATAGATTGTTAGGAGCCACCATGTGGGTGCTGGGAATTGAACTCTGGTGCTCTAAAAGAGCAGCCAATGTTCTTAACCACTGAGTAATCACCCCAGCCCTCAACAAGTGTGCTTACCAGTTAAGCCATTTACCAAAAAATACTTTTAAAAGGAAAAGGCAACCTTAGAGTTATTATCATATGACCATGGCTATTTTAATAATGACTATATAAACTAAATGTAAATATTTAACATGAATTAAAATTTAAATATGCTTACTGCTGAAAAATCTTCATTGTTTGAAAAATTTATTCTTTTTGGCGTGTGTGTGTGTGTGTGTGTGTGTGTGTGTGTGTGTATCCTCAAGCAGTACTTATGGAAACCAAAAGAAAGCTTCCCTAAGGCCATTTGTTTCCTTCCACCATGTGGCTTGGGAGCAAGCTCAGGTCGTCCAGCTTGGCAGCAAGAGCTTTTGGCAGAGAGCCATCTCTCTGGCCCATCTTTCTCACGGATTTTAGCTGTGTGGTTTGGACTTTAAATGTTCCCTGTAGTTCATGTGTTGAAGAGCTGATTTTTAGCCAGTGAATTTGAGAGTCAAAGCAATCTTTAGAAGGAGGGCCCTAGAGGAAGGAAGTCAGGTCACCAAGGAGCAAGAGGCTATTGGAAACCTCCCACACGCACCCCTCTCTCATCCCCTGCCCCCATAGCAACCATGAATTAGGTAACTTCACTCTGCCACTCTCTTCCCATCCTGATATTCAGCCTCGGCACAGGCAAAACAACAGATAACAAAGCAGGGGCTGAACCCCTAAGTCCAAACAGAAAGTTCCTCTTTGCAATCTGGTTTTCTCCACATTTTGAAACAGTCATTCATTTCCCATGAATGTAAAGTCCCAACCATGTGAATCTTAATAATTCACATAGCATAACCAATAGGCAATCCACTTAGGATTCTTTGTGTTGATTATGCTATTCCCACATTAATTTTTGTTGTATATATTTTAATACTCAAGTAGTTAATTTATAGTACTTGCCACCTGTCATCATTTCATTACCACATTGAAAAGGTGAGAAAGCAAATCGTTAATATTCAAAGATATTTTCCTTTAGCAGTTTAGAAGGGTATTTACAACAAGAATTCTTCCATCATTGAAGAGCTAAAAAAAAAAAAAATTAAATTGAAATTTAGCTATTTAACCTTCATAATTGAAGTAACCTGCATTGCTAACATTAAACGTTTGATTTAATTTACTTGTGCAGGTAGCTCACTGAGAAGGCGTTTAACCTTAAAGTTAATGATATCAGATCTATTCCAGTATATGTGCCGCCAATTGCTTTCTACAGCGCTGCACAAACTAATATTAAGTTCTCATTTTAGTAATATTCGTAGGCAGGAGGGAGAGATTATCCTCAATCATACCTGTATAACAACTTTGTCAACTTCAAATGCTTTCCACTCCAAGAGCAGTGGAAAAGAAAGTTGGAGGGGGCAGGATCCAGTTCATCACAGTTAACCTCTGAAGCTGGATTCAAGGAGAAACCTTCATGGCACTAAGCATGAACATCTTTTTTAATCATGTCCAGTCCAAATAGACCTCAATTGTTGATATTTATACTTTGACTACCTTTGGTATAATTATAGGTTAATTTGTATGCGTTTTTTAAAAGAAGTAATATTCTAGTAAAATGCTAGAAAATATCTTTAGAATTTGTCATGCTTCTGAAAGAGAAAAGACTTTCTCTTATTTAAAAAGTGTTAGAAAACTGAGTTGGGTATAACTTGGTGGTAGAGCATGTGTTTGATATGTGCAAGCAAGGCCCATTTCAAGAATCAAAAGAAAAAAAGATGCTCAGAAGTTAGACACAGAACATTAATAAAGGTTTGCCAGGCATTGTAATGCACACCTATAATATGAGCATAAAAGGCTGCAGCAGGAAGATCCCAAGCGGGATGCCAGTGTGACTTACAAAGCAAATTCAAGGGAAGCTTCTGTTATATAGTGAGATTCTATTACAAAACAAAATAAAACAAAAATACATGGATAAATGTAACTAAACACATAGCCTTCATTTCTGTCTCACAAAATTCACCAAATAAAGGTAAAGCACAAGAAACCTGAAGAGGTACAGCTATGTCATGATGATCTAAGCTCCAACTTAACATATGTGCCAGTCAGAGTTTACTAAGGGAAGAAACCCAGTAGAATAGCTATACAATTATAAACAGGGCATTGCAGATACTAACGTAATTAGAGGCTGAACAATCCCATAATGTAGACTAAAGAACCAAGGAAAAGAGTCCAGGAAGATACAGGTCTAAGAACAGGTGGTAATAAGGATGCTGCCAAGTCCAAAGCTAAAGATTTAGAAGCATTCTGGGTTATCTCTAGGGTAGGACCATGGTAAAAGGAGTTGAAGATGGCAAGTGATGTCCATGGGCCATAGAAACAGCAACAGATTCACTGGCGACTCAAGAAGGGAGCTCGCACATGCCAGCTGGCCTATCAAGGCCATTTTCATGACAAGTCTTCCCTTGAGGCTGTCACTAGCACTTATATCTAGAAACACACACTTGGGGACACCAGGAGGTAGGCTTTCTTCATCCTCTGGCATCTCAGTCCAAGCAGGTTGACGGTTTTCACAATATGTAAAGAGCTTCTAAAAATAAGTTTTGAAAGTCTAGTAACACATTCAGAAGATAGCAAAGTATGAGCACACGGTCTACATATAAAGATAGATGTTAGGAGAAGGAAATGAGGCTCAAATTCACTCATAACAGAAGTACAAAAGTAGCAAATAGCAGCATTTGTTAGCAGAGCAGCACAACTCTGAGGCTTGCTAATGTACTACAAGAACACTTCAGGGCAAGACCCTCTGTGGAGGAAATTTATAAATATACATAAAGAGTAGAGAAATTCCACATTTAGAACTCTGTCCTACACATTTGGTTATCTTGGGGAAAATGCATCATAGCATTTTTTAAAGTGAGCAAACCAAAATGTTCACAGATCTGGATTTATTGGATATATCAAGAAATATATGAGAATCCTATATAGTCATTTTTTTAAAAAGTGAAAATGCTCTTTTCATTCCAAAATTAGTTTATCTTCAATGTGTACCATCAGTCTAAAGCCATCATGGGCAGTAATGGTATGCAAATATTTGTATAAAATAAGAGGAGTTGATTGTAAATATATTCAAAGTAGTGGTCTGGAATCTGAAATATATTCAAATGTTTGTGGTCCCCCCACTCTGCTCTCTAAAATCTAGATGCCCAAAATCTAATTTTCACTATGACGGTATTTGAATATGAAGCCTTCTAGAGGTGTTGTAATTTGATTTCTCTTATGGTAAACATGATGACCAAATGCAAACTTAGAGAGAAAAATATTTACTTGGCTTCCAGGCTAAAGTCCATCATTGAGAGAAGCCAGGATAGATTCTTCCCCCCCCCCTTTTTTTTGATACTTTATTTACATTTCCAATGTTTCCCCTTTTCTGGGTCTCCTCTTTGGAAACCCCCTATCTCCTCCCCATCCCTGCCTCTATGAGGGAATTCCACCTCCCACCCACCCACCCACCCATCCCCATATTCCCACCTTGACATTCCCCTTTACTGGGGCTTCTAACACCCTCAGGCCCAAGGGCCTCTCCTGTCTCCCTGATGATCATAGAGGTCATCCTCTGCCACATATGTGGTCCAAACCATGGGTCCATAGATGTGTATTCTTTGGTTGGTGGTCCAAACTTCAGGAAGACCAGGGGATCAGGCCCATTGACACTCTTGCTCCCTCCATGGGGCTGCAAGTTCCCTCAGCTCCTTGAGACCTTTCTCCAACTCCTCCATCTGGGACCTCACTCTCAGTCCAGCGGTTACTGTTAAGTGAAACTTGGACGTTCTGAACTTTTGGGCTAATATCTGCTTATCAGTGAGTACATACCATGTTTGTTCTTTTGTGACTGAGTTACCTCGCTCAGGATGATATTTTCAAGTCAGGATAGATTCTTAAGCACAAATCTGGAAGCAGTAACTGAAGCAATGTCATAAAGTAACTATTCTTAATGACATGCCAACATGGCTTATTCAACCTACTGTTTTATACAACCCAGTATCACCTGCTTATAGATGGGCAGAACCACAGTGTCCTGGATCCTCCCATATCTACCATTCATCAAGAAAATATCCCCACAGACTTTTCTTAGAGGATAATCTTAAGGAGGCATTTACTCAATTGAAGACCCTGACTTCTGGCAAGACATAGTTAAATCCCTCATAAATATTATTTCTTAAAGAGTAAGCAAAAAGCTAGTTTATTGTCTTTGTCAAGATTCTAGAACTCTGAAATCAGAAGGTCTCACCATAACCCCACGGATTTCCAATCTTAAGAGGTGTGAGAAATAATTTCTGCTGTTGAAAAGTGAACTCATCTCTGAGACTTTGTTACAACCCAAACTGACTAAGACACCCCAGAATAAACAAAGGAAGCTCAAGATACCAAAAACATGGCTTTCTTACACTGAGAGTTATTTAGCCTGAGGAAGAGAGGTAGGGGAGAGAAATCTGTCAGTGAGAGCCTTTGTACTTCTCAATTTTGAGCCAAGGGATTTACCAATTAAACAGAAAATGCCTTTTTTTTTAATTAAAAGAAGGGATTTGGTAGGGCAAAATAAAGATACCTAAAATAATATGTGCACAGTTCCTATGATTCTTACTTAATTAGTTTCCTTGTCATTCTAATCACACTGGAATAGATATTGCCAAAATTAATTTTTAAACAAAATAGAAAGTGCACCGTCTATTGAGGTTTGAATTATAAAATCACACACACACACCCAGGTTCACTTGGTCCCAAACTCTATTTGGGAGGACTGTGGAATATTTGGTGGGGGATGCACAGTTGGCAGAGGAGGGTAAGAATGGACCTTTGGGAATTATGTCTTCCTCTTCTCCCTGAGCTTATTGTTTTCTGTGACCAGCCACTGTAAGCAGTGAGCCTGGTCTCCATCTTTGCTGCTCCAGTCTTGGAACCTCTTGCAGCACAATGCATACACCTGCCAGCATTTGCTCTTGGAAACTCCTTTCTGTAGAATTTTGAATGTCTTTTCTGCTCATCTCTCACTCATGCTTTTTATTCCCACAGGGGGAAAAAAAGTGTTGGATAACTCTCCAGAAACTATCCATTAGGGACTTGTAAGCTCTGCCTGCTTTCTATATTGTCTTGGTCTAGGCCTGCTTAGTAATTTGCTGTACATTCCGTAGGGTGTAATTCCGTAGAAGAACTTGTATGAAATATGGTCTAACCCCAAGGCAGAACATATTAAAAGGAGCTTCTTAGAAAACTTAAAAACATTAAACGATAATGTTTAAATAATACAGGCTCTTGCCAGTGTTCTTGGTTGTCCACTAGAACTTGATGGTAAGACCCTATTGATGAAGATACCACACACGTTGGTCATATCATTGGGAGAAATTACTCTGGTAGTGACCTAGACACATACTCCCCCTTGGCTAGCTTCCCTATACTGCAAGGTGCTATGCAGGCTGTTAAGGCAGAAAAATCACCAGTTGTATTATCTAGCCGTAAACCCTGTGAACTACAGTGCTGATCAATTTGGGAAAATATATACACTGGTACAATAGTGACATGAAAGTCCTAAGAGTAGTTAACAGATTTCTGATTGGAAGGCCTTCTCTACAAGAGGGGAATTAAGCTTAGCACTGTAAACTTGGCCAGAAACTGGTGGCTAGGGAGGTCATAGGTCTTAGAGAAGAATCTACAACTATTATTTTGCTAAATGAACATAGTATCAAACTGCCTCCTAAATAGTTTTTTCCACTATAGATTAGTACAGTTCTCAGGCCTCAAGAAGTTTGTTCTTGCAATGGTCAGAGGTTAATGCAGCAATACACAATTACCAAGAATAAGTGACTGCAGAGTGCTCAGCTCTAAGTCGGACATCTATTTCACATCCTCCCTTCATGGCTCATGAAGCACCACACAAGGGAAGCCCAAAGACTGTAAGAGCCAGAGCCAAGAGGGAACTTCTGAGAAACGGTGTCTTCTCGACATGACAGGCATTATAAATACGTTACACAAACAAACTCACAAGAGCTGAGGTTGACTGGTAAGATCTGTGCAAGATCAAACCAGTCAACATTCCAGTATGGGTGATGGTGGCCTATGAGGCTCCACCCCTAGCTGAGGAGCTATTAGCAGTTAGGGCCCCTGGTAGGTTGCCCATGCTCCAGTAGATGGCCCTACACAAATGTGCATATGGACAGTACTAGACTCAGTGGATTACGGGGGAAAAAATGAAGAAGGGGAGAACATAAAGTTGGGAGGTGAAATGTGAGGTTATGGGAGACGTAATTATATATGATATATATATGTACATATATATCATATATAGATATATAATTCTCATAGAATAAACATTTTTTCAATTTAATGTCAGGCATCAGCTTGGACTTGCCATAACAAACATGTAAGGACTGAAGCGATTTTGCAGTAAAGATCCCTTACTGCTCTTGCAAAGGATGGGAGTGTGGCCCCTAGCCTGGAAGTCAGATGGCTTTAACTCCAGTTCTAGGGGATCCAATGCCTGTTGTCTCCATGGGCGCCTGCACTTATGGATGCACACACACAGTACATATACACATCATTAAAATAGAAAATACTTATGATTTTTAAAAATGTATAAGGTAACCAGGTTGTACATAGCAACTATTTCTTTTATGTACAGTTCTGTCAATTCCAGTCCCTGCCTGGGCAGATATACTGCTTTTAGGCCTGGGGTCATGGTGCTGGAGCAGCGTATCATGGCAGGAATATGTACAAAACTGAGTCACTCACCACTTGGCTGGGAATCAAGAAAGGAGAAGGAAGAGGCGAGGTCTCACCAACCCTGTTAATGGCCTCCTGACTTGAAGACCTCCTCCCAACAGACCTACCTCTTAACGGTTCTAGGACCTTCCAACTATGTCACTCAGGAACCAGCCTTCAACATATGGCTCTTTGTAGGGGGAGGTATCCAAATTAAAAAGTATAACATCAGGGTTTTCTGGTTTCTTTTTACTTGATTTTGTAAGAAATTTTTATGTTTAATTTATTTGAGAATTTCATAGAATTATTTTGAGCATAGTCTCTCCCTCACAGATCTCCCCGGCCACCTCCCTGCCCACCTAACTTCATGTTCTCAGTCTCTCAAACAAACAAGGAAAAGCTCTTTGACTGTTAGTTAGACAAAAGAATCAATCTAAACAGGAAAAAAATAGTGTCACATTCATCCCCAAGGTTAGGTCACAGAGAAAATGAGCCATGAAGATTGGAGGGCCTGGCAGCACTGGTGAATGTAAATGGGGTGGGGGACAATTTTGTTAACCATGCAGGTCCAGGACTGGAGGCCATCTGGGAGGATGAGGAGCAAAATGTGATTAAATGATGACTAAAAAGCTATCACTGAAACCAATTGGTTCTTTTTCCAATATAAAGTTATCTCCAGCCCAGCAGGACGTAAAGCTATATGCTATCATAATTGAAAACAGGAAATTTTAAAATACCACCTGGAACAGCAGTGCAGGCTGAGAGGGACTACATTCCGTGAGAGCCTACTTGGCAGTTAGCATGCACAGAGAGACCACCCGGTCAGAATAGGCACCCAGCCAGAGACATAAGTCTTCACATTTACGTTTTTGTGGTCCCAAAAAAATTTCCCTCTGGCACAAAACCTTTTTCCTCATAAACTCAAACTGGGCACAATATGCTCTGCCTCTGGGCTGGTTTTTTTGTTTTGTTTTTCCTCAGAGCGCAGGATTTGACATTGGCCTGTTGTCATTAGCATCACCTTCAACAAATCATTTTCTTCACTTGCCCAATTACAGCCAACATAAAAATGCCTGTCCTCTATGTTTCTCATTTCAACACTGGACTTGATGTGACTCAGCTCTAAATCATGGTAGCTGCTTGTCAGCTTCTGGGACTTAAAGTTAATTTTCACTCTCCTTCCCTTTCTTTGATTTCACATTTCTTATGGGGAATGGTTGTAGTTGAAATGATGGCTGTGGTACAGTTTTCCTTCAGACCCCTACCCTCTCTGTCACAGATTTATAACACACACTTACTCTGGCAAGTTTTAGTACATCCCCCACCACTCAATAATAAAAGACATTCTCATAAAACTGTACTCATATCCTCTCACGGTCTTCAGGGACGAGTCCTTCTCACCTACCAACTACTATGCAATTGAGGAAGAAAGTGTGGCAGGCCCAGAGCCTTTCTACAGCAGGATTCAGGGATGCTCATACAAGTCAACTGTTGTTTTGACTGCAAGCAAGCTAAAAACTCATGGTCGGGCCAGTGCAGGGAAGCAGAGAGCATTTGGTCTTCTTGTGATAGGAAGACAGAGAAGAAACCCAAAATTGCCCTAAATTTATCCATATCCCAAATGTGGAGGATGCAGCATCCCCAATCCTGCAGAACTCCTCTAAGCAGGAAAACCACACATGAACTTTTTGCACTTTGTCTCAATGCCTGAACTGATTCTGTTCATGTTCTTTTGGCCTCTTGTTTCTATTTGAACTTCTATTTGCCTGTTTCCTTGGACTCTACTTTAGGGTTGTTTTTTTTTTTTTTTTTTTTTTTTTTTTTTGT
>CM052704.1:57038376-57058334 GCA_028551405.1 Uromys caudimaculatus
ATTATGTGTAAGTACACTGTCTTCAAAGATTTATTTGTTATTATATGTAAGTACGCTGTAGCTGTCTTCAGACGCACCAGAAGAGGGCATCAGATCTCATTACAGATGGTTGTGAACCACCATGTGGTTGCTGGGATTTGAACTCAAGACCTTCAGAAGAACAGTCAGTGCTCTTAACTGCTGAGCCATCTCTCCAGCCCCACCCCACCCCAGCTTTTTTATTGACTTATAAGGATGCCTTCTATAGTAAGGATAGAACCTTTTGCCTTAAAGTATTTGCAGTTTATCAGTAGTAATTTTGCCTGACCTGTATCATTTCCCATGAAGAAAAAGTGTTAACTTTTATGTAAATAACATGCCAGCTATTTACCTGAAGGCTTCTGGGAATTTTCTTTCTTTTTTTTTTTTTTTTTTTTTATATTTACTTTATATACATTTCAAATGTTCCACTTTAGGATTTTTTAAATGCTTGACTTGTATATTACTATGGGAACCGGATTCACCTTGAAATATAAGATAATATTCAACCCAGTGTGCAGAAACCCTTCCAGGGCTGCAGTGCTGTTACTGTCAGGCCATTAGAGGTGGTTTTCAGAATTCTCTGGATCGGGGGAAAGGAGGTTGCCTAGAAGAAAAAGCATTTCTCATCCCAGTGTCTCTTGCTTCTGTGTGCTTTATCATTGATCCTATGTATTTCTGTGTTAATTTATTTAAGAAGAAATTCCATCCCAATTTAGACTCAAGGAACTTCTAATTCAATTGCACTCTAAAATTTAAAATCCAGACTTTCTTTAAAGATCTAGAACAAAAGTAAGTCATCAGAGGTAGGAACACATCAGCCCCCAAGACTATCTCAATCACAATGCCTGTTAAACACTACTAATTAATTCTAACAACCCCATTAAGAATCATTGATTTCAACAATTTCTTCTTAATACTCATGAATTCCTTGGGGATTCTAGCATGTATTGAAGATATCCAAGGTCATTTAACTAAGGGCTGAATGAAATACGATCTCTTATTTTTTTAAGGCTACTGGATGTTCATTTGCTACAGCATTTGTCAAGAGCTGCTTGCCTTAAGAGAGCCAGGCTCAATGGTAAGCATCGGCTACACTGACCAATGGCCATCTGGATGTGGGTGGTCAGGACTTAGATGTGTGATCACTGCAAAATACACGCCAGAATTTAAAGACAGAGTGTAAAAGTAAACTGCAAATTATCTCCCTGTGACTTTGAATAGTGTGTGAGATGATAGAGTTTTATGCCTGCTGGGGTTAAACGTATTGTCAGCATTTGCTTCATCTTTTTTTATTTTTGTAATATGACTACAAGGAGATTATAAACTACATATTTGGTTTCATTGTTGCTCTGCTGGACAGCCCATGCAGCACTCAATGCTGTAATCTCATAGGAATATTTCAGTCTGTCTTCTTCTGCATCCTCAAGCACCACCTGTGTTCTAAATAACCTTGATTCCTGGCATAAGTGCTCAATAAATACTTATTAAATATTAAATAAAAGAACAAATAAAAGTGAATAAACAACTCACAGGCTACCAAAACATTTTCTCCAACCAAATTAAAAAATAACTCATATTTTGAGGCTTAATGAAATGCAAGTACTGAAAGAGATCAATTTGTAAAGTATAGAAACTATATTTAAAACAACTAAATGTTGGTTGACATTATAATCGAAGGCACAGAAAGGAAAGATATTTAAAAAGTAGAATGTATGTAATAATATTTGTAACTATATAAGCATATATATATACTGTTAAGTAATAATAATAATATATATATTATTATTACTTAACAGTATATATATGCTTAAACGTATATAAAATACATACTATATAACATATATATGTTAAAATATATATTATTACTTAACATATATATGTTAAAACCTATATATAGATACATATACCTATACACACACACATATATTGTTTGTAAGCAATGTAATAACATAAAGATATACATAGCATATATGAAGATATACAAATTAGTTAATTTTTTCAGTCTTCTAAAAATATGCAGTTGTCTAGTCAGTTAAGATATCAGGAAATAGGCTGGAGAGATGGCTCAGCAGTTAAGACTGACTGCTCTTCCAGAGGTCCTGAGTTCAATTCTCAGGAACCACATGGTGGCTCACAACCATCTGTAATGGGATCCGATGCCTTCATCTGGTGTGTCTGAAGACAGCTACAGTGTGATCATATACATGAAAGAAAGAAAGAAAGAAAGAAAGAAAGAAAGAAAGAAAGAAAGAAAGAAAGAAAGAAAGAAAGTCTTTACCCTCATAGAGGCAGGGGGAGGGGGAATGAGATAGGGGGTTTTCGAAGAGGAGACCTGAAAGCGGGAAAACATTTGAAATGTAAATAAGGAAAATATCCCAAAAAAAGAAAAGAAAAGAAACCAGGAAGCAGAGGTTAAGTCCTTATCAAAGCAGCGCATTCATATCAGCATCAAGATATAAATGTCTGACTCCCAAACTCTTTCCATCACAGGTTACTCCCAGCTAAAATCATGCTAAACAAATAGTATCTGTAAATGAGTTTGAGCAACCCTTTGTCTCTAAACGCACTGTGGTCACCAGGTTTCCATTAGAGCAGATCCTGTAGATGCTCTGTACCCAGGAGTCTGAAGTATCTGACCTCATGGAGCCGGAACGACCTTCAGTGCAGTGAAAATGCCTTTTCTGCTCAGATTCTTTGCATGCCTGCGAAGTTACACAGACCCCTTTCACTGTTTTTATTTTGTTGTAGTTACTATTCCTGTTCTCCCATTTTGTGAGTGTAAAACAATGCGTACCCGGCTGTGACCAGCACTGGAGTAGGATGTCAGGACCCTGGAGAGATCCAGTACACTCCTCTGCTTTCTCCAAAAAAGATCGCTGGATGTGTACTGTGAATCTGCAAGCTTTATAAAGCTCCTCTCCCAAACAAAGGAATTTCTCTGTATTCTTCACAGCTCGGCCCACAAATACATAATAAATCCAAAAGACCGGTGAACATTTAAAACAAGAAGGTACACAGTCACCTCATTTAATTTTCCTTAAGAAATCAGAGGAGAGGAAACTGAAGGGAGATGTGGTAATACCAATTGGGCTGAAAACATTAAAATGCAGAAAAGTTTGACATGGAAAGTTATGCTTCCCTTAGCAACTGTAAGTTGGCATATTCTATATAAGGGCATAAATATAACAGCAAATACAGTACATAAAATACTATCATGTGTGCATGGAAGGAATAACGAGAGCTGGGAGGATCATAATTTTGATTCTCCTGACTTTTATGAATTTGAATTCTCAGCCACAATGTTGCATTAATATCTACAAGTTTTTAAACCAATCTTGACTTGCTTTTTGCCTCTCTGTGCAACGGTCTGTATTTTCTTGACACTAAGTAGACTCAGCAGTAACCTTTGAACGCTGACCTTCCAAATTTGATTCTTATTCAAGACTTGATCTTCCAAGGGAGGGAAAAAAAACGAAAGGCCTGAGTATTTTATCTTGTACCTCATTAAACTAGGGAAGGGAAGGAGAAGCAAGACGTTCAACAGTGCCTGATTGCTAAACAGTGGGGAATGCAGAAACTGCTAAATAAAACAAGTCACGCGTTGGGCCATGAAAAAAAAAAAAAAAAAAAGCTGAAGCAATCATTTAAAGCTGCACACCGCTGTGTTTTATTTAATGCTGAGGGGTGTTTACAATGCTGTGATTTCCCGAGAAAGGTTAATCCAGATGAGTAAGAGGAGCAGTGTGTGAAACTGTTTCACACCAGCTCTTTGCGGTGAATATTTTAGTAACCATTGCGTATCCATGTCAGCCGGGCAGCCATCAAATGAAACACGAAAGAAAGCTAGTGCCGCCCCGGAGAATGAATTTTGATTTAAAATCCAGGCAGAGGCATTTTCAGTGCCCTCTGCCGTGGTGATGATGGGGTAGGAAATAGTTTTCATCACTGCGAAGTGCTTTTTCCGAGCTCCTGCATGCTCAACTCGATGTCCTATTTGTGAACTTCGGAGGTGGGAGGAGTGAACGACTCCACTTGTTCTCTGGTCTCCACCCTGCTTTCATTTACTTTCTTTTTTCCCCCTGGAGCAGCAAACTGCAGTAGCAATTCTTTCCTTGGAGAATTTTACCTTGCATCTGTATCAAGCTATGTCAAAACCTACTCAATATTCTAAGCAGCTCCGCCAGGGCACATGTTTCTGTCTTATTTCCTTCCCTAGAAAGTATCTGTATTGATCCCTCCAAAGCCTTGGAGCCAAATGAGAATAAGAGAAAAGGAATTCTGTGGGGAGAGAAATGCAGATTTCCTGAGCCCCCTCCTTCCCTCCATTCCTTTCCAGAACATCAGAAAAAGCAGAGCCATATTGGAAACTCAACATCAGTTTCTTTTTTCCTTCCTCTCCAAGGCCATGTTGATAGCAAGCAAGCATTTGTGTTCCTGCCTTCAGAACTTCAGGACCAAAGATCAAGAAGAACCCTTTCAACTTTTCCTTTCAAAGAACCACTGCCCAGTCCATGAAGAGCCAGTAGATTCCTCCTGTCATTAGTGTTATTGGTTTCTCTGAATAACTATTTGCAATTCAGATTTCTTTGGGAGAGTTTTTTTCTGCCTAGTTAACATTGTTGGAGGTTTTTTTAACCTCCTTCCCAACCCACCTTTTTTTTTTTTATTTTTCTATTGCTAGACTCCTGCTGGAGCTCAGAGACGTGAGCGTGCCAAGCCAATGCTCTGCCACCGAGCTGAATCCTCCTTTTCCTTTGTAAAATGAAAAAGGACAAGGAAAATGTGGTCCTGCCTGTTCATGGCACTGTATCTCTGATGATGACATACTATTAACTTCATGACACTGTTTTCTGCTTTTGTTTTTGTTGTAATAGAGTTTTTAATTTTAGAGTGCTTCCAGCCCTGCCTCTACGTGTGGCACTATGGCAATGGGGAAGTTGGGTGACATAGGAAAGCATTCCTAAACCACTCTACCTCTTCCCCCCCTGAAGCAGGACAAAACAGGTAGGAAAGACTTTCCTCCTTCTGAAATAGGCCATGAGATCTTCTTCCTGAAGGTACCATGCTGTGCTTGAGGAAAATGAGAATCCAGACATAGAAGACAAGCCAAAGATGCAAATTCCCACGTATGAACATTAGTTCATATTCTCATGCAACCATACTTCCTCCAACCTACCCACTCTCGACCACGCCTGCACGAAGATGCACATATTCAGGTCACTGAGATGTCTCAGTGGGTACAGGCACTTGCCACATAAGCTGCAACCTGAGTTCAAACCCCAGAATATCTCCATAAAAGTGGAAGAGAACTGACTCCACAGAGTCATCTGAGCACACACACCATGTGCACATACAATAATAAATTTAAATATTACTTTATAAGAGTACACATCTAATTAAACATTTTTGTGAAGTCTACCATGTCTTTACTGTATACTGCTAGGGTTTGAACCTGGGGCCTCACATATGTTAGACAAACACTCACCCACTGAGCTATACACCGGGCTTACATAAAACTTAAATTCATTTGCCTCGTCCTGGTTGGTTATTCCGTTTCCCTTACAGGCTCCATGCAAAACCCTAAAAGGACCAGGAAAAATAAAATCTCCACTTTAGCTTCTGGTTCTCAGCCTGAGGCCAGCTCAACCATTAGAGCCAGACAGATCTGTCATTCTACAAACTTCTATCAGGAAGTCTCTGATTAAAGCCAGTGGAAAAGAGGTCTTATTTGTATCTCAGAACCCTTTTTTGTGGATATTTGACTGGCAAAAAGGTACACGTCTCTGTTTTCTTTTCTTCCAAATTCAGATTTCCAGTAGAAAACATTTATCAAAACTACTTCTGGTAGGAAGATGAGGAACAGATGATTGAGTCAGACTAGCTTACACTCAGGAACTAGAAGCCTTGTGTATAGCATTGCACACAAGAGGGTTCCACAAAGAATAGCCACAGATATCAATAACCAGCTATTATTCAAAGAGATAGATAGGTCTAGCCTGATTTAAATATTATACAATGTATCCACTTATCAGAGTATTTCATGGTAGGACATAAATATGTGTGATTTTTAAGTTTCAGTTAAAAAGTAAATTTCTAAAACCTTGTACTGTCATGTGAAGAATTTGTCTCAGTGGTGTAATGCCTGCCTATCAAGCTCAAGGTTCTGGTTTTGGTCCTCAACACTGAAAAAAAAAAAAAAAAAAGACCATCTCGCCAAAAGTCATGCAAAAAAGTCTAACTGGGGGATGAGTGTGTGTGTGTGTGTGTGTGTGTGTGTGTGTGTGTGTGTGTGTGTGTGTGTGAGAGAGAAAGAGAGAGAGGGAGAGAGAGAGAGACAGACAGACAGACAGACAGAGATGGGATTAAAACTTGGTTATGTTGGTTAAGTCACTGTAGCCAGACTCTGAGCTCTACTGCTTGCTGCATTACTAAACAGGCAGGAACTGGTGAAAAGGACCTGAATTGTTTATGGTATAACCATAACTTGGCAGAGGAAACTCAGCTTCTCTGCATTTTGCCTGGAGAGTTACCACATTCTCAGCCGCCATTTTAATCAGTAAAACTGTGAATTTAAAGCTACCCTGGCAGCCAGCTCCTCAGTAGAGTCCCATGTGGTGACCAGACTATTATGTAGACAGCATATGATTAGCTGGAGATGTTTTAACTGTTTAGTGTCCAGTGACACTACTCCAGCATTAGTTATTAATCCTCTCCTTCCTCTGAAACAGGGGTTGCTTTCCTGTCTCTTTTACCATTTATAGCCCAAGTGTGGGTTCAGGGCATAAAAGTGAAGACCTAAAAGAGGAGACAGGCTTCACTCATATCATTAGCATGTCCGTGGCTGCCTGCATCGTCAGAGGGAAGCTTGTCTTTCTTTTGGCTATATTCAGGCCTGGTAGTAGCTCTTGGGTGAGCTCCATCTGTTTGGACCCTCTTTTGAGAACTTGGCAGTGAGTAAAAGCTTATCATTTAAGGTAGAGTTGCTCGACAGATTCCTTCGGTTGAGGCAAAAGTGGAAGAGGAAGGAAGAGAAAGCAACTAAGATGGTCAGAGATGTTCAAATACTTACTACTTGCCCTGGCTGACATCTGATATTGGAAAACATTTTTCTTATTGTCAGAAATTGGCCAAATTGGAGCAAGATGTTCAGGGGAAGACTCTTTTCTATTGTTTCGGAACTTTCTGTCTTATTCTCAGGTGGTATTCTATATTCAAAGAGGGGGAGAGATGTCCTAAAGTGATTGTGGGAAGAACTACTAGACATTCCAAAACACACAGCTCTGAATCTACAGCACACTGGGTTTGTGCTTTTCATCTTGGATGGAAACTTGCTCCATTACAGAAGAGCAAGCTGAAGATGACACACCACACACCACAGGGACATCAACCGTGAAAGTACCCAGGCCACATCCCAACACTCACACGAATTAAAAATCTCTGTCCTTCTCTAAAAAGTTAAGAGCTTATAAAAACAGAAGGAGACCCTGAAAAGTGATTCAAGGCTACCTATTCCTACCAGCCTCCCTGCCTCATTCACTCATCTCAAGATGCTTGTAGATATCCCGAAACATGAGGATACCAGAATGCTTTGTCCTGCTCCTAGGACAAAGAGGACATGCTCAGTGCTAAATACTACACTTCTGATGATAGGCAAATAGCCCTGAAAAAAATCTTTCTTGAAAAAAAAAGAAAGAAAGAAAAACTTTCTTACTACATACATTCCAAATGGAATTTTTTTTGCCCTGCCTTTATTGGAGCCTACAGAAGGAAAAGAGAGGAAGCTATCGGGGAGCAAATGAGCAAATGAGAAAAATTCAACATCTTCCTACAAATGTTTGTTCTGTCACTATAAAAATTTCATGAAAGTATATTTACCTTGAAACATTGTATTTTGGGAGACCTAATATATGGTCCCAGGTCATGGTTACTCATACATTAGGCTCCAAATTAAACCATGTTTTTCATTACTTTGGGGTAAAAGCTGTTCCTTTCAACTATAGCATATACCTTGGTTATGCACCGTTCACATGTTCTCTAATAGTGACTATAATTGATATTCAGAGGTACTCAGTTGAAGAGGCTAGGGAAATAGCTCGACCAATAAACTGTTTGTCATGCAAGCATTGAGGATGTGAGTTTGACCCCAGTACCCATATAACAAACCAAACATCTTGGCATATGCTTCTAATCTCAGAGCTAGGGAGTTGGAGACAGGCAGATCCCAGGGACTTAATGGCCAGTCAACCTAGCTGAGTCAGCAATCCACAAGTCCCAGCGTGAGACCTTATCTCAAAAATTGAGGAGCACTCAGGTAATGGCACCCAAGGCTGACCACTGACCTCCATATGCATACATATATATGAGCCTTTACACACAGCACTAAAATAAATAAATAAATAAATAAAATTGTTCCATCTCATATCTAAAAGAGGGAAATTTAAACAAGCTATACAAAGGGTATTCTTCAATAGTCAAGCATGTGCCTAGCATGTATGAAGCTTTTGTGGGGCAGTGGTCTGTGGCAGGCAATCTGGCACCCAGTTGAGCACAGGCTGAAAACTCTGGGAGACCCAGTGGAATAATCCACAAGGGATCAGAAAATGTTTTTGGCCAACGCTCCCGGAAGACTCCTGTAAAAACAGTTACAGCTTTTACAACCCCTACAGAGAGGCCTGTCATGTAAGATTTATCATGTAGGAGCAACGCCAAGCCCTCCCACATGCAAATAATGTGCATTGAAGCCCTCAGATCAAGCCCATGGGACGTATCCATTGTCAAACCCCTGACCCCTCCCAAAGAGTATATTAGACCGTCCCAACCTGTGTAGGAGAGATGCCCATCCAGAAGGAATAAAGGTGTGAGAACTACTCCATCGTCCAAGAGCTTCTATCATAAGAGCTTTAACACTGCTGCCCGGGAAGAGATTTGCTCTCCCGAATGCCACCAGAAGCTTCCTGCACTCCTCGTCCAGCTAGTTGGCCTCTCGTGGACTCAGTCCGGCCCAACTCAGCACAGGATGGTGGGTGCAGCATCTTGGTGCAACCGAGGTGGCAACTGCAGAGATCAAGGTGGAGGAGATTCCGTCCTCACCCGCGCTCTCCTCCTTGCCAGAACCCTCGCATTTGGCCAGGCAGAGATCCCTGAGAAAGGCTCCCAGCACACAGCCAAATAAATAAATAAATAAATAAATAAATAAATAAATAAATAAATAAATAAATGAATGAATGAATAAAATTGTTCCATCTCATATCTAAAAGAGGGAAATTTAAACAAGCTATACAAAGGGTGTCCTTCAATAGTCAAGCATGTGCCTAGCATGTGTGAAGCTTTTCTATTCAATCCCTAGCACTACAAAAAGATAACCAAGAAACAAAGACAAGACGACATTTTCCATTCACATTAACAAAGATTTTATATAGGTACGGTGGCCTACACTTGTAATCCCAGCACCTGAGAGACAGAGATGAGAGATATGTCAAGAGTTCAAGTCCAACCTTGGCTATATAGCAAGTTTGAGGCCAGTGCGAGTTCCATGAGACTCTACCACACCAACAACCAAATTTTTGAAAGCAGACTGAACTTGCTTTCAGATAGTGACAATATCCAGGGTTGAAGCAGACTACAGAATTGGTAGCCCCCTTCACCATCAGTCAAAAGGCCAATGGTGTAAGCTTTATATAAAAGGACTTTATCATTATTACTTATGTATGTATTTATTTATTGGAGATATTTTTAGGCAAGCTTCTCACAATGTACCCATGATGACCATGAACTGAGGTTACATGCACATACCAGCATCTCTGGCTTACAGTTTTCAAAGATGTAATAACAGCTTTAAAATGTTTCCACATTTTGACTGCTAAGTGCTTTAATAGGAATCTCTTTATCTCACCTGAGAAACAGAATAAGATTTAATTTATTACAATCTTCATATTAGCATCATTTTGAAATAAATATGTGAAATGTTCACATTTACTATTTAAAATAAGTAAATTATGGAATATATTACTACCGTGTAAAATTATTGATAAAGTGATATCAGCCATTCATAATTGTGATACAAAACTGTATACAAATTATTCTGTTCTATAATATGTATAACATTCATCATTTTAGTTTTATATGTCATAAATATAAACATGCACAGAAAAAAATGTAAAAGGTAATATAGACCTAATATTTCTCAAAATCTTTTCCTGGTACACTTCTGCTGAGCTAGTTAGTTTTCTTCTCACTGTGAAAAAATCTCTGCAGATAGTCAACTTCTGAACCAGAACCACTTACTTGGTACATAGTCTCTGAGGTCTCCAGATGTACTTGCTTGCATCAGTACTCTGGACATGCAAAGCATGGGAGATGATGGCAGGAATGAGTGATAGAGGCTGCTCACCTCATGGCAACAAAACAATGAATGAGAGAGAAAAAAGAGCTATAGCCACAGCATCACTTCTAGGGCATGTCCCCATAACCTATCGTCCAACTAGGTTCCTCCTCATGAAGGGACATTCCCAACAGCACAGGAGGACCTGGACCCTTCTATGGCATTTCACCTCCAAATGTAGCATCCATGAGTTCCAAATACATGTCAATGAACATGAATGCAATTTTTATCTTTCTAAAACTAGATTGTACAAAATAAATCTTATTCAAAAATCTGAAAGCTTGTTATGAAATTATCAAGAATTTGAGTTACATACTTTTCAAGTTTGTCACAGGAATCCAAGTGATTTCAAAATAATATAGTCTACCACCGTTGCCCTATATTGCCTCCAAGAACTTGAATGTAAGATTTATTGCTGAAGACAGAGCACACTACAGACACTTGAGGAACTGAGCTTGAAGTATCCAGGAAGCCTCCTCCCTGAGGAATAACTCTCATGGTACCAGAAGGAGCTGTGCAAGTTGTCAAGGGAGAAGAGTAATCAGTAGTCCTACACTACCCAGATGTAACCACAGGTAATAAACTTATTACAATGAAATCTTTACTATTTTGTTTGGTAGGGGGAATACAATTCCTTTAAGATTACTTCTCAAATACTATCATTTAAGCAATATGCTTGCATGTAAATATGGAGACTACATTTTGAAATGCAAATGAAAGTCATTTTCATCTTGAAGGAGATTTAGAGGGACAAAGGTAGCTGAGGAAAGTGACAGTGGGCTCTCTACAGTGGTGACTTTGTAAGAAGAGACAGGGTGAGTGTCTAAACAGGACCAATATGTGTAAGGGAAGAACACAGGTGCCCCATAAAACACCAAACCCAAAATATAGTTGGTGTACTTCTCGCCCTGTTCTCATCCTTAAAGGGGGAGTATTGTCACCCCAAGTGCTATAACTTCAATTAATATATACATATAATATATAATATAGTATATATACATATACATATATATATACACACACACACTCATAAATATGTAATTTTAAGTAAACAAAATAATATCACTCCTGGTAGTCTTTTAAAAACATCTCTAGTATTTTTATCTTCAATTATATAAACAATTTAATACTTAAAACATTGATAACTATTCTTAAAATTCTTCTTTAGAGAAGTAATTTAACACTTTCATGATACTTGCTTAAAATAAATTTTTAGCAAAGTGTTTTGAAAGTTGATATTTAAAAATAGTTGAGAAATTTAAGTCAATAAGTTAAGATTTTCAATCAGAAAATTCCATGTGCATTTTCAAGGCCTCAAAATCATTTTGGATTTTCTTCAAAAACTTTAAAGGTTTATTTATCTGTGTGTGTATGTATGTGTTTAGACCGGAGCCCTCCAAGGCCAGCAGAGGTCATTTGATCCCCTGATGTAGGTGCTGGCAGCCAAAGGTCAGTCCCCTGCAAGAATGCTAAGTGTTCTTAATTACTGAACCATCTCTTCAGCCCCTTTTCAAAAAAATTAACATATCATCATAAGCTTTAAATACTAGTTAGATAAAACCATTCTAGGTTTTTTCCAGGCAACCAGTACACTGAAAAACGAGCAAGCAATGCAAAAAAATTTTCAGTACCAAATCATCTACTTTTTACACTCACAGTAAAGGAAAATAGATTATTATAGCTCATGTGCACATATTCCATGATTTAGATTTTTATATTAAATCATGTAGACAAATGTATCTCAAGTAAGAGGCAGATATAATGCCAAATGATTCTGAGTCACTAAGAAAAGTCTAGGTGTCTTCAAACAGATTCCAATCTCGGTGTATTTTATAAGGGCAAGTTTGTGATGAGATGTTGTGACATTTTTTTATACATATATAAATAATAGGTGTCTTGTGAAGTTTTTATACTTCCAGTTTAGAAAGAAAGAAAGGCTTTGAACAGGGTTGCACACTTAATTTATTGCCCACATGAATTCCCCGTTACCCTCTGGGACTTAGAAGGCAGGAACTGGACATTGATGGTAATTACTCTGGATCGAACTGCATGAAGACAGCTCAGTGTAATTCTGAACTTCAAAGAAGTGCAGCCATGTGTCACTCTGAGCAAGTATCATGAATTTAACTGGAGCTGTTCAGCAATGCCTCCGAAAAAGTGATCTCCATAGCTAAGTGATTTTCTTTAGAAGAATGATGCAGCTACATACATGTGGACACCGTGGCTTAAAATAAATAAAGATTGCAACTGTGTGTGAACCAAGCTGGTTTTTAAAATCGTGAATCAAAATGGCTTTTTTAAAAGTGCACTATTAAAAGAAGTTTTATAAATGCAGAAATGGTACTAAAAGAGATGGTGAGCTACTTAAAATAGATTGGTAAAAGAACTTTCTTTTTATTCGCAAAAGCAACCCTGCTTGAATCTGACTATGGATAATTGGGAGGAAGAAAAAAAAAACTCTTCATTGGAAGAAGTGATGGACCTATGTGTCTAACAACAGAAAGTTCTGAGTATAAAGTAGGACCCACTCTACTGAGACTTCCCCACTTGAAAGAGGTACACTACTTCTCTTAAATGCACATGTGTGCCTGGCCTACGTAATTGTGTGAGAACAAACATCAAAAACTACAGTCATCTGTGAAACATTTGTAAGCAACTTTAACTGCAGGCCCTGCATGCCAAGCCGTGGATTAAGGGATTAATGCACTGTGCACTAGGAGTGCAATTCATTGGTGGATCCTTGCTTAGCATGTTCAAGGCTCTAGCTTCAATCCTCAACACTGTTATTATCAAAATAAAATAAAAAGCATAAGAATGCAGAAGGACCCTGCCCTAAAGAAATATAATCAGGTGAATGAGATAGGTCCCTATTTATCCACTTCAATCCCTGAGACTACACTATTAAGGATGAATGGTACTTACCATGTGCTCGGAAAGATTAGTATCTTATAAGAAATAACAAACTGTATTATGGATTCTTGTCTCAATTGCACAATGCCCCTACCTCACACTCAGCGGGTTCATACCACCACACTGGCTTACATGGGTCTTTTTAAACAATACATAGACACCGTTATAGAAATCACTTCTATGAAAGTAAAGAGAGGAGCAGGATTAGAGAGCTACGCAGGTTGGTGGTATCCCCCAATACCTTCTTACTCAGTCACAAAGTACTGAGGGACTACTAAATCCAATAGTTCCTTAGCTTTCTTAACATAGGGACTTTGTTATTGCTGTTTGTTTGTTTTTAATGCAAAACCTCATATCTTTCACTTCTGTGTAATGAGATAACATTTTGAAATGCTGAGACTAACTTCCTTAAACCTTTGTCTTTGTTCCTTTTTCAAAGGAGAACTGGCTTAGCCAGAAAGTGTGTGTGTGTGTGTGTGTGTGTGTGTGTGTGTGTGTGTGTGTGTGTGTGTATTTAGCCCCTAAATACACTCTTGAATCTTTGAGAAGAAACAGGAGGCAAAACAGGGTTTTGCAGAAAGAAACCATCTTTCAGTGAAATGACCTGCAGAAACTTACCTTCCTTCCGAATGTGGTTATGGTGTCTTCACCAACTAGCATGCATCCTTGGGAGAGCTCAAGTACTCTGTGATGGATAAATGAATGAGGAAACAAAATACTTTCATTCTAAAACCAAATCTGCCACTGTAAGAAGTCCCACCAGTTACTATTCTAAAGTCACCTTTTTTTATGGATAATAATTGTGGGACAGAAATAGCTAAGGTCACTTCTGATTTTAAAACCCCCAAGTAGTGCGTGAAAGACAGCTGCTGTGATATGCCCTGTGAAACACACTGGGGAACTCCACTAAAGAACTTAAAACACATTTTGGAAACTAGAACAATACAGAATTAGGTCCTGATCTTGATTTCAAACACTTCCACTGAGCAGAAGCAATAATAGCTCCTTTGATGGGGCTGATTCCACAGCTAAGGTAAGGAAGCTCAAGGGGACCCTGGGACATTTTGGTGAGCCGGAAAGGAACTAGCCCACAACTTGTAACAATTGATGACAAATGAGGTCATGCTGGCAGAGAAAGCAGGAGCTGGAGGATGCTGGTCACATTGTATCTATAGTCAGGAAGCAGGGAGCAAACCGGAAGTGGTGCTGGACTATAAAACCTCAAGGCCCACACCCTGCCATAAGGCTCCGCCTCCCAAAGATGTAAGACTTCTCAAACCATGCCACCAGCTGGTGACCAAGGGTGTATGGGAAAACATTCCCCACACACACCACAATGAGCAGCCAGCAGAAAAGACAGGCAACATGCAAAGACAATCTGGCAAAGTAAACAGAAAGAGGAAACTGAAAAGAATGAAAAGGAAACACTAAAACCAAAACACTGTAGCAGAAGTGAGAATTAGCATTTTCCAGTATATTAAATAAAAGGTGACAACATGAATATTGGATTTGCTTAGAAAATAGCTGCTAAAACATCTAAAGGCTTTGTCTTCAACTTAAATTCAAATTCTTCATGTAATAACTCTAATTATGGAGAGAGAAAGAAGCAGACAAAATGCTAAAAGTTGCTCTAGGAAAAGGATGTACAAGGGTTCACACTTCTTTTCTTATTCTTACAAATGTTTAAATTCCTCTCAAACCTTAAGAAAAGATATATTGTGCAAAGTAGTATAATCTAAGTAGCAAACAGAGAGCACAGGGGGTTCTTTACGTAGCTGAGAAGTGTGGAGGGGTAAGAGGATGCAATGCAGGATCTCAGGGCTGAGAGGAGCTGGGAAGTTTGGAGATTCTTCATGTAAATAAAGAGGAGCGGGGTAGAGAGTCTAACCCTGAGGAATGGGCTTCACACAGCAGCAGTCGGGAATGTGCACAGTGTGATCAGGAGATTATGAGGAGAGCCATGTGGTTAGGAAATAAATATGGAAACTTAATGAAACTGCTTGACTATGCATGAAAAATAATAAGAATAAATCACTCCTTAGGGTAACAAATTCCCAGCTCAAGAAAAAGCAGTGCCTGAAGATATTCAGTCTACATGTGAGGCTATATTTATTGACTTATTTTCAAACAAAAGCTCAGATGCTTAGCTGTATCTTAATATGTTTTTACTGTATTGTTTTTGTCTAAGACCTGAGCTCTTGAGAATACAACGCGGAGTTTCTCTGGGAAACTTGAAGTGATATATTCTGACAAAAGTTTATGATTGTGTATTGTTATGAAAATCAATCAGGTGTTCTATGGAAGGAAATATCACGGAGAAAATGGTGCTGAAGTGAAGCTCAGACAAAGGCCACGCCCAGTAGTGCACACCTGTAACCCCAGCATCTGAAAGCTTTAACAGGAGGCTCTCAAGCTCCAGACCAACCTGGACTACATGGAAAATTCTAGACAAGCCTGAACTACGTCATTAACTACCTTATGTTAATGAAAAATAAAAGTTAGAGCAAATGAGACCCATATGAATCTTGACAGATAGATCTGTGCATGACTTCATGCATGTTGAACCTTACCAGCTTTGTGGTCGCCTCTGTAAGATAATTAGAACAGTATGTTACCTTGCATACATTTAGATGAGGATGCACTTGGAAGAGGTCTTGAAAGATGGCAGAAACTCGGTGTTATTGCTATGTATGAACTCATCATCATTGCTATTAAGGCCTCTGTAAGGCAAATACATTCTCTGAGGGCAGAAATAGTCAAATTGTCACATGATGAGATGGATGTGTGGGTACTCTGACTGACACCTGTCCCCCCTTGGAGCAGAGCTTGGTTTGCCTGGATGACTGGCAAGGTGGCTGTCCTCTTCCTCCCTCACTGCTCCATGGGGCCTTTCTAGAAGCCACACAGTTCAGTCAAGGCAGACAACCTTCCCCAGCACAGCAAAGACATTCTTTTGATCAAGGATGTACAAATAACTGTTCTCCTAGTTAAAACTTTCAAAAAATGCTTTCTAGGAAATTAAAATATCTATATAGAGAGAAACTTGAGTAAGTCATTTGCTGAATCTTAAGTGAAAACTTTATTCTTAAGTGAGACAAGGGTAGCTCTCACTTGAAGGTCACCATGACAGAGACAGCACAAGGAGTAAGTACACAGGAGATAATCTGGGGATTTACAGACTAGAACACAGTGGGGATCTGCTTCCTGGAGCTAGTTACCAGGTTTGTTACAGTATAAATATCAAGTTAAATCACATTCCAGTTTACAAGTCCAAGACTAACAGAGGAGCATTATAAATGTTTTCACAGGCCCTGGGTTCTGTAATTCTAGAGAAAGAATTGCAGGTAGTATCAATTAGGCAGGGATTTTCCTTAGAAGTCAGAATGCCAGGGGAAAGGTGGACATAAACCATGCAGGAGGATAGCAAAGGAAAAGAACTCCTGAAAATACAAAGTGGGAAGAAGCAAAAAAAAACAACTTCAAAGGAGCAGCTCTGTGATGGGTCAGCGTGGTTCCCTTTCGTATTTGACTGCCTCAGCCACTGAAACATCAGTGTGCTTCAGGAAGAATGGCCGGTTGCACTGATAGCCTCAAGTTATAGATAGAGATACGTAGAAATATAATATATAAATTATACATGTATGTAATTTATGCATGAATGTATACTTCTGTTTATATATTTATGTATAAATTATGTATAAATATATTTATACAATATATCATATGTTATATAATATATAACATATAGAGATAGAGGAATATAATATAGATGTATATAAGATATATAGATATGTAATGTAATGTATAGATATATGTTATATAACAATATATAGATAGATTTTATATATATATATATATTACATATATGGGAAAAGCCTTCAGTTTGTCCTTACACACAACGTCATTACCCATTGGCACCAATGCACATCACCCTAAGCACAAGGAGTCCAAAGGAGAGGGATGGTAGAGTACTCCTTCAGGCAAAATGTCTCCAAACCAGAATGTGGAGGAAAGGGCAAAGACCCAGGTATGGGATGTAGTTCTCAAACTAAGAAACATGTTTTTAGTTCATAACCGTGAAACACTTCTACACGGTTGAATTGTCACAAGGGAGAAAGGAAGGTTGAAAGGCATCCGAACAGAAACTGTTTACAAATGCTTGAAATCACTCTTTAATCTCCTAAACAAATTCTGAAGAATCAGTGTCTTAGCGATTTTCCACAGCTGTTCACAAAGTTCCACTACTTACAGTGTTCTGTCAGACAGAATTGAATTAGTCATCATCTCCTAAGAGAAGTAGAGCATTTTGGGTGATATGGGTCAGACAACAACTTATGAATAAACTGCTTAGTACTTATTTGCCATATTTCATGACTATTCTGAGTTGACTTCAAAGAGCTATATTTGTTTGACGAGTTCTGTAGAGAAAGTGTTTCATTCTCTAAGAGTATATGTGTACACACACACACACACACACACACACACACACATAATGTGTGTGTGTGTGTATATATATATATATATATATATATATATATATATATATATATATATATATACTGATACCTAATCCTTTGAGCCATGAGTAGGTCATGAGGGTAGAGCACTTATCAGTGAAAGCTTATGAACAGACCCCAAAAGACCTCCTTCTCCTTTCTGCTGTGTGAGGTGATAAGAAGGCAGCTATCTGAGAGCCAGGAAGTAGACCCTAACTAACACTGAATTCCTCAAGGCCATTGTAAATCTATCTGCTGGCCATGGTTTTAAACTTGTTAGCTATGACCTTGATTTTACTGGCCTCTGAATGGCAACAAACAAATTTCTATTATTTATAGGTCATTCTGTCTATATTCTATTATGGCAACACTTTCAAACTTTCAAACAACCAATGAATCTTTTATAAGGGAAAATATGTCAAATTCCTAAGAAATTGTAAGTGAATAGCTTTATGGTATATTTCCCATTGTTTCCCATAAGACCAAGAATCCTATATAAATATTCTCATTAACATCAGGTATCTACTTGACGACATTGAGAAACACATAAAAGAACTCATAAACCCTATGTTTCTGAGTATCTGTGAGGTTATTTTCAGTGTAGACAGACATATGAGCTGGTGGGATACGTAAAGGAGCTTGGCTTTCAATGAGGACGAGAGTAAGGAAAGGAAGGAGTCTCTTCAGTTAGGGTGAGCATCTTCAGTTAGAGTGAGCATCTTCAGTTAGGGTGAGGAGCATCTTCCGCCTAGGTCCCTGGCATCCTGAAGAAGAGGACAAACGTTACCAGAAAGATATCTCTCTCTTTCTCTTTCTCTCTTTCTCTCTTTTTCTCTTTCTCTCTCTCACTCTCTTTCTCTCTCTCTCTCTCTCTCTCTCTCTCTCTCTCTCTCTCTCTCTCTCTCCCCACTCCAATCTGAGAGACAATCTTCCTCTGTTGCCCTTGAATATTAAAATTCCAGGTTTGTCAAGAATTGGACTCAGAAATCCCCTGGGTTCTCAGCCCTCTGGTCCCTGACTGAGAGGCACACCATGAACTTCCCTGTCTGACTTTTAGCTGAACTACACTGTGCACATCCCAAGGTCACCAGTGAGTTGTCTGTTATGGAATTTAGCCTCCACATGCCTGAAAGTTTCTGTAATAAATCCTCTCTGGTCTCATATGGATCTATGCCCATGTGTCTATCATCTTCTTCTGTTTCTCTGCAGAATTCTAGTTTAGACAAAGATTAAAAAGCTGTGGACATAAACCGTCTAAACAGTCCCATAATGCCTAAAGAAATAGAGGCAGTCATTAAAAGTCTCCCAACCAAAAAAAGCCCAGGATCAGATGGGTTCACTGCAGAATTCTATCAGACCTTCAAAGAAGACCTAATACCAATACTTTTCAATCAATTCCACAAAATAGAAACAGAAGGAACACTACCCAATTCATTCTAAGAGGCCACAGTTACACTGATACCAAAACCGCACAAAGACCGAACAAAGAAAGAAAACTTCAGGCCAGTTTCCCTTATGAATATAAGGGAAGTATAATGCAAAAATACTCAATAAAATTCTCACAAACCGAATCCAAGAACACATCAAAACGATCATTCATCATGATCAAGTAGGCTTCATCCCAGGGATGCAGGGATGGTTCAATACCCGGAAATCCATCAATGTAATCCACTACATAAACAAACTCAAAGAAAAAACCACATGGTCATTTCCTTAGATGCTGAAAAAGCACTTCACAAAATTCAGTATCCCTTCATGATAAAAGTCTTGGAAAGATCAGGAATTCAAGGCCCATACCTAAACATAGTAAAAGCAACATACAGCTAACCAGTAGCCAACATCAAACTAAATGGAGAGAAACTAGAAGCAATCCCACTAAAATCAGGGACTAGACAAGGTTGCCCTCTCTCTCCCTATCTACTCAATGAAGTAATTGAAGTTCTAGCTAGAGCAATTAGATAACAAAAGGAGGTCAAAGGGATACAAATTGGAAAGGAAGAAATCAAAATATCACTCTTTGCAGATGATATGATCGTATACTTAAGTGACCCGAAAAACTCCACCAGAGAACTGCTGCAGCTGATAAACAACTTCAGCAAAGTGGCCGGATATAAAATTAACTCAAACAAATCAGTAGCTTTCCTATACTC
>CM052704.1:57058834-57077603 GCA_028551405.1 Uromys caudimaculatus
AAAAAAAAAAAATCTGTGGGCACTGGGATGGCCCTGAAAGTAAGGGCATAATGAAAGAAAAGAATCTCTCCCATCTTATTAGAGGAACCTTGTCTCCTAGGATCATATTAACATCCAATGAGCTTACTCTACAAGAACTTATTTCCAAGAGCCAACAAGTGTGCCTCTTCCACCCCACCTTTTTTTTCCATTCAGTCCCATCCCTTGCTAATGAATAATTTTATTCCCCTGTATCCTTTTCTTGTACCTACCAAGTTACTTTCCCTCTAAATGGAGTCTTCTCATTAACAAGTCCCTTCTTTCTAATCTGACAGCATCCTAGTGGCTTATATTCCTTTAAACCCTTAAGCCTTTAACTATTTAAAGCCCCCTTTCTTAATTTATTACTGTGAATATAAGGTTCTCTTGGGAGATAGAGGAATACGAGTACTCTGACTCAAAGGAGACAGCCCAGTGAAAAGCACAATGTGACAAGAGCCATTCAGTGGTGCGAATACAGTACAGGTCACAGTGTCTCTGTTCTGATGTAATCCCATTGCCAGAGGAGGTTCCTCTCTAGCTTTTCAAAATTTCTTGAACATTGCATTAAAGAATACCCAAATTCCAGCCACCCCAAAAAGGGGGACCTTTTTTCAGTGTTCTTCCAATTATGAAAAGAGAAAAATAAAACTTCAAAATCTAAACTGACTAATACAGATTTATTAAAAGGAAGAAGGCAAGTGATGGAGGAGGGAAAGAGGAAGGAGAATAAACATGTCTAGCCAGCCTCCACAACCCCAGGGATATGCCGTGTGTCACAGATGACCCATATTCTGTAATGATTGGAATAGTTTTTTAATTGAGTGCTGACACTTGTATGTCATCGAGTGATTGCTTGTACAGACACTTTTAGACCATTTTCATATACTCTCTGTACTCATCTGACAGCCAGAATTATTGAAATGGTCTTTTTTAATGAACAGACTTTTCTCTAATTTGAGCATGTCAACCCCTCACGACAGTAGTTTTAGCCTCACAGGGCTCTTGGCACATTCGGGATAAAGTCAAGAGCTTTTCATCCACTTACTTCTTTTCCATTTTATCTATGCACTATCCTTTGACAAATTGAAAACCAGAGGATAAATTTACAATTCACTTCTACTTTCAAAACGGAGAGGCTAATGTTATGGTGGGTGAAGATATTTCCCTCAGGATTTCAAAGGAGAGAGCCATGGTGTATTCCCATATAATGAGGTCTCTAGATAAGTATAGGAGCAGACAAAATAAATGTCTAGAAGGAATACCCAAGTCCTCAAGTTTTCCTGAAGTCCTCAATAAAGTCCTTGAAAGTTAACCCACTGAGAATTTTTCACTTCTAAAATGTTAAAATAAGTCACAGACTTTTCATGAAACTGAAGGCCCTAAGGTATCTGGCATGGGACATTTTGCCTATGAAGGGTTTAGTACAAGTATTTACTGAAGCATTCAAGTGATGTCAGGAGTTTTAAAGATTGACATTGTGTCAGTGGTCTGCAAATTGGAAAGTACTTTTTCATGGTTGATGTATATAGAATAGCTATTGTGCATTATTTTGCAAGGGTGTGCCAGTGACTATTAACATTAATAAGGATAGAAAACAGTTTCTAAAAACACAGTAAATTAAGAAAAATATTAAAAACAGAGATGGGGAGACTGCTCAGTGAGTAAAGTGATCAGCTCCCACTCATCAACTAAAGTGCAGACACCTGGTAACCTCAGCACTGTGGAGTAAGGACACGTGACTTCCCAAAGATTGCTGGCTAGCAGTTAGCCAATCAGTGAACTCCAGCTTCGAGGATCGACCTAGTCTCAAAAGAAAATAAGATTTGAGAACAATAGAGGAAGATACCCACTACTGACCTCTAGCCTACACACACACACACACACACACACACACACACACACACACACACGCATTCACTGGCACAAACGTGCACATACACATACATTTCTCATATGTGCAAAAGAAATTAAAAATTAAAGACAAAATATACTGGTCGAGTGTTGGGAGGGAGAGAAAATTAGGGTGGCTCCTTCCTTTTGACCGAGAAGGGTTTAATTCTTAATATCGCCAAGGAGCTGGTTACAGTTCCATTAAAATTATACAGGTTATTTCTTCCTGAAAATCATTTCCCATCTGTTATCAGAAGAAAATCAACTATAAGTAAACAAATGTATTATATAAACGGTCATAGAATGTGTAATGAAGAATATGGAAAATGGACAAAATTTCACAAGTAATTCGAGAGACTGCCAAACAATATTAAAACAAAGACCTCTCCATTTCACAAAACAAATACAAAAGGATAACTCATCTTCAGTTATATTGAAGAAATTATCCATGATATTGGAAAGCACTCAAAACTTAATATTAAATAAAAAGGACATTCCTAAACAGCATACATATTATAAACATAAGTATTCACATGCAGAAAAAAGCTTGTACCAAAAATTTCTCAGTTCTATTTTCATGGGAAACATTTATCCAAACTGCATCTACATGGTCTGGACTAGAAACATACTCTCTGCCATAAAGCCCTCAGGGAAATCAAGGAGGTTTTTCTTCTCACCGGTATGCTGAATACTAACAGTAGGAACAATAGACCCACTGGTGAATCAGTCCCATGGAGCAGAGGCACAGTTGTATGGAGCCTGGCATAATAGCTAATCTTGGTTGTCTGCTCTATTACATCTAGAATTAACTAAAACCCAAATTGCTAGACACTTCTGAGAGGGATTTCTTTTCTTTATTTTTCCATTAATTTATTTAATTATTCAATTTACATCCAGAGCACTGCCCTCCTTCCAGGTCATCCTTCATTCCTCCTTCAGTCCCTCCCCCATCCCCTTTTACTCTGAGAGGGTGGAGGCACCCCCCTAAGTATCCCCCCACCCTGGCACATCAAGTCTTTGCAGGGCTAGGTGCATCCTCTCCCACTGAGGCCAGACAAGACAGCACAATTAAGGGAACTTGATCCATAGACAGCCAACAGCTTTAGGTGGACCCACATGAAGACCATGCTGCACACCTGCTACATAGGTGGGGGGACAGCTAGGTCCAGCCCATGTATACTCTTTGGTTGGTGATTCAGTCTTTGAGAGCTCCCAAGGGTCCAGGTTGATTGACTCTGTTGGTCTTCCTATGGACTTCATATCCCCTTCGGGGCCCTCAATCCTTCCCCTAACTATTCCATGTTTGGCTGTGGGTGTCTGCATCTGTTTGAGTCTGCTGCTGGGTGGAGCCTCTCAGAGGACAGTTATGCTACTAGGTTCCTGTCTGCAAACATAACGGAGTATCATTAATGGTGTCAGGGATTGGTTCTTGCCCATGGGATGGGTCTCAATTTGGGCCATCTTTCTCAGAAGGGAAAATAAAATATATATCAAAGGTTAATGGAGGGAGGGAACTGGGTGGAAGAGGGGAGGGAAAGGGAAGCAGATGTAAGGGGAGCAGGGGGGAGAGAACAAAAATTGGTGAAGGGGAGGGGCATCTCTAGGATGTGCCAGAGACCTGGGGGGCTGTCTTTTGGGGTGACTCTAACTGAGACTTCTGGCAGTGGAGGATATGGATCCTGAAGTGGCCACTTCCTGTAACTTGGCAGGACTCCCAGGGGAGGGATAGGACACCAACCCACCCACAAAATGTGTCCTGCCTACAAGATGTGCAGGCACAAACATACATTAGAGACAGGGGATGGCCAACCAATGACTGCCCCAAGTAAGAATTACTTGTTCAGGATCTCAGTAGAATCACCTGGACTCTATCACCAGATTGGGGATCCAGAAATATACAGTTTCCTAGACTTAAAAACCACTGGATTCTCAGTCTTTCCCTCCTGAGATAGTCATTGTTGAACTACCAGGGCTACAACCTGTGAGCCAGTCAAATAAATCAATCTCTCTCTCTCTCTCTCTCTCTCTCTCTCTCTCTCTCTCTCTCTCTCTCAATTTCTCTCTCAATTTCTCTCTCTCTTTCTCTCTTCCTCTCTTCCTCTCTGTCTCTCTCCAGAGAACTCTGACTAATACATAAGCTTGGCAGCTTTTTTTATCTGAGAGATCTTAAGAGGGACACCTGCAGTATCCTGGTGAGATCAGCCCAAGGTGAGAAGGTCAGTGTGAGTCACATTCTGAGATCTTCCTGTGCATGAAGGAATCTACTAAGTGCCTTGCTCTGGTACATCTGTTTCACCCTCAAAACACCCTTAGGAATACAATATTATTATTACCTCCATTGTTGAGATAATGAAGTCAATATTCAAGCCAGCATTAGCAAGTAATTAGTACATGGGAAAGCCCACACTAGATATATAGATCTTCCTGATTGCCCAGCCTATATGTTTTTAAACCACTTTATTCATCTTCTGGTGCAAATAATATAGGTTACTAACTACCTTGTTACCTTCTTTTGATCCTAAGGTCTTACACCAACAGAGTCTGCCACTTGGCATTGGCTCAGACCTCTTTCCCTGGTTGCTATATAGACAACTGCACAGAGGACAACGCATAAGCACAGTGCTCTACAGATGCAAGGCATCCCAAGGTGCATGCAATAATACAGTTTTCAATCTGGAAATCAGACAGAGAAAAATGTCTGTCTCACAGACCGCTATTCCAAAACAGATCATTGTTGCTCATCTCTCTCTGCTCACAAAGTGCTTTTGAGAAGGTGACACTTACACCCTTGGCGGTCAACCCACACACTTCACTGACAGCTACCAGTTCAGCTGTGTCAATTCACCTGAATCTGCTTGCTTGCAGAGTTTCCAGAGCACATTGCTTACCAAGTCATTATTATTTTGTACCTATGCCCAGAGAGCTCTACAAAGTGTGCATTTTAATCAGCCTGAAATAGCTAAATAAATAAATAGCTCATAGGTGATATGTAATTTACTAGAGAAGAAACAACCCTGACTTACTGCACTCACAGTCCACAGCTCGATGCCTCCAGTGATTATTTGCAGAATTCTACAGTGCAGAAAAACTGAATCTCATTCCTTAGCCTAGTCCTTAAATTTGTTAGCTGATGGATCTTTCCTCAGCTTGCCTCAAATGTTCTTGTTCGCTGGCGCTCTGAGGTAAGCATATTTCATGGAGGGGCTGCACCTATGCATGGATAACGATGCATTCAACACCCCTTACATGCTCACCCAGTCTCTAGAGGGAATCCAATCAAGAGTTCAGGATCATCAAAGCATCTTTCCCTCTCCTTTCTGCATAGAGAATGAGAACTTAGAGATCTATGATCATTGTCAAACTGTGGTCAATTTGTCTTGTGACTTTCACTTAGATCTGGGATATTCTAATTTTGGCAAGGTCTGGGAAGAGTTCATTGAAGTGTGTTAGGAGGGAAAGTTAAAATATGGGCATTGCTTGATGGCAAGACCAAAATATTTAGAAAATACTGAATAGTTTTCCATCTGAGTTCCATAGCTTTAGGGCACCCATGGACTCCTTAATTGCATGGGGAAGTTTATATATGTGAATGTCCATTCTCTATTACGTAGGGATTAAGAATCATTATGTTACTCACAGAGTCCGGGGAAATCGCATCTATAAAATTAATGTGGTTTTCACTCATGTATATCTTAAGAAATTGCACTTGTGTTCACTGTTGTTCACTCAGTCACATCAGGCCACTCTGTTTCTTGTTTTGCACTCCGCCTAATTCTCCTTCCAACTTATTTTTTGAGACATGGTTTCACTCAGTAACCCAGGACCATCTTGAACGCCTGATATTTTTGGCCTTGCCTCTCTAAGTGCTGGGATGCTACCACACAAATCATCTCTGCTAATTTCCTGTATTAAGCCATGTCACTTTTGCATGGAAGTGTACTTCAAAGGCTGATCATATAGTCCTTCCTCTTGAAGGGGAGGAAAGAGGAAGGAGAGAGAGAGAGGGAAGGGAAGAGGGGGCGGAGGAAAGAGAAGGGAAGGGAGGGAAAAAGGGAGGGAGGGAGAGAGAAAAAAGGAGAAAGAGAGAAAGCAGTCCTTAATTCACACATTCATTGTCAAGAATCCAATATCTAATCAAAGCCAGAGATAAGTCTAGACTTTTTCTGTAGACCTGATTGAACTACGTTTGCATGATTACTCTGTAACCGTGGGCTATCAGTCACCCATGGAAATGTCACTAGCTTTAGCCTTCCTCTCTGTAATTGAATTACCTGTAAAGAAATTTTCTTCCCTAAAATTAGAAACTATGATACAGCATTAGAAGAAATATGAATTAGAAATGAATAAGAAATTATATGAAATATTCCAGGCAGTCATATTTTGAGCTCCATAGCTAATCTAGTCAATTTATCCTCAAATCCCATTAGCATTTCTGGTAAAAAGCATATTCTCTATTTCCAGACTCTGGCCTGTTTCCACTAGCCCACTGCTTTCATTTTTTGTTGCTGTGATTGTTGCATCTGCCTCCTAATGGTCTGTGTCCCCGGCTCTGCCCCTAGAGCCTCTTTTTCACAGAGCAGAGGGTCTTTTAACCTGTGAGCTGGAATCTCTCCTTCACTTTCCCTATGACCTTGCACCTTAGAGTAAAAATCACAGTCCTTAAAATGGTCCCCAAGACCCTACTTACTAAGCTGCCAGTGTTCTATGTGGGTAACAACTGCTATAGATACAATTAACACCCCAGACTACGCTATTGGAGCTAACAACTGCAGTTCCTACCCTAGTTCTAGTGATTTCCTGGACCTATCACACATGTTCCTGTCTCACAGTGTCTGGACTGCACTGGCCTAGCAAATTCCCCTAGATCAACTTTCACTGCCTTCTGACAAAAACATCTGTCCTGAGCTACCTTCTGAAATAGCTAGCATATATACACAAAGCAGTCCCCGGCCCCAAATGTTACAGGCCTGTTTTCTTCCGAAGCTTTATCATCACTTAACATACCACATTAGTCTATTATATTTTTCCAATTAGAAGGTAAGTTTTCATTTATTATTCTCAATGGCCAGGATATTGTCAATCATATAAAGGGCTCAATGCATTTTTATTGAAATACTGCTCTGTAGATCCACAGAGGATATGTACAGAGTAAGGGACTAGAAGGAACAGATATATCTATTTGTTAGAAAAAGAAACAGAATAGATAGATATGGATGGATAGAGGGGGCCTGGGGTGGGAGGATCAAGAGGGGACAGTGAAGGAAAAGGGGGTTGTGGGAGGAAATATGGAAACAGCTAAAATTGAGGAGCATTTGAAGAGTAGTATGGAAACCTAATATAGTAGAAACTTCCTAAAATACACACAAATATGAAGACAATCTCAATTAAATTGCCCAATAATGGGGAGACAGAGTCCCAACTGGCCATCTCTGGTCACCAAATGAAATTCCCAATACTGGAATTGGGTTACTTCTAAATGAGTTTCTAGTCAAAAGGACCCTAAAGGAATCCTTCAAACACCTCAGGCCATTGCCAAGACTCTCTTGGTTGCTCCCCACAAACTGACAGCAAGACTCCATTGTTGAAAATAACAACTACACAACTAATGGAAAGTTGAGCTGGTGCCTATATAAAGCCTTGCCTCTATGTTCCAACATCTTTGGTACAGGAAAGTACTTCGAGAGCTATTAGAAGAGAAATGTAAGCACCAAGCCAGCCACAAACCCTTTATCTAATGGTATACTACCAACAAGATATGCTAGGACAATGGTGGCACAAACTTGTGGAAGTAACAAACCAGTAACTGATTTGACTTAAGACCATGAGATGGAACCCATAATTAGCACTACTTAGGTGACCAAGAACCTGAGACTAGATAGCCCGGGGATCTAGAGTAAAACAAAATAATATTGGTCTTAAAAAAGAAAAAAAATGTGGTGATAAAATGACTCCTAATGATATTCTGATATCCTCATACAGAACAGTGCCTTGTTCAGCCATCATAAGAGAAGCTTCCTCTTGCATAAGATGGTAACAAATATAGAGACCAACGGCCAGTCACTATACAGAGAGTGAGAGACCTTGGAGTATTCAGCCCTAAATAGAATGTCTCCATAAAAATCCCTCTCTTCAGAGCTAAGGAAACCCCACAGGAGAGGAGGTGGAAAGAGTTAAGAATCAGAGAGAATGAAAGACATCAAGAAATGGAAGACACCTTCTAAATCAATGTGAGAAAAGTTCATATGAACTCACAGAAACTGAAGCAGAATGCACAAGGCATTCATGGGTTTGTATCTGGTCCTTGGCATATATTTTATAGCTTCAAATTTAGTGTTTTTAAACATTCCTGAGTGTGTGAATAAGTGGGTCTGGTTCTTATGCCTTCTCTAGAGCTCTTTTCCTTCTGTTGATTTGTCATGTCCAATTGTTATGTGATAGTTTTGTTCTATCTTATTGCAGTTTATTTTGTTATGTGTAGGAACAGATGAATAAATGAATGAATGAGCATAGTAAGAAATTCACATGTTTTCCATGGTGGTGAACATCTCCATTGGGAGCTGTAGGTAAGAAAGCCAGTGTTGTGTCTGCAAAGTGAGAGCCAATGATGCAAAAAGAACTCCTGAATCCTGCAACAGCTTCATGTTATAAATATAGGTTCTGGTTAGGACACAGTATAATTCTGAGACTTGGGATGCTATTGAAATTATCAGTCTCTCAATTCCCAAACTCTTGGGCCTCAACAAGTGCATCAGGTCTTCTTCCTGGATAACATCAGCCTCTATGTGCCTAAGACTTCAGAAGTAGTAGCTGAGACAAACACTTTGAAAGATCAGACTTGCCCTCAACCTGGATGTGAAGGCAAATATAATATAATTAGAGAAGTATTATCTCAGTGGAAGAGGGAATAGAATTATTCATGGAAGGAGAAACAAAACCTGAAAAACAGGTCCTGGCAAAAATAAAAAGAATATTCCTGGAAGCTAATACTGAATGTACTGGCTGTGAGGCTATATAATGGAGAATTTGTTTATATAGGACGTGTTGTGGGAAATATTTTAAAACGATGGAATGTACTGCACGTGTTCCCGCATTATTCCCTGGTTCTCTCAACCCCGGCGGGCTGGCCAGCCATGCATTGGCGGGCAACGGCTAATCTGCTTTCATCTCATGGAGCTCTGAGTCAGAGCTCCACGATCTCTCCACCCAGCTTGCTAGGTTCCTACTGGTGGGTCAGTACCACACCAGCCCCATGCTTCAATACCCATGGCCTCTGTGGTGCACATCACGCAAACCCACACTTTGCTGTGGTACCTTTCTCTCTTGAACCCAGACGAGCCACTGCGTGAAGGAAAACGCAACACAAACTTAGTTCAGAAACAATAATAACTCAATCTCTGGGCACAACAACTAAACCTAAACTTGTAAGCCATATTTAAATCTGATTCCTCTGGTGGCAAATCCTTGCAGATCTGCCATACCAGAAGACTCTAGTAGCTACATTTACCCATTCCAAAAAGCTCTCTCTCCCTCTCTTCCCTCTCTCATCTCCTCTTCATCCCAGAAGTCTCTATGTGCCCAGTGATTGCCTCTTTTATTCATTAGGGGATTGGTTCACAAGAAGTCAGAGGTGTAACTCACCCCTTCTCTGAAGCCCCTCCCAGGAGGGCAGAATTAGCAGATTACAAACAGCCCAGGGCTGTCCACAACAGGACGTGCTCCTATAATTCCACATCCTAGAGTGGGCATCTACTGCCAATTCTAATAACTTTTGTTTGAATTTTTACTCTAAACTTGAAAAGAAAGAAGCAGTGGCTCATTAGTTGGTCTAAAAATGCCTTTTCAGAATATAAAAAATGAGATCAGTAGGCTCAGAGATGTGGTCATCATGGTGATTCAAAACATACAAGACTATCACGGTACTGTGATACCTAGGAGACCACCATTTAGCTATGTTCCCTGAAAACCAGAAAACATTCCCTCCACTGTCAGGGGATTTGGGCATCATCAAGAAGCTGGTGTGAAGGCTAGATCTAAGTAGGCTAAGATGAATGGTAGAAGATGATATTATTGAACTGACTTCCTAAAATTGAGGAGGAGAAAGTTTGAGATATCAGAGACCATGCTATAACATTTAATTACCAGAGGCCAGGTGTAGAGTTCTACAACAAACGTCAATGCTTCAAGTACTTGGAGTGATACTTTAAGGGTCTCTGCAGGCTTCACAAGCCTACAGATGAACAATCCATGGAAGGCAAAAGGGCACTTTAATTCAAAACAACTAAGTATACAGTTTTGGTTCAAACTTCTGGAGTCTGACCTCAAGTAGTTTATTTTAGACATATTTAAGTACAACACAATTTGATGAAAATGTATTCTGGTGATAATGAACTCCATCGCATATTCACAACAAACATACACAAATCTCTTTGAGGAACAAAGTAAGCTAAATACAAATAGGACATGACTACATCAAAACTCTTTGTAAAGACCATAAAGATGGGTTCTATACATTGAAGTAAAAAAATAAGAATCTGGGGGAGTATCTGATGCTGGAAAAGTCTCTAGACACACAAATAGAGCAAAGGACACCAGGCTAGTAAATATGTCTGTTCTCTGCCTTCTGGATAGACAATACATATTGCATTCCTTGCCTTGAAGAAACAACCTTATGTGCTTAACTTTACAGGTTCCGTAGTGCTTATCTGTGAGCACAAATACCACCATGCCTCCTGCAGAAACCTAATAAACGAAAATGTCTCTAGGACAAAATAGTTGAGCAGACAACAAAGACAATGCTTAACATAGATAATGAAATATCTTTAATGAAAAACATAGCAGTCAGCTGTGCTAATGGATAGATAACTGCTCATTCCCCAGTCTCCAGGCTTGAGCCAGTTTTAGACAGAAAATCCACTGATGCAACTGTACTTGAAAAAGGTGCCACTGTTGCTATATGAGTATACAATATGGCTTCTTCTGGTCTTCCCTCATACTTTGGACTAAATAATCAGACCCTGAAAAACAAAGAATATACACATTTCTCTGATAATTTTAATTACAGTGCCCCAAGTAACACTGATTCCAAACTACCATCATGGAAGCTTCATAATAGTGAGGGTTTATCTACCCCTTCAATTGCTACTAGCAGGAAAGAACCAGTGATTAGTAGTCCTTCCAGGTTAGAAAAGTTGCCCTCTTTTGTTATGTCATTCTGATGACTACCAGATCAAAATATGGTTTCTGTAAGCTTTAAGTTACGGGTATAAATGATCACTTAGGCCATGAGAATGCCAGACCTCGTAGTGGCAAGTATACCCAGTAAAAAAGATGCTATCCAGTGGAAACTCAAAAGTGGAAAATCTTGGTCTGTGAGCATTTATACTCCACGTTACTGTCCACTAGACAGCATCCACTACAGATAACTGACACCCTGTGGGAAGAATTTCTCCTCTGATAGGAATCGGATAGCCTTTGTCCATGAGCCACAAGCACTACCACTGTGGACCCAGATACTCTTACAACAAAGATTAAACTATTTATGGGTCCAAAGCATACACTCCTTCTGCCCAAGGCTGGTCTAAGTAGATACTGACGAACAGCCAATCAGGCAGATGACAAAAGCTGAATCCTCAGTATGATACCAGCTGTTACAGAGACCATCTAGTCACTTGACAGCAAATTTATTACATCAGACATTTCCTAGCCCAAGGGCAGAGATTCATACTAAAAGGGAACACAATCTACACACAGATTTGCATCCCCAGCCCACAGTGCCTCACCACATGAAGGAATGTTCTTATGCATCATGAATGAGTCTGCACAGTGCCATACTAGTCTGGATGAAGCAGAGTTCATCAGAACTCTACTGATGTTCTCTCTATCTTTTTCGCGTACTCATCTCCACAGGCTTTCATGTGGGCTTTAGCACCAGCATCAAGAACATGCATTTTCTTAGGCTTCAGGAACCCTTTGTATCCAAATAGGATAGGTTGAAACATCTTGAAATTTACATCCTCCTGGAGGAGAATAGCCCCCTGTTCTCAGGTCACAGTGATTCTGAGTCATGACCAACTGCTTCTGGGGCTTCCCTTTGGAAATATCCCAGAGTTATCCTCTGTAAGATCATAATTAGTGCCAATACTTACTGGACTACCTTCTTCCTTGCCTTCTCTTCCCATTCCTTACATGGACTCATAGAAACACTCCCTACTAAATCCCGTTCACATGAATCCTTGTACCTCACACATAATGAATCTCATACCTGTAGCCTCACACCCAGCATGGTCACTCAAAATGGTAAGTACTCATTAAGCATTTGCTGCTAAATAAATGATCACTTAGGTACAGCAATTGTGTTCAACAGAAACATGCCCGTTATTTGTATTGAATGGATGCACAGTGGTGTGATTTGTGGACAGGCAGGGTTTACTGCCCCCAATAGAATAAGTAGTACACAACCATCAATCACAAAGATTCACTTCTGAGACTTTTTGCAGGTAAAATAAGATATTAGTCTCTGGGGTGCCCTACTAAATATAGTGAGTATGAAAACATAGTTTAGCTAAGAACTGCAGCTAGGTAAGGTGAAGGTAAATATGAATATAATATTATATATCCTTGAAAAAAAACGGTATCTAGAGAGGAAAATCCCCCAAATGTAAGGTAGATCAAAGGCAATTTTCACAACCTTTAACATTTATCTCTAAATCAAACTATCTTTTTAGATGGTTGCAGCTTCAACTAGAAACCAAAGATAGACATACACAAAGCACCTTAGGGGGTGCCCATTCTTGAGTACACTCAGTCATCCTGAACAGACTCAGTCTAAGGTAACCGTTTAAGAGAGAAAGAGGATAATACATCCCTAAGTGTGTTTAGTTCAAGAATATGAATGCGTGCTCAAAAGGTTACAATCACAAACAGGAACACCTTGGCTTGCTCAGCGGTCTCATAAAGATAGTGGATGTGAACGCCTCTGGGCATGCTCACGTTTCTCCAAAAGCTTTTAGCTGAAACAAAACAGGAAATGATACTTTGAAAGTCTGTTAGTATACAAATTGCCTCTGAAGGAGTCTGTTTTAGCAGCTAACAGACATTGTACATGTGGTTCCTAAGGTTCCAGATTATGTAACTAAACCCTTCAGTTGTAGGTCCCCAAGTCTGCCCTACAGAGATGTCCCACCAGTGCTCAGTATACAAAGTGCATCCCTGAAGAGGAACCACCATTGTGCACTGTACTGGTTAAAACAGCAAATCCACCAATAAATACAAAACTATAGCTCAACCTCTAATTTCTTCCTGAAACAAACTGGTCAGTTTTATAATCATACCTGCCTCCCTTTTTTTGAGAGATCTGATTATTTATTTTTACTTTTAAAGACTTGGTTTTTTTCATACAGGACTCAGACTTAGTAGACAATCTTTAGAGAGAAAAGCCTACTTGTCCCTTCCATTTTTCTTTGCCTTCCTTTATTCTCTTGGAAGAGTTTAGCATATTCTACAGCCTCCTCCTCATTTTTCTTACTGCAGTGTTTCTTCAGAGCTTGTGTCACAGGACATGTGAAATAACAAGACACTGAATCTTGGGTGCTTTGGTCCTGGGAATCTTACCATCTTTATTTAAGAGCTTTCTGACAATGTATTGATGGACATCATCTTCTATCGAGCTTTTGGATTCTGCTGGCTCTTCGGGGCCTCAACAGTAGTATCTGCCGGTCCACAGATAACCTTTCTGGGGTTTTTTGCCAAATTGAAATCACTTGGATTGGCATCTACAATGTGCCCATGAACAGGCTTCTGCCCCTTTTCTCTAATGTTCCTTGGTCTATAACAAGAATGCCCAGCACTAGGCACATTCTGCCATAGGTCGAGACACCTTAGTGCATAAGTAAACCCTTTTTCTTATCCCCATCACGGATTCAGACTACAAAGCTCTCCCATTCTTCACAGACAGCTATTTCTGTGGCTATGTGCTTCACACAGAAAGTACAAAGTTTGTATTCTTCATCCACTTCAATTGTTTCTGCTAACCAAAGGCTGAGGAGAAAATACTCAACTCCATTCTCACACAGTCAACCACCTGAGAAGTGCCATGAAAAAAGATACCCCCACATTTTTATATGACTATTTCCATATTTACATGTAACACATGTCTAATGTCAACACAGCAGTCCATGTGCTCTTTGGATATACATCTGTTGACATTGTTCTTCAGCTAAAAATCTTCCAGCAAATATCAGCTCGTTTGAAATAAAATCCAAAACACATACTGTGGTTTCAAAGTTCATGGTTGACTACCCTCAGCAACCAAGACAAGGTCAGAGCTGCCAACGTGTTCTCACCTTCATCCACTTGCCTTAGCCATCCCTTGAACTCACCAAGTATCTTCCTGGCTCTGAGCCACTGAACTTGTTACTCCTTATTCTAGAATGTTCTGCTCCCTCCACGAGTGATTTGCTCCCCTGCTTCCTTTCAGGTCTTCATCCCTCAGCCTCTAGCAACACTCACCTCACTTGATCACCATCCTTTGTAACCCAACACTCTGTGTGTGCCTCACATTTCCCTAATCTCCATCTAGTGCATGTGCTTATTATCTGTGCCAGCTCATTGTCTTTAGTTTAATAAAGCCAGGAGCACTATAGGTGTTTAATAACAATTGGTTAAAGAAATAAGAAGAAAAGTATCATTGTCTCCATTTCACCCTGGTCTGTACCTGCCCTCCACTTCCATCGTAGCCACATGCTAAGCCCCCCTTCACCTGAGATCTTTTTCTCCACACAGTGATTTTCTGATTTCAGAGCCATCAAATATTAACAATCCACCACATCCTCAGGGAACCACCTTTTCCCTCATTTGACTACACTGCCTTGCATATAAAAGGAACCCAATTACTAGATGTTAAATGACTGAGGGTGGCAGCTTGCCAGTCTATGCTAATGAAAAGTCCCTGTCCCTCCAAGGTAGCATGCACATTTTGAGAGGTCACTTCTGGAGACCTTGCACCAATGCCTTAACACAAAAGTTATTGTTAGGAGAGGATGCCAGGCAAAGCAGGATCTTAAAGCCAAGGCAAGGGGCTTGGGAGGACCTTGTATTACCCTAAGGTCATTGTGAATAGAACTGTCTGAACCACTTATTCAACAAAAGATATACTATTTAGCGTTTTATTTATCATGTTAATGAGGATCCTATTTGTAAGGAACAGTATTGAACAGATTCTGCAAAATAATTTAAAGTTAAAGAGCATTTGCCCTCTTGTCCTCTAAAGTACAAAATCTCACCTTGACCCAGAGAAGTAATTTTAAAGACAGAGGTATGCAAACATTTGCATAGAAAGAAGGTACACAGTGTCTGGCCCGGTTTTTTTGCAGACGTTCATGATTCTGCTTGCATGCTCTACATTTAATATGTGCAAAGGCTATTAGAAAATTAAGGGCAAGTCACAGCAAGGAGAATCCCAGAGAACTCAGAAATATCCTTAAATGCAAAGTATATGCCATATTAAAGCTCAGAGACCCACTGTACAAGACTATGCCTTCACTTAATGTTGCATTACACACTTAAGAATTTAAGGCAAACCTCATACTGGGTGCTCCTACACAATGAAAAGAAAGCACTAATGTGGGCCTGCATATGTATACAAAGGAATTGTTAGTGTTGATTTATGCTCGTTAAAAATTCTGTGAAACCAAGAGTAAGTGCTTTTGTTATTACCCAAGCAACTTTACCAGGGAATAAAGAGCAGATTCTCAACAAATTTTGTGCTTGGCATTGTTCAGGGAACTATAAATTCTGGGCCGAGAAAATATCTAACACAGAGAAAATGGGAGGAATAGGGCAAGGACAGCAGGTAACTGCTGTAGAGGGATCTTAAAACCGCTTTGACCTGAAAACATCTCAAAAACAAAACTAGTGATTTATAAACTGAAGCCTAGATATAAAAATATATGTGGGCCATCCATTTTGCACATCTTTCTGACAACAGCGCTGTCTGGAGACTTTGTTGGAAGAAGGGCATAAGATGTTATGGAAACGTAGACCCGGACTCTGCAGACACCACTGATGAGGTCAGCCTGTCTCCCTTGTTTCTTATTCTGTTTGCTCTGAAACTGTGTCCCTTGTTACTCCTACACTGTTTGCTCTGGGACAAGAGACAACTGAAAACATGAAAAGTGTACAATTGGCTTTACTCTAGATGTGAAAAGTGACTAAAGAGGAAATATTAACAAACCAAAATGCCATGAAAAACTGATGTAAGGGCTGAAGACACAGTGGGTAAAGTGAACTTACCAATGGCACAAAAAAGACAGAAATCAATTGAAAAAATTACAAAAAAAAATGGACAAACTATGTGGTCAGTCCTGGACACATGAACATATGAGCAAAGCTAAAGGGCTCAATAAATTGTGTGTTCATGAATTTGGGAACATGGACAGAGTTGAAGAGGGCGGGGCAGAAATGATATAGATGATGTGTTCATGTATGAGGTTCTCCAAAAAATAAAATGAAATTATTAAACAACTTAAACACACACACACACATACACACACACATACACACACACATTTCAGGAAGACAGTGGGCACATTTATAGAGAGAAAATAACACAACTGGAAAAAGGTAGAAATCCTTATAAAGTAGTTGTGAGAGTTCTCAAGATTGACCACCCGTGTAAGGCAACATGAACCATTAGGAGTTAGGCTCCGTATATGATGTGGCTCTCAACCTTCAAGTCATGACACCTTTTGGAGGGAATAGGGAATCACATATCAAATATTTACATTACATTGCATAATAGTATAAAATTACAGTTATGAAGCAGCACAAATATAATTTTATGGTTAAAGGTCACCACAACACAAGGAATTGTATTAAAGGGCTTCAGCCTGAGGAAGGTTGAGAACCACTGGTCACTGAATCACAGTGGCTGATATCTGTTTGTCATAATAAAAATATGGCCTTTTCTCCTAGCACATCATCAAGGTAAATACCATCCACAGGGAACACAGGTCTGTTGTCAGGAGACATCTCAGAGCGAAGGAGGAACATCAGGAGACCCTACCTGCTGTTGTTGATTCCTAAAGTGATCGTAAGACCATAAAGCTTAAGAGTTAATTTTGATAGTGGTGAGAGTAGCCATTGTTGGAGTTTGAATACAAGACTGAGATACCATTTAGGTATTAAGAGGTCTTTGGTGGCAGGAGACAGGAATTGATGTTGATGATAGTGATGCTAACAGCCTGTACTCTGCAAGATACTAATAACACCAGAAGGCTTAATAAGCTGGTACATAAAACAGAAAGCAGAACCGAAACAAGTGACAGCATGTAGTAACAGTTGACAGGAAGACTCTGCAGATACTCTGTCCTTCTTTATCAGGCGAAGGGGATGATGCCTCAGGATCTGGTTAATAAGAGCTGGGACATCGTTGTTGTTGTACAGTGTGCAAAACTTAACATGATGAATTATGGAGGAAACTATTTTCATTGGTCACTAAAGGAAAAGAAGACTGAAAATGTAAGCTAGGGTAAAAATCCTACAAGAGGGATAAGAGGCACCAACTGTCCAAACAGGTAACTGGAGAAAAGAACTGAGCAGAGGCCCGATGTGGAGGAAAACTTTGGCCAGTTCGGGAAGAAAGTTGGAAGGCAAAGCCTGCTGCATTATGGGAAAGGACCGGTGAGGTTTGTTTTTCATTGTTGTTTTTGTTTGTTTGTTTGTTTTCTTTTGGAAGCCTCTGTGAAATAGACAGGAATCAAGATAGGAGAAAGCTCTGGGTGTCCTCTATGATCTGCAACTCTCTGAAGGAGTTGAAAGATGCCTTTAAAACTGGAGTTTGGCATGCAGGCCGTAAAGATCAAGTCAAAGATGAAAATAACAGATCCAACTGTGATGGAAGAGGACTCTCTATCATAAGATAAAGAAAGGGGCAGTAGCTAGGTTGGGTGGCTTGGGAAAGAGCTGATACAAAAATCACTCTTCAAGAATTTAAACTTGGGGCTGGAGAGATGGCTCAGAGTTTAAGAGCACTCACTGTTCTTCCGGAGGTCCTGGGTTCAAATCCCAGCAACCACATGGTGACTTGAAACCATCTGTAATGGCATCTGATGCCCTCTTCTGGTATGTCTGAAGACAGCAACAGTGTATTCATATACATGAAATAAATAAATAAATAAATAAATAAATAAATACATAAATAAATAAATATTAAAAAAAAAAAACAAGACAGAATCTTTAAAAAAAGAATTTGAACTTTATTAGGTGAAAGTGTATTGCAACATGGGAACCATGATAGGGCCTTGAGGTGGGCGAGTATTAGAAAGACACAACAGGTACCATTAAAGACAGCGGTGAAGGAGCCTTAAAGGGAAGCAGAAGCTCCTCTTTTAATCCTGGGATGGAGCTGCACTAAAAAGGATAGCTTAAAGTAAGAATAAGAAAGAGCTAGCCAGATAGCCATCAAAGACATGATAGAGAAGTGAGTAGAGAAGAGCTCTCTGGGGAATCCCACCCCCAAAAAAAGAAGGAAAAATACCTAGTTTCCATAACCTTTCACATAAACTAGAGTCATTTGGGAAGGAGGAAACTCAGCAGAGCAAATGTCTTCATCAGTTTGGCCCATAGGCAAATCTCTGAAAGCATGTTCATGACTGATGCTTGATACAGTAGGTGCCGCCCACCGCAGATGGTGCCATCCCTTGGCAAGCAGTTCTGGAGCATATAAGAAAGCAAACTGAGCAAAGCCATGAGGAAGCCAGTAAACAGGACTCTTTCTTCTGCTTCACTCCCTACAGGAAGTTTCACATTGCATGATTTAGTTTGGTATAACCTACTTGACCAGAAGCATAGAGGATCTAAG
>CM052704.1:57083472-57104409 GCA_028551405.1 Uromys caudimaculatus
GAGAGAGAGAGAGAGAGAGAGAGAGAGAGAGAGAGAGAGAGAGAGAGAGAAAGAAAGAAAGAAAGAAAGAAAGAAAGAAAGAAAGAAAGAAAGAAAGAAAGAAAGAAAGAAAATCTTGCCATGGAAGCTGCAGTATGTCATACAGTATACCTTTGTGTCCAAACATCTTTACTTGCAAGTGTTCATTCCAAATGATTCAGTCATTAGTCTGGTTCATGGCCTCTAGTTCTGCTACACTACCAGTAATAAATATTCACCAGGACTCCTTTCGGATATCCTGTGATTGTTGTGTGTCTTGGAGATCCCACAGCTTTGGATCTGCAGGATTGGTCCCTTTAAGCACTCCAGCAGTTCAGATGGTGTAGAAATTGGCATGGGCCAACTCAAAGCCCTAGATCTGGACTTCAGTGGTAGCTGAGTTGGTTAGCCCACCAGCTCTCCTAACATCATTGGGGCCAGCTCTCCCACACCCACACCACCAAAGCCAGCTCTTCAGCACTGCCCAGACTAGCTCTCCCAAGTGTGGTACCCTGCAAGGGGTAGGGCCATCTTTTCTGCTCTCAAGCCCTCTTGGCCAGCTCACCTGTCTGCCAAAGGTGGTAAGAGGCAAGGAGAGAGGAGAGCATCTGTCCTGTGCCCATGCAACCACAAAACAGGGGGAGGTGGGGGGGGCAAGACCAACTCTACACAGCCCTTAAACATCAAGATGGTCCCAGATGGCAGCCCAGTCCAGGGACATCCACATGGCCTTTGGTGGTAACATGGTCCACAGACATCAACACAAACCCCCGCTGATGCAGAGCAATGAAAACAGATATGACCCTCAGTGGCAGTGTGGGCCAGGGCTTCACCATGATCTCAGGTAGCAGTGCAGGCTATTCACATCAAGCTATTCCTCACTACTCTCAATCTAGTTCTACATCTCTTCATAGTGCTCAAGCTCTTCTGCTTCTCTTTCTCTTCCATCTCTCCACCACTTACTTGCACATCCTAGTGGCAGCTGCAGGAGGCAGGCCACTTGGAGGCCTGCTGGGCCCACATAGCAAGGTGGCAGACAGGCCTCTTTTGCATGGATTCTTTTAGGGAATGTGGTTAAAAATGTGGGGCTTGGGTCAGGAATGTGGGTCTGTAATAGACCAGTTGCTTAGCTGCACAAGGCCCTGGAACACATCTTCATTACCAATGAATGAATGGGTGAATGAATGAATGAATGAGTAAGTAAATAAATAAAAAGTTGGGGGAGGTCCAATAATTATCAAGCAGTCTGTCAGTCTCACTAATATGGGAGGCCTCAGGAAAATCTCTTTTTCTCCCAGTAGATTTTAGCAGTGTTGGAGCCCATGGTTAAAGAGACTTAAAGACTGACTTCTGTGTTCCAGAACCAAGTGTCTTATAGTGACATCATTTAAAGCCTCTCCATAAAGTCTATAGATACTTTGCTCTTTTGTTTTTATTTCTTTAATTCTTTTCATCCTCTGTCTCCTCTGGCCTTTTCCAGTAACAAAGGACCCATGGCTAAAGAGCAGATGTCAATGAAAGAGCCAATGTCCCCATCACCTCAACCTCTCAGCATCCCGGCCCCACTCTGATCACCTCCTATGCTTTACCTCCACTCCATCTGTATCACAAACTTTTTTCATTTGGAAACTGCTCTGGAGTCCTTATGCAAATATCCCCTGGCCACTCCCCTCCATTAGACCACCAGAAAGCCCAGAAAGTTTGTCCAGGTCAGACTGACACTTGGGTCCCCAGTGACCTGCGACTGGGATGGTGTGAGTCACAAAATCCACTAAGAAGAATGAAATTTCAGAAATGATTGCAGATTTTAGGTTCTGGGTATTTGGGCATTTCTGACAACATGAAGCCATGTTGCTCTATAACATTCAATCAGGTCTCCCAGTTTTATCACACAAAACCAGCTGAGTTTTTAGAATGGCTGAAGCAACACATAAAGGAAAGGCAGAGTTAGGAGTCAGTAAATAGTGAAAAACATGGGCTCCTTTTCACCAAGGCCACTAAAAACTCTCAACTTGAGCCAGTCACTTCAATGCCCTGGTCCTTTTTTATCACATAAAAGGACTGGTCTGAGTACCTGCTAAGGACCCTTTCAGTCATAGCAATTTATTTCAGTAATGATATAATGGTTCTCTAACCGACCTGAAAAGGGGGCTAGCCATAAATAAAAGAAAGAACAGGAGCTGTGCCCCAGTGGCTAAGAGGATTGTACCAGCAGGGGATTTGGGCAGAGGAAAAGTGGTTTACAGAGCTGACACTGAGAGGTTGCGAGAAGAAGGCGGTAGGAGGCAGAGCCCCACTCACTTCAATCCAAGATTTACACCAAGAGCATGAAAATGGAAATCCTATCCAAACAGTGGTATTTCACCTGCTGCAATAAATTCAGATCAGATAAGAGAATTTTCTCAGAAGCCTAAAACACCATGTATATGTTAAAATTGCCTTCATGGGTACCATTACAGGTAGGAGTTTTGTGGGTGGTGGTTTTACTCTTTTTTTCTTTTCTTTTCTTTTTTTTAAATGTTAAAGTGCATCTAACAAATTCCACTAATTTGAAGGAAAAAGCAAAACAGACTTCCTGTAGTTTCCTATTTAGTTTAGGATATTCTTTTTTAAATGTCATCTTTTAAGCAATGACTTTTTCACTTAATCCCAGGGAATGTCACCATATCAGCAACTGCCAAGGACAGCCTTTTGTGTGGGGAAGCAAGGGGAATGCTAGGGCAGTGGGTGGGTGGGGGGAGCACTCTCATAAAAGCAGGGGGGGATGGGAGGTTGCGTAGGGGAGGGAAGGGGGATAACATTTGAAATGTAAATAAATAAAATAATCAATAAAAAATAAAAATAAGCCGGGCAGTGGTGGCGCACGCCTTTAATCCCAGCACTTGGGAGGCAGAGACAGGTGGATTCTGAGTTCGAGGCCATCCTGGTCTACAGAATGAGTTCCAGGACAGCCAGGGCTACACAGAGAAACCCTGTCTCGAAAAAAACCAAAAAAAATAAAATAAAAATAAATTTAAAAAAAGAAAGTGTCATACTTGGAAGGTTATATGGGGAAAACAGAATACATTCCTTAGGTTTTATGAATTGGAAAGACAGACAGACACACACACCACTATTCTCGGTGAGATATTTTTATTTTCTCCAAGGGATCTCAACATATTTCCTGGGTCTCAGCTAGAAGTATTTGAAACAGAGAAAAACAAAATCAGATAGGAAACAGGAGAGCTGCCAGTTGGCTACATGTGTCTGTAATCTCAAAAAAGGTGCAGCAGCTGATCGAAGCAGATGCAGCGACCCACAGCCAAACATTAGGCCGAGCTCCGGAACTCTTCTGGAAGAGTTGCAGAAAGGATTGAGGGAACCAAAGTAGATAAGGACTCCATAAGAAGACAGACAGTCAACTAACACGGACCCTTGGGGACTCACAGAGACTGAATCACCAACCAGAGCATGGCTGGAGCCAAGCCACCCTGCACATAGTTAGCAGATGTGCTACCTGGTCTTCATTCTGGACCCCAACAATTGGAGAGGGGGCTGTCCCTGAATCTGTTGCCTGCCTGTGGGTCCCATTTCTCTAACTGGGCTGCCTTGTCTGGCCTCAGTGGGAGAGGATGCTCCTAGTCCTGCAGTGACTTGATGCAACAGGATGGGGTGATAACCAGAGGGGCCTCCCCCTTCTAAAAGGAGAAGGGGAGGGGAGGGGCTGTGTGAGGGGGGACCAGGTTCTACAATCGGAATTTAAAGTCAATAAAGGAAGGAAGGAAGGAAGGAAGGAAGGAAGGAAGGAAGGAAGGAAGGAAGGAAGGAAGGAAGGAAGGAAGGAAGGAAGGAAGGAAGAAGAAAAAAGGGTGTCAAACTAGGTTAGGGCCTTATGCAATATACTTATAAACAACAAAAGTAGGAGACCAGAGACAGTGGTGATGAGGCTTTTCCTTACCATCCTGCACTTGCAGATAAAGAAAAACAAAAAACAGGATTCATATGTGAATTCCTTGTTCTGTGGCACCTGAAACTATGAAGCTTTAAGGATCCATTCAGTCCCCGTGTTTGGAATTCTGCATAAAGAGGACAGGAAAGGCCTGGGGAAGGAAAGTGCAGGTCATGCTTAGGAGGTAGAAAGACCTGCAGGAAGAGTCCCAGGGCTGGAGGCTGTTCCACTCTCTGCTACCAACTGCCTCTCTCCGTCTGGACAAATCAACTTGTTCTGTAGCCTGGGTTTTCTCATTTGTGAGCTGTGGGTATTGGATAGGATGAAGGAAATTCTGTGATCACCACTGTCAGATTCTGCCACACATCCGGTGCCAAAAAAAGCCTTGGAGCAAGTTATCAAATGTTCTCACATAATAGGAAACAGCACTTCATTAAAACTGCCCCTCCCTGGGGGTCTGAGTGAGACTGAGAAGCCCAAACACCCGGTGTAGCATGCATCCAGTTGATCACAATTTATCCACAGAATATCTTTTTTGACATTTAAGAAAGGTCAAAATTCTCTAGTGCTTAATAGGAATGCTAATGTCCTTTGAAATGGTATGGCCACTTGGTTATGTAGAATCCTTCACAGGTTCCCAGGACTGTAAAGTGAATGACAATGACCTTGACCATCTGCTTTGCTCTTATCCAGAGAGCTAAAGCAGGAGAAGGTAACAATGCTATTAATCTTGGAGAAGCAAGTGTAGTTGCTGTGAGTAAAGGCAGCAAAGCTCACTTCGCAGCTTCCTTACCTGTCTAGATGTGTGCTGGTACCCAGTTTTATTACACTTGAAAGATTTATGTGCAGCATTCCACTGTTCTGCTCAGGTGGGAAGATGCAGAATTGTAATTATAATGAACATCAGTCAGCACCCCGCCGCTTGAAATATAACAAATGAAAAAGGCAAACACATGCAATTAGACTTTTGAGTGTACACAGTGCGCACTGAGATAATGCACATTTTCGCTGCTAGGAGTTCTGTGGTTTTATTTTGAAAAGAACAATTATGCAGTCTCTTTACCCAGCATCCAATTTGTCCCACTCAGGAATATAATATGCCTCATTCATGTAGAAATACAGAAAATCAGGTGCCTAGCTTTCCACTAATTTACAGCTAGCAAAGTAAATAATAGGTAATTTTTAAATTAATAACTAATTATAAATAGTAAATAATCTTTTCTAATCAATATGAACATTCGTTTTTCTTATCTGTTGTTGGATATTTTACTTGAAAGCAACAAAGAATTTTAGAAGTTAGGTATATTTCCACACTCTGAATAGGACAAAAGACCCCTGATCTTTAGAGAAATGTCTCTGGGCCTTTCCATTCCCATCCTCACTCTCACTTCCTAAAAGTAAACAAAAGCCAACAGATAGCTTATCCCTCCAGAGACTCTGAGGAGAAGTCACTGAAGCAACAGATGAGATACAGATAAATGGAAGTGGACTTGGTCGTTACTGAGATGCTAAGAGTTAAGGCTCCTCCTACTCACTTCCTCGAACTTCTTACCAAAATAAAAGTATCCAACGTGAAGAATATTTCCCCAGGAAACACATGTGCAAAGTTGAGAGAGAGTGGACAGAAACTACAGCTTCTGGTCCTGTGCATCTAAGGGCTGCTATCCTGCCACAGAACTGTCTTCCAAATGACAGTGCCTTCTCCCTCACACCCACTTGCATAGGTAACCAGAGGCCATCTTGGTAAGTGTTCAAAACAAACTCGGCCGCAGCTGCATTATATAGTTGAGAAAAAACAAACAAACAAAAAAAAACCACACAACCTGATAGCCGAGCCTAGACGTTAGGAACAAAGGGCTTGCATCAAGACTGCTTGGATTCGGGATTTTTCTTTCTCTCTTAGTTTTGTTTGTTTGTTTGTTTGTTTGTTTGTTTGTTTGTTTAAATAAAAGCAAAGCAGAGTGTGGAATGCTATTAAGCCACTATAGATAATGATGTCTCTCACACAGCATTCTCAATGCTGAGAACTGAAGTACTGTGGGAAGACACATATGTCAGAAGAAACCATTGGCCCAAACATGCATTTCCATAATAACTGACTCTCACATTGGAATTAGAATTGTTTCTTTTTTTGGAATTAAAGTGATTTTACAGTAGCCAGCTACTTTATTTGAAATATAGATCTATCCACAAAACCCACAAGGCTAAAGAAGTCGAAGGGCAGTTAAAGGAAGGTGATCCATTGTGTTGAAGAAATGAATCCGGTCGCTTATTTATTGATTGATTGATTGATTGATTGATTGGCCAAAAGACTCTTTACTGTTTCATGCATTTTTTTTTCTTTCCCTCCAAACAAGATATTAAACTCGGTTAAATGGAACAGAGTTATGTCTCCCAAGTCTCCTGGAAACCTCCCTGTTATAGTTTTATTAACCTACGTTTTTTATTTGAGCCTTTGGGGGAAATGTGATCCAAAAGGAGTCCATGAATGACCTCTTGAGTTCAAAACCATTGTGGGTAAATGAGTCCTGCTCCTTATCACAAAGATCTGACCCCTAAAACCTCCACTGCAATAGGCATTCCCCACAGGGGCTCTTCCCATTCACTGCCAATATCAACAGGAAACATTGACCTCTTCAACAGTGTTATTCTGCTTTTCCTCACAGCCCTCAGCAATCCTGCATTGCACTTCTCTCTCTTTTTTTTAAACAGCCTATTTTTCTCACCTCGCTGAATCAAATTGTGAGTGAGATTGTGTTGAAATTTGATGTGGTCTTGTTGCTCACATGTCATTTAAACTTGGTGTAATTCATATATTGTTCATGAGAGTTTACTAAAGACATTCGGAAAAGGAAAGCCTTTTCCATCTTTAGGACCATGGAACTGTTTCATTTTTAGTGAAATAGCAAAAATTAGGAGTATTTTCCCTCTCCCTAAATCCCCCCCCCCCAGGTTCCCTACCAGTAAAACAATAAAAAGTTGACATCCACTTCTTTAAATTAGCCAGATAACTAAACCAAATATTATTTACTAATAAAAATAAATCATCTCAGCGGATCAGACACTAAGTACGTAAGAAAGCTAAGACAATTTCTCCACATTGCCAACTGCTCCTTGATGCATTAAAGGCAGAATCTCAAAAGTAACACTTACGTGATCTCACATAGCTTATATAGACATCTAAAACGGCTGCTGTGTTCCACCTCTGTCTACACCGAATGGAGCAAAGAGATTCCCACTAACTAGAAGTGGGCACTCTTCTAGGGAACTACTGGTAAAAGTTATATAACAAGGCAATTATGGCTCAACATTGAATCCCATGTTGATTCAAATACAATGTTGAATAGTGTCGTTAAGTATTTTGCATGTATTAGCTCATTTGAGCTTCAAAACCCAATGGGAATGTATTATTACAAACCTTATTCTACAGACGCAGAAGTAAGTCAAAGGAAGATCAAAACTTGCCAAAAGTTTGAATAGCATCTTTGAGTGCCAGAGGTCTCAGATTCTGGAGTCATGATCTTGCCACGCTATTTTGCAGAAAGCAGTAGTGCTCAGCAAGAGTCTGAGGGGTGGCCACATGACCAGCCTCAGTCCTTGGTATGTGATGGACTATGGTGTGTAACTTCCACGGAAGATTCTGGGAGCCAAGTTGCAAACTTCTACTGACATGATTATAGGTAGTATCTATAAAATGTCCACGGACAGCTTGCAACCCTGAAGGGTCACATGGGTGTGGGATAATGTCCTCAGTAATAGCTTAGGTGTATGTGGCTTGGTCCTTCAACAATAAGCAATCGAATTCTTCTGAAAGCAATAATAAGCCTCTTGAGAACTGGAATTGTTCATTGCCACTACAAAACTTAGCTGTGCTGACAAATACATACTGTTTACACATGGAGAGTCAATTCAGAGTCACCAGATTCAGGTTTGGAGAGGGATTCAAAATAAGTATAATTTACGCAGGTAAAGGTGGGAAATAGGAAGAAAAGAGAAAAGCATAGTGTATTTGAGAATTTCAAGTGACTGAGAAAAGTACAGGGTTTTTTTAAGGATAAAATTTTAAAATGTATAATTATTCACACAAAGTATGGTATGTTTAAAGACTGATTTTTCTCTATAGTTTATTATTAAAATCATAGTAATAAAGAGTTTTAAATGGCTTATTATCCTGTGTGTTTAGGGGCATCAAAGAATATGTTTCATTAAAACAGTACTGGAGGCTTAATTGAATCTCATCACAAAACTCACATAAAATTCTTGAGCCAGGGTGAGTCTAAGTAGTTATACAAGTTGTTAGTGGCTGAGGTTGCCTAGATAGGTCTCCTTCCTGATTCACTGTTCATCTTGTGAAGCTTCTCATTGTAGTTTTGAATTTTATTTTAAATTTTCAGGTAGGCAGGAGAAATCTAGTGTCATATTATTGAAGGGCAGAGTCGCATACTCTCAAAATGGTCAGATTTCTCAATAACTAAGTACTGGGAGTTCTAACTAGTTCCCTAAGGAAAGCCTTTTGCAAATTTAGCAGAATTCTAAAATTGCATGCATTTGATTCAGTTTTTCAGCTATACTTTATACCTCTCAATAAATAGCCTTTAAAAAATAGACGACGGCCGTTCACTTTTTACTGCTCTTTCTCAGTTACTAGAAATACTCTATGAATTATTTAGAAAACTTGGCCCATGTAAACAATCATCTCTAAACAAACATTGCTCTGAAATGGGGTCGCTTGTGGCAAATTGCCTCAGAAAGCTGTGATAGGCGTGTATGTTTACATCAAAAGGGCAGATGTGGTGCAAGTGAGAGGAAGGCAGCCACGCTGAACACACAGGCAGAAAGTTGTCTTGGAACTCACGTTAGGGTCAGAATCTGAAGCTATCTCAAACCCAGCCCTGAATTGCCTGTCCTCTGCACCTGCTCTCTTGGAGGACTGGAGAATTATTGAGATATTGATAGAAGTTCTATACAAGGAAGAAGAATGTCCTTCAAAAATGTAGTGAAAATGCTCTGAATACAGAGATTCTCTTCCCATGGGCTTCTGGAGGCTATCATGGATTCTCCTAGAAACTGGTCGGATTTATACTTTCTGTGCATACTGCCTTCAGCCATATTAGTCTGCCTTCCCCACCCCCTCATCCCCCCCCAAACACCTTTTGCATTTTGCATATCACAAAACAATCATTCTCAATTCTGTCTCTTACAAATGCTTCTTTAAACATTTTAATATGCCCATCTGGTCAGGCGAGGTGTTGAAACACCCATTCAGTTAATTTTCCATCAATCTGACAGATTCCCCTGGGATTCAGCTGACTTTCTTCTCAGTCAGCAGTTGCTCACACATGGATGAGCACTGGTCAGAGACAGAAGTTGATACTGCAGCCCACATCGAGAAGCCTTCAGCTCTTCATGGGAGTAGGCTTTGTGTAAGCAAATGCAAAATGCGTGGTACAGTGTGAACTGACCCGTTTCTGGTCCATCTACTTCCTGATCAAGTGGGAAGCATTAGCCAAGGAAACAAAGTAAAGCCCCTACATGCATGTGCCTCATTTGCTCACATCTTAGCAGAGAGAGAAAAAATGAGTAAACCTTCATCAAGTCGGGGATTGTAAGATCTGAGAATGTTTAAGGAAGGACTCTTCCTTGCCTACTTTTTGATTTTTCTGGCTTGCTCCTCCATAAAACTCACTTGTCACCATGAATAGGCTCATGATATTCTCAGGCTTGGCACCTAGCTCCTGCTTAGCCCTCAGAGAGGCCCAACCAATGTGTTTCATTGGCACAAGACTGGAAGCAGGAAGAAAGCTATTGGTGGGTTTCCTATCCAGCCCCCCACACACCTTTATACCTATCCAGCCCCCCCACCCCCATCTTTACAGCAACAGCTGTCTCCTGTGTGCTCTCCTACTCTCTATGCTTCCTGATCCTGAGTACCAGTTCTTGCTGGGCTGGGTCAATGTTCTCTCCTGTCCAGTCCCACTCAGAACAATGGGAAGATCTCAGTTGAGGAGGCTGAGGCAATATTCCCAGGCAAAATATGCCTGGCAAGTCACAAAGGCACATACCCATACACACACACAACACACACACACACACACACACACACACACACACACGGGGGGTGGGGGGATGCTGGTTCCAAGGTATGGATCCTTGTGCTCCAAACACACCATGGTAAGAATTCTCTTCATTAAAGAGAAGACAATCTTACATCATTTCATTTAAATTTTTTTATTGAGACCTAGTTTAATCAATTTACTTTGCTATTACATACATTATAAATGTCATTCATTATAAGCTATTACCAAACAATCAACACAAAATAGTAAAGCAAGAGCCACTTGTCTCTCTAAGAGATATTTGCATATTCATAGGCAGCATGTGGGCCTAAGGAATGGAGTGAGGGAAAGGTTTCTCTCTCTGGGGCCTCTCATATGCTAATAAAGGTGTGCTAGTATTGTGATCCATGGATGAATAAAGAAAATACCACATAGATACAGAGAGAAAGACAAATGTGTTTTATTTAGCCACAAATAAATATAAAATAACTGCATATAAATATATAATAATATATAATATATAATAAATATACTATATTTATATATTTTATATTTCTTAAATATATTTTTATATTTATATTTTATATAAGTATAATATATAGCAAATATATTATACTTTCTCTGTTTCTATATTGATATGTTTATATAAATATATTTCTATGTAAATTTATGAAATTTTATCTATTTTATCTATAAATATATATGTGTAATTTATATAATGGGTGAAACTAGAAATTATATTAAGCAAAATAAATGAGATTGAGAAAGAATTGTACTTCATAAATAAAGGAGATTTTAGCTTCAATATTTTTTCACTTGACTGTTTTGATCAAGATATAAAATGATCATTACACTTCAAAGACATGCATATACTAGAATGGTGGTGGCATATACCTGCTAGTACTCTGAAGACTGAGGTGAAATCACAAAATTTGAAGGCAACCTAGGCTACATAGTGAGACTCTACCTCAAAAATTATGTGTATATATTATGTGTGTGCGTGGGGGGGGGGTATGATGTATGGGTATATGAAAATGCATTTACTTACATACATTTTGATTTGCTCTTTTGTTGTTGCTGCTGTTTTGAGATGAAATCTCCCTATGGATACCATGCTAGCCTTGGACTTGAGATCCTCAATCTGCCAAGTGCTAATATTGCAGCCGTATACTGCCACACCCAGACTTATTTCATTTTGCATTTACTGGCATGAATTAATCATAGATATCAGTGAAGATCTGTATATTTCTACATGCATAAACCACACACTGATTAAATACGTATCCTCTTTACCCTACCTTCCAGACATCTATGATTACTATCTTACATTCAGATGAACATATTTTACCTTCTACATATGAAAGAAATGTGTAGTCATTGCCTTTGTGTATCCACACATCACGCCAACCTCCAGATCAAAACATTTTGTATATGTAGCACATTCTCTTTACTCATTCATCCATTTATGGACAACTGGATTGGTTTTAGTTATGAACAATGCTTCAGTCAACAAGAGCCTGCAGGTATCTGCATGGGGTATTGATGTTCTCTCTTTGGGATATTGGGGTGCTTTGAATGAGAACAGTCCCCATTGAATATTTAATCCCCTGCTGATGAAACTGTTTGGGAAGGATTAGAAAGGATTAGGCCTCATTAGAGAAAATGTGTCACTAAAGGCAGGTCTTTGGAGTTCAAAGATCCACCCAAAAGATACCTCTCTCTCTCTCTCTCTCTCTCTCTCTCTCTCTCTCTCTCTCTCTCTCTCTCCCCTTCCCCCCTCCCTCCCACCCTGTCTCCTGATGTCATGCTCCCTGCCATGCTGATCATGAACTCTAACCCTCATATACCTCAAATAAATGCTTTATAAGTTGCTTTGATCATAGCGTTTTATCACACCAATAGAAAAGTGGGTGATGCAAATGCATACAGATATATCTGCATCATATGCTAAGTGCTGATCTGTGAAATAGAACATAAAACATGCATTTGCTATTCATCATTCTTTTGTCTGACCTACCTCCACTGCATCGAAACCCTCTCCTATAGGAAGGCTTGAGCATTTAGATCCCACTGGAGACATTCAATGTTTGGTTTTGTTTGGTTTTAACTGACTTAATTCACTTTATTTTTATTGTAGGCAACCCTTTATGTGGTATCCACAGCTGGAGCCTGGGTCCTCTGAACAGAGACTCTGGTGTGGATTTTCACAGAGAGTCAGTGAATTCCTGATAAGGAGACTTGGTGAACACAGTTGCTTTCCAGAGGCTGTTAGGTCAGGTTGTTGTATGTCTTAGAGATGACATCAAAGGTGGCCTTGACAAAGTTTCCCAGGGTGGCAATGCAGTCCCTGGCTAATAAGTAGCAGTCATCAATACTGACCAGCAGCAGCAGCTTCCTGTTCACAGGAGCAGAGTCATGGTGGGCTGTCACCTTGCATGGAACAGTGTGGGGTTTGTTTCCTCTGTACCACACAGGGACCATGGAAAGTTTAGCCAGAATGATGGCCCCTTGGATGGCAGTGGCTCCCTCCTTGCAATACTTAACACCAAAACCAACATGATCGTTGTAGTCCCCAATATCAACCAAAGCCTTGAACCAGGGCTGCCTCTGCACTGATCTTTAGAACTTCAACCTTTAGGGATATTTCCAAGAAAAAGTCAATAATCTTGGACTTTTTATTGGGCAGGGAGAATCTCCCCCCAGGGATTTGATCATCAGTTCTTGACCAGATGACCCAGCTTGGTGACAGGGATCAACTCAATATCTTTGTCTTTACTTCCACGAGCTCCACACTGGGACCCCCAAATCATGGGACCCCTGGTCCTCTGTCTTCCCCCCATTAGCTGCACTGACTTCATCCCCCATTTGGTATTTTCCCAAAGAAGAAGCAAGAACTTCAATGTTTTAAGTACTTTCTCTAGCTGCACCTTTGTATTTGTTGTTACTTTGAGGAGGTTTAGATGTCTATTTGTTGTTTTTCAAAACAGAGTCACTATTAAGCCTTGGTTGGCCACAAATTCATGATCTCCCTGCCTCCCTGGTGAGTGCTAGGACTACAGGTGTAAACCACAACACCTGCCTTCTAACTTCCTATGGAAACAGGTCAGGGCAACTTGTATTTTACCCAGCAGACTCATTACACAGACCCTGAACAGGGAGGGAATGGCGTTGGGAGATACTGAGAGAATCTATGATACAGGCATTGGACAGTGCTCACAATTCCAGGCAGGAAAATGACTCACAGGTAAGCACATGCTATCTGTCATGGCAACGGAAGGTGGTTGAACATGTGGAGCCAGAGAGAAGAGGCAGAAGCTATAAAGAGTTATGTCATATCCAGACCTTAATTAATATCGAAATGTTTATTAACTTGGTTTCAGAATCCCATCGGGCAGCCACTTATATCCCCCCTTCCCTGCTCTGAGCAGAAACATTTCAACAGAGAGCTTGTGTCCGCCCAACCCTTAGACTTTGGGTGAGGGAAGAGGGACTAGTTGTTTGTCTCTTTGAAGAAGTATGTATGTATTTTACAAGGGACCCTGAAGAAGCTGTCCCCAGCTGGCCTGACAGAATAAGATGCTGGCATCTGAACTGAAGCTAGAATGAGATGGAGCCTCACAGCTATCAGTCAGGCAGAGGTACTCACATGTGGCATGGGCATGAAGTCTTGGGACCTGGGGATGAAGTGCAGAAGTGAGCATCTACAAGGGTTCCCAGTAAACCCTGCCTTTTGTTAATTAAGTTCTGGGCTGGATTTACTGACTCTGGCAGAATATGGCAGATAGGAAGTGATGCTAGGTTTTAAACTAAATATAGGGCTCCAAATCTCATGATTATTCTCTTATTCCTTCTCTGGGAGCCTTCAAATGTCATCACAGCCTCAGAGAACAGCTTGCCTGCAATTTCAGAAGCACCATGCTCTAGACATACCCAGGTAAGCATCTCATTCCTGACCCAGACAAAACCATGAGGGAATTGTCAAATCAAGCTTTTAAATGTTGAGGTACATGACTACACAGGAAAAGATAAGTCAACGGCAGCTTGTAAAAACTGATAAGTCTGTTGCAGTTGGTACTGAAACAATCAGGAAATGGCACCAGCCCCGCTGATTTGGAAAGACTCAGATAGTAATGGCCCTATATCTCAGGACTGAAGAACAGACAGGATGGGCAAGGATTTCTGCCTTTCATAAAACTGGCTTTTCACACATCTTGTCTCATACCTCTAAAAGCCTCTACCCCATCCCCTTATTCTGGGCTTCTTCATTTTACAATCTCAAAATTGCATAACATTACACTGTATTAGCAGCAGCTCTGCGTGTATTACCTCCGGAAGTCACTAGTCTCATTCACTCCAAGAGAACAAGCACCTGCTTGTATGCAGTCCCTAAAGGGAAAGGAAAGGAGCTCACTAAGGAAAAGATTGTGTGACTCATTGGCGAGAAGTCAATTCAAAGGAAGTGAAATTAAAATCATTTGAGGGATCTGGCACTTAATGAATTTGTGGAGGAAAAATATGAAACATGCATAAAAACTCAAAATAGTGGCATTTAGAAACCAAAACTGAAAAAATAAAGAAATAAATCAACGTAATCTAAGCCTGAGCTGAAGAGGTCTTGCTTGATTTAACTTCTCTCATTAAAATGTCATACAGAGTTCTTTGCTCTTTCATTTCGAACAGTAGCTTACATCTATAACCTTGTCAAAAACACAGAAATCAAAGGAAATAGCAGGGCCCAGAAGACCAGGGAAAACTCTAGGACTTGAAGGAATTTAATTTAAGTAGCACCACTCACCTTCTAGAGGTTACAGGAACTCTTTTAAGCTAATTAAAAACTATCTATGGAGTACAAATAAATGCAATCATGCACCTCATAGGGCTGTGTTGGGACTAACAAATAAATCGGACCGCAAAGCACTTAACCAAATAGAACCAGCCAGCCTGGAACTATATACTATGCTAACAATATTTTAATGTCCTCACTTAACCCCTAGAAATTGGGAAGCACTGACTATACACCTCAGAGCACAGAGAAGGAAAACAGTGGCTGACTGTTTGCAAGGCAAAGCTCTCACTTGAAGGAAGTGTCAAAAGTTTACCACTCCAATATAATTAAAATGAAAAACAGTTTCCCTGGCAGAACAATGGCAAAAATGAAAATAAAAACTACAAGAACCAACCACCTCTAACTGGGGGCGTTTAAACACCTAGCATAATAAATAGGTCACTCAGTGAAGAGTTGAGCTGATATCCAAACAAGAACTTTTTGGTCAAAAAAAGTGCTAGTAGATGCAGCACTATGCCAGGAACACAAATGTCCTGCATTGGGAGGTATTTGAGCTTGAGGTTTGCTTGCATGCTTGCATGCTTGCTTGCTTGCTTGCTCACTCAATCACTTGCTCGCTTGCTTGCTTTTTTGTTTGTTTTTACTGAAGAGAAAGATTCCAAGATGCTTTGGAGAGCCACTCTAACACTCTTCCCAGGCCTGGCTCTTTGGAGGACTCTCTATCCTACCAAACTGACAGGACCAAGGACACTATGTGCTGTGAACAGGATGGTACTGACAGGACCAAGGACACTATGTGCTGTGAACAGGATGGTACTGACAGGACCAAGGACACTATGTGCTGTGAACAGGATGGTGTGGTCCAAGTAGGAACATGGAAGGTTCCATCTAAGCAGAAAGGATGGGTGTTGGTCAAACCAATCAGATCCTTCCATACACCATTTGATCATAGTATGCTAATAAACTGTCAAGCAGCAGCAAGAAGCCAGAAGCACAGATTTAAACTGCCCTGCTATTTCATATTAATTCCAAACAAAAATCAAGCCCTCTGCTTCCAGGAGACAGAGTTGTGTGTGCACAGCTCTGCTCTGATCGTTTGGTTTCCTGGCTCTATTGCATTCAGTCTTCCTGGTTGAACTGTGTGCAGTACTGAAATCACTCTAGGCCAGGTTCAGCTTCCTGGGAAAGGATGCAGTCTGGCAGAGATTCAGGGGGAAGATGCTTACTGGAAAGTGCAGTAGGAAATAGCCCCATTAAAGAAGTGGAAGAAGCCAGAAACAGGAAGAGTCGTAGGCCCATAGATCCTGGGAGGAACTCTAACTGAGATGGCCATTCTTAAATGGTCTGAATACACACACACACACACACACACACACACACACACACACACACACACACACACACACACAAAACTTAGTCCTTGCATGCCTACACAGACCAGTGAGGGAGAGAAGTTAGGTAAAGGGCCTCTACTTGCTCATAGTCATGCTCAGCTCCAAACCAACTGGAAAAGACATGCTTCCTAGCAGCCAGGCAGCCCATGTCTCTCTCTTAAAATAACAGCGTAGTGGTCACCACAGTGACCACTAAGTCCAGCCTTTACTCTCACCTTTGCTCCATTTGCATCTTACATCAGGCAACAATTTTGCCCCATCAGGAAAAAACTGATCCAGATTTTGAATTGCTACTTGTTCCTGGGGAAAACTTACAGAAGAACAAAGTTGGTGTTGTGGAACATCCTAGGTCAACTTGATACCTAAGCATTCTAAACAGTTTATTTCTCAAGGCAAACTAGACCCTCATCCTCTCGGAACCTCAACACCAGCCCAAACCCCCTTTCAGTCAGGGTCACTACTTGTGCAACTGTCCTTACACAATTAGCACCGAGCAGCAGCGTGTCAAATGATGCCCTGGGCATGCTCTGCATAGGTATGTTGTTCTTCAGCTGCTGCCTTGTAGGAGCCAGTCAGCCTCATTTTACTGACCAATGATCCCTGTCAATACATTGACTCTTCTTTGCTACTGGACTCTTAAAATATGAAGTCCACAGTGACCAGGTGGTAGCTAGAGTGGAAAATGTGAGTTTTTCTGTGTCTTCTGATGAAAATGATCAGTGTGGAAATTTACAGAAGCTGGAAGAACAAATGACCTTTGGTTGCAACTGGGCATGGTGCATGCCTATAATCCAAGCACTTGAGAAGGAGGCCTGAGGACAGAGTTAGACCCCTTAGGCATGGTTAGACCCCTTAGTTAAAAAGACCAGAGAGAGGCCAACATAATAAAACACTATCACTGACAAACCACAACCTGTCTGATGTCCTGAATATAAAAGAATGGGCTTAGAGAGGAATTTACGGAAAGTTCAGGAACTTTCAGCACAGTAGAGAAGGATCTGACCTCTCAGAGTCCCCTGAAGAGGAAAGGGTGAAGAAAAGGGATAGGAAAGGAGTAACTGGGGGGGAGGGGGGGAGTGGATCGGTAATGAGCGAAAGAACTTTGTAAAATGTTGCAGCCATTGAGAAATCTCAAGGTGGTGAGATAGCCCAAATAAGATTATTGGCTGTGTGACATAATCTCTCCCCTGTGACCCACCCAAGTTTCATTAAATGTTCTGTGAAAAGGGAAAGATAGAGAGAGCTATGGTTTAATAGGACCACTAGGTTATGGTTACCTTGTGGTATTGAACATAACCCAACACAGTGGGTTCACATCTTGCTAAGAACAAAACCAAAATCAGCAGCACAGGTAAAAGATAAAAGGGTTGAAAAGACTGATGACTGGCAGCAGGTGAGTCCCTTTTAAAGCAACACTCTCCCCTAACAAATGAGGGTTTTATTCAAGGGGCCCAGATGTATTCATATAGGGGTTGGCCATTTCTAAGTGTGTTCACCTAAGGGTCCACTCCTGAGCACGCTCAATTTAAGGTCATAGAGCACCCACCTTTGAAAGGTGAAAGTAAAATCCAGGAACGCCTCCAGGCACACTCAGTTTGCAACTTGAAGTTTTAGCTGAAACTAAAGGAAAAGCCACCATGATGATTTTTTTTTAAGGACTCTTCCTCTGAAGGTGCCGGTCTACTTCATGGATAATGGTGACCAAACCTTATGCTACAAGAGCTTAATCCTCAAGTTAGCACCTGAGCTGAGTGTTTAAAGCTCCCGTCCATCACTGTATTTGGCAGGGATATTCTGTGTGGTGTGAGATGTTAAAGGACAAATCAGTCCCACGGTCATGAGCCTATCTGTCTCCTTCACCATAGAACGGATCCTTCACTCTGAGGTGATATAATACAAGCTACATGTTGGTGGGTCCCTGTATATGTTCTCAGACAGGGAGGTCCTGCAAACAGAGAAATCAAGTCCACGTTTTGAAGTTCACACAGCCCCAGCACCATCTTGGCACTGTAATGATTTAGTTTCACTATGAAACCTTTAAATGGCCAGCTAAAATTTCCTTCACTTTTCTGTTTTTCAAAAACCAAATGATTCTTACAGGAACTTTTGTGCATGGCTTGTAAAAGTGTAAACTAGTTCAGTCACTATGGAAATCAGTATGGTGGTTCCTCAACACATTAAAACTACTGTGTGATCCAGCTATACCACGTATGTGTCAAAGTCGGCATATAATAGAGATACCTGCTTATTGGGCACTATTCACGGTAGCCAAGTTATGAAAAGCCTAGCTGTCCATCAAAGAATAAAGAAAAGGTGGCATATAATAAAGAATTATCCAGCAATAAAGAAAAATGACCTTGTGCTGTTTGGAGAAACTGAAACTCATCATGTTAAGTGAAATAAACCAGACTTACACAAATAGTCACGTTTTTCTCTCATATGTGGAATTGAACATTGGAGGGTAGATGGATATAACAGCCTAATGTGGGACTATGAGGGATGTGGAAAGGGAAAGAGGGAGAAGGGATAAGAAGGGGTAACAGGAGAGGTGAATGTGAGCAAAGACATTGTGAGCATGGGTGAACGTGCCGCGATACTCATTGCTTTGGACGATCAATCTATTCAAGTTTGAAAAAAAAGAGAAATCCTAGTTCTTTGGTCATCTCTTCCTAAATTCATCCAGAATGTGCCGTCTCTGGGGATTCAAATGTTTTAGTCTAACTACCTCATCCCCCTAGCCCAGAGGAAAACAGATTGCCTTCAGCCAATCTGTTTTGGGATTCCTCAGAAAAGGAGAGAAGAGTGGTTACTTCGGGTTCTGTTTTCCGCTTCTTCCCTCATGGTGTCCAGGCGCCGCTGCACACTGAACAGGGAAGGACAGAGTGATGTGGAGTAAGTAGAACCATGCCACCAGACCGAAGAACTGTCAAGGTTGAAGCAGATTCAAAAGCCCCGGGAAATCTCGCAATTGAACGGTAGGCATTAGAATCAGCTCCTGGTCAGACTACCTGTCCTGGAATGTGTTACCATGACACCCTACTAAGTGGACCATGACAACTGGTCACATAGCATAAAGTTCTATCTAGAGTTCTCCATGCTGATGAGGTATTTAGACAGGCCCCGAGTCTTTAGCCAATGAGCTCCCTTTCCTGGACATCCCTTCTTGCAAAAAATATTTAATCCCTAGTTCACCCTGAGTAGTAAGTATGCATTCTTATCTGCCATGTATAAAACACTGGACAAGCAAGGATTGACCCAACTCCGTCTCCTCGCAGGATGAGGGGAGATCTTTGTTGTAAACAGCTGTGCCTAGATCTCCCATAGAAGGCCTCTCTTCCAGCCCCTCTGTACTTTGGCACTCACTCAGAGCTAAACCGTATTTCACCTCGTCCCGGGTTCAGCACTGGCCCGAGGACCCCCATTCCCAACTCCTCGCAGTCCCCAGTGGCATCTGGGTACACAGGAGGATATGAACCACCGTTCACAATTCCTTGTGTTTCCCAGCGAGTGTCTGGGTACACAGGAGACTGAAAACCACAGTACCCATCCCAGATCTAGCTGTTTCTTGACGGAATGAACAGAGGCTGGGACCCCTATCCTAGATTGCATTCTGCCTTCCCTGATTGCATTCCAGCAGTGCTCTGGTCCCCAGTGGTGAAGCAGACACACAGTCTAATGTCTCTGCATTTTACCTTCCCTGAGCAACACGCGGGCAGCCCAACATCCCAGCGGTGAGGTAGAAACTGAGGCCAACACAGTGGAACCAAGTTCCGAGATTCATGTCTTCCCTTGGTGTGTCTAGACTCCGGTAAAAGCCAGGTGGGGAAGGGGATGGTTCCTCTGGAGATCTTAGTGTTACTGCTCTTTAATGCTCTTTTAGACAATGCTCAATGAAGAGACTCTCTCAAATGGTATTCAACAAAACAGCTTCTGTGCATGCCCTTTATTCAGGGTGAGCCAAGGGTTATGTAGTTTGGGGAAGGGGATAGGAAGAAGGCTGAGTTACTGAGATGCCTTCCTAGATGGGGCTGGGGATAGGGCATTCCAGGAATCTCAGGTGCTTGATGAACAGCTTTCTTATTGGGAGAAAAGAAGCTGAACCTGTAATCTCACCAAGGACGTGTCACATTCCACAGGTAGAGAGTATAGGGGTTTCAGGCTCCCCAGACAAGGTCAGGGAAAGAGAAGCCCTGCTGGTAAAAAGAGTCTGCCTTTTTGGACCGAACTCGGCGCTTTCCGGGAACGTTAGACTTCGATCTTAGTTAGCAGGGCCCAAGAGTTACTCCTACTAACTCTCCCTGGCACCAAGTCCCTTACAAGCTCATCAGTTGGGCTGAAGGGTCCTTTAACTTATATCCTTTATTATTGCATTTATGAATACAGTTGGGATCTGGGATGTCCCCACCCCCACCATGGTGACACACTGATGCTATTGGGAAATAGAACTTCTTTTAAGAAGTAAAGCCTACTGCCTGGGACACTACGATTCCATAGACAGGCAGCTCCGGGAGACAATCCTCTCTCTCCGAGGAACGCAGAAAAGCTCATAGCAGGGGCAACGCGTCCCCAGAGCTCACTGACTCTGCCCGCTTTCTGCGGCCTACAGAGACTGACCGCCAGCAGCTTCCGGCGACGGCCGGAAACCTCAGCTTGGGCCACAGGGCCCCACAGCTAATCAGCGCCGGGACAAAGATCCCTCGCCGGAGATTGCAAGACCCAGCACAGGGCCAAAGACACGCCCCACAGCTCACCAGG
>CM052704.1:57104909-57126864 GCA_028551405.1 Uromys caudimaculatus
AAATAAATAAATAAATAAATAAATAAATAAATAAATAAATAAATAAAAAAGAAGTAAAGCCTAGTAGGAAGTTTTTAAGTTATGTGGGGACATGTTCTCAAAGGGGCTAACTGGAATCCAACTCCCTCTGTCTTTAGGCTGCACCCTTTAGGTGAGCGGGTTTTGTCACGTGTTTCCTGCTGTGCAGGCCAGAAGCTGTATGGGACAGTCTCGCCTGGGCTGAAACCCGTGAGGCAAAGGAAAGTGTCTCCTTTCTAAGTTGATTGGCCTGTGTATTTGTTACACTGCCAAGAGCGGACTAACACAGCATCAGCTCCTTCTCTGCTTGAAATAGCAACAAGTTGAAAGGGATCAGATGTCTGCTAAGCTTTGAAGAGAGAAGGAAATGTTAATGGTCAGCACTGCACCATCCAGTAAAATAAAATAAAAACTTACTGTACCAGCACTCTCATGAATTCTTGACTTGCCCATTAGAGCTGGGATTTTTCCCCAATCCAGTCCCCAGCCACCTCCTAATTTGTGTTTTATTCACGAAGGCAGTTTGGTTCTTTTTCTCATTCGTAGACTTCCCAAGCCTTCTTCTAAAACCTGTTTCTTGTAGCCAAATGTCTCATCTATCCCAAAGGGGGAATAAATCTGCCACTTTCTCAGAATTCAGTAGTGTCTAGTGTCTGCTGGGATTTAAATTACAAATTGCTACATTATACATAAAGAGCAGTCAGGTACAATGGACTCTAAGGGGCTTTCTGTCTCAAAAGGTTTCCACTCTTTGTTAAGACTTTCCATATCGGTGGGAAGGTTGAACAATGGCCATATCTAAACCATGTGACTTCTCTTAACATCCCTCACAGTTGATAGGTCCTCCAGGAAATCCCTGATCCAAGTTGGAACAATCGGATTTCCTGTCCCACGAACACGAATCAGGAGTTTGACACTAGTGCCTACAATTAGAATCATATTATGGCTTGCATCTGAACTCCTGCCATACAGGTCCCTGGTGGTGTGGCTCGCTTCCTCCTTGGCACTAGAATGTCTGACTCCTCCCCGTCCTCAGACAATACCCAGATTCTTCCACTGCTGAAGCTAGGAAGTTTCAGTACATTTTACTTAAAATGTCCATAGTGAAGAGAGACTTTGGGAAACCTCACAAAGAAAGCCATGCAGATTCTCAGGGCAAGACACCTTAACAAATTCTTCAGAAAGCCCAGGTTAGTGTGTGTCCTCTGACCAAGGAGCAAGCCAGCTATGGTTGCCAGAAAATGAAACACCTGTTAATTCTCTTATATCTAGATGGATTCATTTTATATGGCAATTCAGGAAACACTGAATAGGAAAATCACAGACACGAAGGCTTGAAGCCACTTTAGAAGCATCAGCAATGTATCCCAGGACTAAGTCATTGCAGAACAGCCATCAACAGATCCTAGAAGATCTACTACACAACCATAATCTGTATTAAGAAGTTGGGGTAGAAGGTTGCCTAAAAGTTGTTTTCCTTTTTAAAAAAAAAAAAAAATTACCCATTTCCTAGATGCTGCCATTTCCAGGAATAACTATAGCATGCTGCTGCTTGGCAGAGTGTGACCTATTGCAGAGGAAGCCAGCTGTGTGCATAGGCTGCTTCCTCTGCTAAGGGTGCCATCCCCTCTCCCATGATCTTGAATTCCAAAGTGAAATGTATAAATAATTGTTCTTCACATTTAAAGACACACTCTTCTTCTGCCTCCAGAAGGTGATGAGCAGTCTACCTGCTTGGCTTTCCTTTTTCTACTTGCTCTAAAAATTAAATTAAAAGCAAAAAGCCTCCTGCCTCCATTCTGCTGGTTGGTGAAAACGGGATAAAATACAGCGTGCATTCTCTGAGCCAGCCTCGGTGTCTTCCTCCCTCCTTATCAGCACTTCTACACTCTGCTCCAAACAGCCCCACTTCTCTTCTTTATCTCTATCGGCATCAGAAACAATAGTTCAAATCGAAGAGAGGCTCCAGGATTAGGAAAAGACCATCTTCCACTTTGTAGCCAAGAACCCTTTGTTTTGTTTTATTTCTTTAATGCAAGACTGGAAAAGGCGGGGGCAGATGTGCTGCAATCACAGCCGTACTTAAGCTGTGATATCTAATTTCAAACTTTGCCCTTAACAGCTCATTACGTCAGCTGCCATCTCTTTTTCTACTGAAAATTGATCTCATTGTTCTTGTCCAAGTGAAAAGGCCCAGGCTCAGGCATTTCAATTGGCTTCAGCTCAAGAATAAAAGATCCTTTTTAAAAGTGAAAATCATGACTTTTTGCCAATTCAAATCACATTACTCATTTTTTTTCCCTTCCAGGCCAGGCAAGAACGCCAGGCTCTGCCCTCTTCAGGGCTCATGAACACTGCTGAGAAGCCTGGCAGCCTGCCATTTCACTGACAATGTGCCAGCCAGTGTGACCTGTGAGTTGATGGGGAGACCTCAGAAACCTACTCAGACAGGTCTGCAGTCGTCCACAGCATTCAGAGCCCTCCTTCTCAGTTCCATTTGGTGTCTCAAAGGGGTGCGTTGGCAATTGACTGGATTTTGGCATCATTACCAGCCATTAAAGAGAGACTCTCCTATTTTATCAGCAACCTGCAAGCAGACTCAGATGCAATCTTATTTGTAAAATGAGGCATTCAGAAGGGTCCAAAGGAGATCAGGGTAGCTAGAGCACTGTTTCTAGAGGTCTGTGGAAATAGAGTTGCATACCTGAATCCCAGGGGCTGCAGAGACTCCTTCTTTTCCTCCAATAATGACCCCTGTCCCTAGTCAAGTCCCATGCCTCATTAGTGTCCAGGCAAACCCTTGGGTTCCAGTACTGACTTCTATGTTCTTAGCAGGTACAGAAGGAGCAAGGACTGAGGAGAAGGAAAAAAATGTCATTTTGGTTAGCATCAACACAGAAATACAGTAGGAAGGCTAATGATGGAGAAAAGTACACTGGGGTTTGCTGTCTTATTCTTTCATATTCCTGTAATTGTGAAACTAATTTAAAATAAAATGTTACCAACAACATCGTCATAGTCAAAGCATGTTATAAACTAGGCTTGTTGTGCATTCAGAATCCTAAGGCAGGAAGACTAGTCTTAAATGTTTAGTTACACAGCGAGAGAGAGAAAAAGAGAGAGAGAGACAGACAGAGAGAGAGAGAGACACACAGAGAGACAAAGAGACAAAGAGACACAGATTTTGAACTCACCAAAATCTAACAAAGTTGATATTTGTAGAGGTCAGGAGATTATCATAGAAAAAATAAAATATGAAATATTTAAGGCTGAACTGATGGGAAAATCCTCCTGGCATTAATGCATATAAGTAGATTAGAGGTTTTACTATACAAATGTATTCCCTGACTTAGTTTATGAATCTAGTTTGAACACAACAGTCACAGAGAAATTGTCACTGCATTCTATCTGCAAGTCTTGAGGCTTATCCATATATTTCCAAACACTTTCTGTGTCAGTCAGAAAGAGCCTTCAGAGAGTCCTCAATCTTTGCATTAGCATCAGGCAAACACAACCTAGGGATGAGTTCAAACACAGTAACGGTAAAACATGGCCTTGAGACAGATTAAAATGAGCCAAGTCTTTGCAACATCAGACTGAGGTGGCAAAGTTTAATCAATAATGGTAATGAGTTCCTTATCAAGAAAATTATTCACAAAGATGAAGGAGGAGGGGAGGTTGTCACTGAGTGAAAGGAAACAGAACTCTGTGTCTAGCTGATGGTACATAACAGATTACCCAGATGGAATCTATAGTGCTTCCTTGGGAGACACAAAGAGATGAAGATTAGCATCACAACTGTTAAATTAAATAGGAAAGAAAGCCCTTGCCTTGCTTTCTCCCCATACAGTGTGGCTCTGGCATGAGTGAAATATTTTGTCAATATTCAAAGTTCTTTCAGTTCTTCTAAACTCACTTTTGTATCACTAATCCTCTCTGAAGATTTCGCCAACTAAATAAATCTAGGCAACACAGCACAGGTGCACAAGAGAGAGGCTGGCCATTTTTCAAACTGCAAACGAACCCTTCGGGACATGATAGGATTTGTTGCTTCCCATAGCAGAACTCAGGGTAGAGTCTTTTGGGAAAATGTTTTCAAATAGGAAATATTTGAGACAATTTGGGAGTTCATTTTTAGTCTGCCCTTGGGATAAATATGTCCTAAAATTCAAAAACTCTGGCCCCCAAATAGCAGGCATGAAGAAGAAACCTAAACACCTTTGTAATTCTTCTCTTAGCTGTATCAGAGACACAATGGATAAAATAATAATTTTATTATCATACTAAATTCATTAACTAGATAAAATAACTGTCATCCTAAAGGGAAACAAAGTGCCCCAGACAGACTGGATGGGTCATACAGAAACAACCCACAGCTTCTACAGGAGCTCAGCATAAACAGCACACTTTTAGAGGCTGGGTTTGAATTTGTCTCTACTGCCTCCTGACTGGGTGAGCTTGAGTGAGCTACTAAGCACCTCTGCCTTGGCTTTCTCAAATGTCAAAAGCAACAGCAAATGCCTGACTTGGATCCTGAAGGGCCCAATGTCCATGTGTTGAGGGCTCAGCCCACCAAGTGAACAAAAAGGCAAACTTGGAGTTTATTCTGGACTTGCAGTTTAAGGGTGCAGTCCATCACAGTAAGGAAGTCATGACCAAGGGCTTTAAAGTAGTTGGCCACATTGTACCCATAAGTAAGAAGCTGAGTGTTATGAATATTTGTACTCAGCTCTCATTCTCCTTGTTTTATTCACTTCAGAACACTAGCCACTGGATAGGTCTTCCCACATGAGTTAAACTAATCTAGATCATCCTTCACAGGCATATTCAGAGGTTAACTTAGTCTACATGCTCCCTCACAGGCTTGTCCAGAGGCTGGTCTACTATACGATTTTAGATCCCATTAGTCAACAATATTGATCATCACAGACCTGAGCCCTCTACTCTCCCCATTTTGCCCCTTGACCATGAAGTTAACAAATCTACTAACTCTCCACAGTCCCAATATGAAGCCTCTCCACAGGCCAAACAATGGAGCCATCTGATCATGGCCTGAACATCCAAAACCATAAACCAGAACAAAACCTTTCTCTTTATGTGCTGATTATCCTGGGTGTTTCTTTATAGTCATGGAAAAGTGCCGATAGCTCAATGAATCATAAGATTCATTAATCTAAATTATGTAAGGCCCCTGGAATCAGGTTCAGCATATGGCATTATATAATTATTAGCCATGATTAGAAGAGTCTTAAATTAAACCCTTTCTAATTTGAATAATTAGATGAGGTTATTAAAGACACTCCTGATTTAGCTGTTTTTAGTGCCACAAAGAACTGGATTCAAGTTCTTCTTCCATCATTAATCCTGTCCAATCTGAAACAACATCAGTCAATAAGAAGCATCTTATCAGAGTCCTGCCTGGGGCTGATATATCCTAACGTGAAGAAACCAGCACACAGTTCAGATGAAAGAAAAGCCTGATTTGGATCCTTCTGGTGGCAGTTTAAATGATGAGAAATACTGACACTTTTCTACAGGTGGGTCAAAGAACATGAAGGAAAATCTGAAGTTGGAATAACCCTAAGTATTTGTCAAGAACAACCAGTTGGGAGCCATTGTCAGGAAGAATGGCAGAAGAGGCTGAAAAGAAGCCAGCTTGAGCAGAGAATTCAAAGGTGCAGTTTGAGATGTGTCTGCTTGAAAATTCGGATTCACTATCCGAGTACAGAATTTGGTCGACAGTTGGATATATCAGTCCAAAACATCAAGGCAGGTTCTGGGGTCAAAACATAAATTGAAGAGATCAATATTTAACGTTCTTCCAATATTCAACGAGAGACAGCTCAAAAAGAAAAGAGAGTAAAGGACCAGGCACTGACATAATCCATCCAAAATTTAGAGATCCAGCAGAAACTTGCACAAAAAAGCTGAAAGATACAAGCAAGGAAGTAGACAACACACGGAGAGTGTGGTGTCATGGAAATCAGACCAAGATTGCTTCCAGAAGCAACTACATTCTGGCTTTGGGGATCAGGCCAGGGGTCTGTCTTCAATACAAAAATAGCATGGTTCTTCATCCTAATTTTAAATCACTTAACTTCTTATCTTCTAGGTAAATCAAACTCTATTTTAGAAGTGAATGAGACCTGTTATCACAGGAGAAGAAGGAGCCAGGAAGAAAAGGAAGGAAGACCATTGTGGTTGTATGTAACCAGTCTCCCTTTTTTACACCAAGGATAGACTAGCATCCCACTAAAGAAGGTGTTTTAATCAGTCAGTACCAATGCAAAGTCTAAACATTTACAAAAGCCAGCCTAGCAGCCCAAAGCCACTGTGGGATAGGACTAGGTAAGGAAGCGGTGATAACATGAAGCCCAAATCTCCCTGCAGCAAACAGGCCTGTGTGGCTTCTGCTGCATTGTTCTATGGTTTCCCGCAGCTTTCAGACCCATTCTGGAGTCGAGGGCAGCCAGTAGCTTCAAAGATTTGCTTGAATCAGGCCAAGCTCAAACAACCTGTCTAATTTGCATTTCCCGTGTGATATTTCTTGGGAAATCAAATTTACTTAGAAATATAAAGGCTGGGCAGCATTTGCAGTCTGAGAAATGGCTTGCAAGAGCAGGACACTGAAACACATGTAATCTGCTACAGATGTCAGAGCCCCAAAGACTGAGTTAGCCATGGCTCTTCATTCCTGGCTCCCTGCATTTATGTCTACCCTTCCTGAAGAGCAACTGTCTGACATGATTGGCTTTGTCGTTTAACTGTGTTTCTACCCAAACACATATCCTGGGGCCCTGGTTCTGTCAAACTAAAAGAGAGTTAGCAGACTGTGTAGGCACGACACTGTCCATGGCATTAATGTCACTGTCCATCAGGGGATTAATGGCATTTACTTAGCATGTGTATTGCATTTACATTCATGATTGTTGGCCATTCCTCCCAAGATTCCTGGGAATAGGGGCTCCCTGCTGTCTGCAAGGTTCAGTAAGGAGGAACAACTTGCTGGGAGCTTCACAATATGAAGAGAGGCTGTGCCAGAGTTCCTGGGTGCTGTCTAGCCTGTGAGACATATAGTTCCATTATGAGCAATTCATCAACAGAAGGCCATGGAGCTGACCATGAGCCAGGAAGCTCACACTGTAACTAAAGGAACAAATCCAGCCACTACCACCACCCATTTCCAATCGATTTCCCAAGCTAATCTCTCCCTATACATAAGGCTAAGAATACAGTGCAAAGAATACACTGGGCAATGCACAGTAACAGAGGGAGAATGAGAATCCCCTGCCCCACTGCCTTACCCTGACATTCTTAAAACCACCCTGCACCTCAGAGAGCAAAGCCATGGGAGCTTCTATCTGTTTCTTCCTCTTGAACAAGAGCTCAGTCTATTTAAATCTCCCCCATTCCCCAACCCCCACAAGCACACACTCTGTAGCCAATACCACATCATGTCTCTAATTTAGATTGTTTATATCCCAGTGTCTTTGAAAGCCCTCATCAATTTGGTTTCTCCTCACTTAATTTCTCCTGCTCGGCGCATATGGCAAGCTGTGCTTCTTGAAGTATTGTTTTCCCCAGGACACATTTTATTCCCTTAGCTCTTGAATAGTACCAATAGGATTTATTATCAAGCAAGTGCATCTTGGACTCATTCAAGTAGGATTAGAACCAATACAGCTTAATAGCAAGTCTGTCTCGCAAGGCAGCTCTAGTTTAATAGCAAGAGCTTGAAGACAAAGAGTTCCAGTCTTCGTTTCTCTGCTTCCTGGCTATGTGATCCTGAATCACCGAACATCTCTGAGCCACAGCTGGCTGGCTTAGCAAAAGATCAGAATAACAGTAATATATCTCATGGTATAGCCATAGTATATAGAGAACATGTCACAGGTGACATACTCAATAAGGGAAAGTAAATACTGTTTTAACAAATTTCTTATATGTCATGAATTTTAGTTTCTTGTAAAAGCCAAATCTAAATGTGACCTGTGAGGATCAGCCAGGGTGATAAATGTAAAATGCCTCTTGTGTTGATGACCGCCCTCTAATGGTGATGACTGCAGTAGACTGTTTTATAAACATTTTTCTCTTCTGACAGGAGCATTCCAGGGACCCTCCACAGCATCACATAAGAAAACTAAAGGCCCTTCTCAATTATCTAAGATGACACATTGTCATAATCTATTCTCAAGACTGTCTCCTTTCTCACCCCGCTAAAACACCATGGCTCTTTGAGTTTGCTAAAGAAATGCCTTTGAAGTGGGAGCTCAGGAAAGTGAGCAGCCAACGTGCTGAATGGATAATAGAGTAACCATGGGCAGTTAACTGGTATGTACCATGCACCAAGCACTGTTCTTTAGATTTACATATATTAAGTTCTTTAATTAAAATCATAGCAGCTGCAGTGCTGGTCATAGCTCTGTCCCTGCTGGCAACCAGGGTCCATGGACAGGTGACTATGGAGTGTGTGACCTGTGGTTCTTATTCAAGATGAAGGTGTGGACCAGAGCCCTGGACCATCAGCATTGATGCAACCCTGCTCTGTTTAGTTTGCCTCCAGTACCTTATCCTTAAGGAAGAGTTCTCTTCCAGGAGATATGTTCTGTTTGCAAAGCCACAGGAAAAGGAATTTGCATCTTGGAGAAAGTGAGAGGGAGCAGGTCCGCTAATCACCGAGGCAAAAGGCTCGGGTTGATTATGATAGTTTCCAAGTGCACATCCATCTTGGCCCTGCAGACCCATTCCCAGTCTTTCAGATCCCCCCCCCCCCCAAAAAAAATCAATCATGCACACAGGGAGAGAAGTATGGTTCTGACTCCTTGTAGCATAAATTTTGGATCAGCTTCATTAGGGTAACCATCTGGGTCATTTCAATTCTGTTTCTAGCCCTGACATAATTACAGCATCAGAAGCAGCCAGTCTCCACCTCCATCCCTTCCCACCCCAGCTGCACCAGGGGGAAAGTCTGCAGAGAAGACAATTCACGCTTGGGGAACATCACATCCTGTGGTCTCTGTTGCTGAGAGCATAAGAAAGCCTCTCCTGCTGAGGACTATAAATTCCTTCAAACCGCATCTCCCTCCTGCCTCCTCCCCTGCTGTCTCTGAACTCTCTGTGGTGACTAAGCTCATAATTGGGATCCCATCCAACAGATAAAATATGACTCTGTAATTTCATCTGCATCCATCCAAATTGTACTGGAACGGCTGCTGGGCCTTTGGCCTCCTGCTAACAGCTTACTTTTATTTATGCTGAAGGAAATGATGATGGCTTGGGTTAATATAGTCAATTGCAGGTCCTAATAATTCCCAAGCTTACAAAGGGTAAGTGGCTAATGTATATAGAAGTTCAGTTATTGGAAGGGACTGTCTATTAAAGTCCTTGAATTGCTGGATTTTTAAGCTGTGGTATCTAAATGGTTGCAGGAAATAGAGGGAAATCCTATGAATTCATCAGCCAATCGATTTACCCCATCACAGCCATGTAAACGTTGTCTTTAAATACTAAAAAAGAAAAGGCTCTAACATTATAAATAAGAAGTCTGTTTTGTTGATTTTGTTTGCTGAACTGATTTCTTTAAATATCTCTGCCTCCTCGTTGTGCGTAATTTATTTATTCATCAGGCAACATTTATTAATATTTACCACCATCCACTAAATATGAAGCTGTCAGCAAACTAACCACATTCCCTGCCCTCATGGAGCTCGTGGCCAACTAGAGGCATGGCACAGAAAGGTTCTGTATAGCAACCATACAAAAAGAGAAGTGCAATGTGCCAAGACATTGCCTAGAGCAACGGGCCATCCCAGTGACTCCTAAAGTGAGTCACCAGAAACAAGTAAAGAAATCACTTACCAACTTAAAAATCAGCCCAAGAGTCATGGGTAGGAAGTCTATATTCCAGGCAGGGGAAGTATGAATGAGTGATATCCATGAGGCTGCTGAGACTGAGTCTCCCTCTAAGCAGTAGAGGTACTATTGTACAGCTGAGTTTTGCAGTATGAAGCAAAAAAATGGGAAAGTGGCTGAATCAGTAAGGAGCCGACCACTGCCTTTACCCCAAAACTCAAGTCCACTTTCCTAAGGCAAAGAAGACCCATATTTAGGCTTCAGTGGTAGAAACACTATTCTTTGAACTAAGTGGAAAAGGAAATTGGATGGACACACATTAAAAGTACATAGTATAGTCCAAGTCTGAGAATTCTTGAAATTGAAGACTGGCACATACAGGTTACTTTCTGCCTTAAGGTACTCAAACAACACAGTTTCAACAAAATGTGTTGGGAAATGTGAGGCTGAGCATGTTTAGTGAGTGTCTCACTATTGACGACTACGATGGCCATCTATCTGTCCCCAAGAAGCACTGCTACACTAAGGATAAATTACTACCAAATTTTAACTTCCCCAGTCACCACAACCTGGAACCTGAACACAATGGCCGTGCTTGCAAAAAAACCAGTGGCAGCCAACTCTGTTAACTGAACCAAGCTTGGGCTTCTAAGAAACATTCCTAAAGAATCCTGACAGACTTCCAACAAATTACCTAATCATCATACATCCCACTGTGCAGGGCTTTTTCCTTCCTTTTAAGTCTACTCAACACACACACACACACACACACACACACACACACACGTCCCTTCTCCAATTCACTGAGATGGACATCTTTCTCAGCCACCACCACTCCCTCCTTAAAGGGGAATGCATAGATAGCAATCCAGGTCTTCACAGGCATCACATCTGTGACTGCAGGGTCTAAGGTGGAGGCTAGAAGGGAGACTCTGTGCGGGTTTTGAACTATGACCCGCCTATGTGTGACTCCTCAGCTTCACATGCTGTCTACTTCTGCTGTAATGGAATGCCACACAGGAGGTAATTCACAAAGAGCTCTACCTCTTATCATTCTCAAGTCTGGCCTGTCCAGAGTCAGTGGACAGCATGTCTGGTAGGGCCTACTTGCTCAGTCAAAGCACTGCAAAGGGCATTATACAGCAAAAGTGGTCACTTTATACAACAAAACCACTCCTGTGAGAACTATCCCATAATAACAGCATTAAGCCACTCCTGGGGGCAAATGTGCATATCTCAAAAGTGTCATTTAAATTTCAACATGAACTTTGGAGAGAACATTCAAACCACAGAACAAGGAGTAGAAACTAAACAACACTAGTTCACTGATCACATAAAGATATGCTCAGAGGCTAGCAAAGTAAACACAGGATCTCAACACAGCCAGCGATGGGGAAGATGCTGTCCATTCAATAAGTTATATAGGCCATGGCACATACATGTGGTATGTGCACAAAGGAGTATCATTTGGCCATCAAAAAGAATGAAATCTTTTCTGTTATTTGCAGCAATGTGGATAGAACTGTAGGACATTACACAACAGAAAAGTGGGGGCAGATAAACAACCCAAGTGCTAGGTAGCACACCAGTGATCTTGGCACTGACGGATGAGGCTAAGGAGGGAGGAGTCCAAAGCCAAGGCCAGCCTGAGGTATATAGTAAACTCTAAGCCAGCTGAGCAGCATAGTGAGACCCTGTTTAACAAAACAATGTAAAAGAGAGTGTTTTTGTGTTCTTGTTCATTTGTGGAAATTAAAAATTCCATAAATGAAAGTAGAATAAATCTCACTAGAGACTCAAATGGCAAAAAAAATGAGGAAACACAGAAAATGAACATCAACCCATAGCTAGATAGGGAGCTGGTTCTAATGTAGTTAGAGTCGGGGAGACACAGCAAAGAACAGCTCATTACTCACTCCAACGTAGTGAGAAACGTTTGGGGTTTTCTAATACACAGAAATGACAACATTAAAAGGCAGATGTCATGGCTCACCTGTAATCCCAGCACGTGGGAAGCTGAAGCCGGAGGAAGAAGTGGGCCAGCCTAGACTACAGAGTGAAACTCCTGTCTTCAAAAAGTGAGGGAAGAGGTCTAGAAAGACAGCTTAGTTGTTAAAAGCACACACACACACACACACACACACACACACTGCTCTTGCAAAGGACCTGAGTTCAGTTCCCAGAACCCCCATTGGGCAGCTCACAATCACCCAGAACTCCAGCTCCTGGGGTTCTGATGCCCTTTTCTGGACTCTATGACCACCTACATTCACGTGGGCAAATAACCATATGCATATACCTGTAATTTAAAATGATAGAAATCATTTTTAGAAGATAATGCTTCAGGACTGGAGAGATGGCTCAGTGGTTAAGAGCACTGTCTGCTCTTCCAGAGGTCCTGAGTTCAATTCCCAGCAACCACATGGTGGCTCACAACCATCTGTAATGGGATCCGATGCCCTCCTCTGATGTGTCTGGAAGACACATATACTAGTATACATAAAATAAATAATTTTTTAAAACGATAATGCTTCAGGCTAGATTAGTAGCCTGGTGGTTAAGTGGTTGTTTAAAATGCAAAAGGTTTGGTTTATTCAGTTCTCTGCACCAGTGGGGGCAATATAAATGAGAATACTTGAGAAGATTGAAAGGATAAGCCCTCTGATTTTTATTGGATTAATACACATTGTATACATAGATCACATTTTAATATCATATCTTTTTAATAAGAATAAATAATACATCAACTGAAATCTTAAAAATTTATACTTTTAAATAAAGACTCGGCCATTGTGTCAGCCGGCTCCTGTTCACAGTGAGAAATGCCTGATGCAATAAACCTTTAAAGAAGCTTGGATGGAGCTGAGGCAGTGGCTCAGTCAGAGTATGTGCTACTCAAGCATGAAGCCTTAAGTTCAGCTCCCCAGTGCATGAGCAAAGGTGGGCATGGTAGCATGCATCTCTAACCGCAGCTCTGGGGAGGGCAGAGGCAACCAGATCCCAAGACTGACAGTCAGCCAATCTAACCTAGTCAGTGAGCTTCAGATTCAGTGAGAAGGCTCACAAAAAATAAGGTAGAAAACAATAAAGGAAGACAGCCAGTCTCTGGCTTTCATACACATACATGTGTGCATGCGAGTGCGCGCACACACACACACACACACACACACACACACACACACACACACACCATTTAAAAATATAAAGCCAGTTAAAAATTATCTTGGTTTATTTTGACTCACTCTTCTGGAGGTTGTTTTGGAGTCTACGATGAGGCAGCACATCACGGTGGGAGCACTAGACAACGGATATCCTCCCTCAATGTCCAGGGAACAAAGAGACAAAAGAGCTGGAGTCCCTCCATTTCCTTCAAGGGCATAGTTCCAATGGCCTAAGACTTCCCACCTTCTAAAGGACCTCTCACTTCCTGGTAATGCCTCAGGCATGGAAGCAAACCTTTAACTCAAAGGCCTGAGAGAATCTATTCTACCTCCAAACTGCAATGACCACCAGGATAGCTGCGATCTCAGTCTCCTTTGATCCTGAGATATTTTCATGCATTTCAAAGCCAACCAATATCATCAGTCGAATAGCTGTTTCCCAGCAAAGACTACAAGCCCAGTGTGGAAGAAACAAAATAATAAAGTGAGAAGCATTTGTTCTGCCTGAGAGCTTCCCTGGCACTGAATTCTGACTTCCATGGCTGTTCTTCACCCTTCCAGGACTCTCCTACCCAAGCACCTCCAGGGTTCCTCTTTCTTCAGCCTGTGAAAGCCAGGAGATTGACTATGGGCTCCAGCACTGACCCTGACTGTGGGACACATGGCAGGAGATTGACTATGGGCTCCAGCACTGACCCTGACTGGGGTACACATGGCAGGAGATTGACTATGGGCTCCAGCACTGACCCTGACTGGGGTACACATGGCAGGAGATTGACTATGGGCTCCAGCACTGACCCTGACTGGGGTACACATGGCAGCAGCCCGACTGTGAGGGTTGCTGGCAGCTGAATGCCTGACTTTGATCTGGGCCTCTCTTTCTTATGGTTGAACTGAGTTGATTGGAGTGGATCAGAGCAACAGATTCAAGGTCTTAACAAAGGCTTCTTGACAGCAGGCGGGGTAGGGCCAAACTAACCCAGACTTGGGGGAGTCGTTTGGTAGAATTTAGGGCATTGCTCCTCATCTGGAAGGGTGTTCAGGTCCAACACCAAAGCTGAGGCTACCCTTCAACAAACTGGGTAACATGCAGGCCCAGTGGTGCCAGATGTTATAACACATATTTGTGTGAGTGTGTATGTGCCTTCTGTTTGGGCACACATCTGTGTGTTTGTGCCTACATGTGGAGGCCAGAGGTCAATCTCAGGCATCATTCCTCAGACTTGGGTTTTTTTAGGGGTTGTATATATGGGAGGTAGAATATATTGTTGTTGTTGTTATTATCTTTTGTGTATTTGAGTAAGTTGGGCATATACATGCCGTGGTATATGTGTTGAAATCAGAGGATATCTTTGAGGAGTCAGTCTTTCCTTCCTTCCACCATGGAATCAAAGTCAGGTCATCAAGGTCAGTGACATGCACCTTTACCCACAAAGCCATGTCTCTGATACGATCTTTGTTCTGTTTTGTTTGTCTGGGTTTGTTTGATTTGGTTATTTTGGTGGCTTGGCTTGGCTTGGCTTGGCTTGGCTTGGCTTGGCTTGGCTTGGCTTGGCTTGGCTTGGTTTGGTTTGGTTTGGTTTGGTTTTTTGAGACAGGGTCCCTTATTGCCCTAGAGCAAAGAGAGGCTAGGGTACAAGCCAGTGAGGACCAGGAAGACAGTGCTGATCTCTACCTTCCCAAAGGTGGACTTAAATATGTATACCACTCACAGTTTTAAAATGTATGTTTTAGAATGTAATTATCCAATTTAAATGTTAGCACTATAACTAATCAAAATTTTAAGACAGAACTGTGCAGGCCAAAGAAAATATATCTAATGGTCCAAGCTGTCCTTCAATTGACAAGTTCTGGGTTTAGATAACCACAAAGGGTTTTTTTTTTTGGCTCTTTAACACTGGGAAAAGAGAATACACCTTCATATTTAGGAGTTAAGCTCCAAAATGTTAAGGGGTTGAGAGTGTGGCTCAGTGGTAGAATACCTGCCTAGCACATGGAGTCCTAATAGAAGAAACAGTAAAGAGTAGCCTGAGGGACTTGACTTAGCTGGTAGAGGTGCTTCATGGGAGAAGAAGAAAAAGACAATCTCCAAAGCTGTCTTCAGACCTCCAGTTACACAGCACTATGACATGTATATGTGCACACACGTGCGCATACATACACACACACACACACACACACATAATATATATATTAATATATGAACTTATATGAACTTATATGAATATATGAATATATATAATAATATATGAACATATATATTAATATATGAACTTAATATATGAACTATATATATATATATATATATATTGAACTTAATATGTGTGTAAATAAATAAATATATTTTTAAGACAAAAGCAGAAAATATGGCCTTCTGGGCTCTGGAGCAGAACAGAAGTTAAGAATAAGTTTAAAACAATACATTGAAGAATGACCTTCAAATTTCATTATACAAATACTTTATCATGCACACAATTGAAGCTCACTCTTGTTCACCTTAAAACATAACAAGGTTTGAAACTTTTTAATAATGCTGCAAAACTAAAGTATTATTCCTTAGAATAACCTAAGCATTGCTTTCAATCTTGCCCATATTAAGAAGAATGTCATCAAGTGGTGGTATGTAAAAAATATATGCAAATAGATTTTCCCGGTTATAAAATTTGAGAATGATGCAGTCTAGTTTTCTTTCAGTTCATCATCATTTGTGGTGTCTCGTCAGCTTCTAGGTGGACTGGAGAGTTCTAAGCTGGTCTATTCTCTGTGGCCAGCTGGTGCTTTTGGTGATCAGGGGCCTCAAGTTCAAGCCTTCTGTCTATGCAGATCGCTGGGTCTGAGGAGTCCTAGCTAGAGACTTTCTCCTGGATCAGACTTGCCCAAGCTTCTTCATACACCAGTCTCAGGTCCAAAGGGGAGAAAGAGCAAACGCAAATGGGTTCATCTGTATTGTGTGCTCAGCCTTGTCTGTATTTGAATTTGTGTCCTCTGATCCTTTCCAAGAACTTTGAGTGCCCAATTTTTTTAAAAAACGTAAAGGAATTCAAATGTATTATCTTATATTTTGAAAAACAAAATTGTGAAAACTATCTCTTTGAGCTAAACTGAAGGTGTTACAGAGCAGTGTCTGTTCTGAGGGCTCAAGGGGGTCATCCATGACTGTGCTTTTTCTAGCACCCAGATGCTTGCGGAGTCTCTTTCCCTTGCCCATTTCCTTTCTTCTCCCTATTGTTAATTTTAGGTTAGTTTATGAAGCAATCGTTTCGCTCTGCGGTATTCCTGATTTTGATGCGCACTCTGCCTTTGTCCCACACATCTTCCCCACGGGTCTGCCAGGCAAGCCTTGCTTACCAGTAGGCATGTGAAGAAGTGTACAGCTTTTGAGGTCACCAGTGCTTAAGAATAGGGTATCTTCATTTCCCTCAAGTACCACAAACTAGAACAAAGTGAACAATACTGAATTATCCCATGGTTCTGAAAGTCAAAAGGTCCAAAATCGAAAGATTGAAATCGGCAAGGACCTTTCCCCTTGTCAACGTAAGGCTGAAAGGCAAAGAGAAGTCACAGAGAACAAGAGATGTTCACAGCCTCAAGCCATTTTACCTTCGCCATCATTCATTCATAAGGATGGAGTCTCCATGACTTAACCTTTTCCCATGAGGCCCCTCCTCCCAACATCATAGCATCGGGAGACACAATCAAATTATAGCTGTAGGTGTCACGTCTCTGGATTACAAAAGGGCCTAGATCTCTATTTTGTTTGAATGCTTTCTCTATCTTGAATAAAATTGTTTCTAAGCTAGTCTTAAGATATTTGTATATCATCAAGGACCAACCTCCCCCTCCCACCCCATCCTCATATGTCTCTCCTCCTTTATGAGCAGGAACTGTCTTCTGCTGTTCTGTGGCTTAAATGCCTTAATCATTCTTCTAAGCACTGGCTCAGTGACTTTCAAGTGAAGCCTCAAAGAAGATCTCATTTGCCTTGGATCTGTAAAAGGTCTAAGGGTCAAGCTCAGATCTATAATTCTGTGACTCATCACCAAGTCAAACAGGAACTATTCCTAGAGATTTCTCTTCATTAGAAGCTGCTGGATAATGGAGAGATTAAAGCAGAAATTTTCAAAATAAGTTAATTGCCCTCTACCTTGGCATACATTCAAATTGAGCTTAGCCACATTAATATTTAATATAATCTATATGCAACTATGTGCAAGTAGATTTTGTTCACTTGTAAAATTTGAGAAAAGATATTCAAAAGGATTTTTTTTAATCCTGTAAAACAATCTGAGTAACTTTGAGTTGACATTGTACGCATTCTTGGCTCAAACTGCTTACATATAATATTCTAAGAGTCCCTTGGAAAGAAAACAAAAATGTTAACTCAGACACCATTTTGCATGAGGTTTAATTCTATTTTCCAGCTTGTTCAAAATACTCTCTTGGGATAGTCATTGTAAATTTATAGTTAACTGGTCATAAGAAGGCAAAGACTAGCATATTATGCTTATAGTTATGCATCTAAACTTGCTTAAATATGAGTATTCATAAAAATAGAGAATTAGCTGGGAATTTAATGGTAAATTCTTGAGCTAGGGATGAACATAAAATAAGCTTATCATTTCAGGTCAGCGTGATTCGTTCACCATCATTCACAAAGCACTGTGGGCCTATGATTGTTTGCAAGTCAATGGTTTTGTGAGCTTGAGCCCTCACGTTCTCTAACCACTAAACTGGAATTTTCAGAAACATGTTTGCCTTCTGATGTATTTTGTCACTAGGGTTGTTTTCTTTTTTCCTCACCATACACTTGCATAGGTTTTTGTCTGATTATAAAGACTCAGTGGATAATATGACTTCTTAGAAGTGAAGAAAAAATACCCATGACTTAAGTGTTTCTGAAAATATAGATGTCAACTAAAACCTAGGAATTTAAGAATAGAGATGACCTAGCTCAAGCTAGTCAACATCTTCTGCCTGAGTACCAGGGCTAGAGCATGGGGGAAGGATTGAAAATGATACCACATCTTTAAAATAGTAATAATAATAATAAATAATAATCATAATGTCCTCTGAGTTCACTGAGTGTTTTAAACATATAAATGATCTGAAGAATTTGGAGTTATTATAGTTTTACATCAGATTCTTTCAAAGCAGTAGTGGACTGACCACCATACAGAGAATTGTGTCTCCTGGACGAACAGACGTGGTACACACTCACAAATGGAACAGACTGGTAGCCTTTTTCTCAAGAAAGCATAAGTCAAAAACCTTACAGTGAAGGATGTGAAAGGCAGAAAGGGGACTCAGGTTCCCATCACAGCAAAGTCTGAAGGCTAGCTGATGAAGACACCAGAAAACCATCTCCAGGTGATTAGGTTTGAGAACGTGAAATTCTGCTTTGTTCTCTGCTGGCCTGGAAAGTAGCCAAACAGCAGGGGTTACGAATTGGCACCCAAGAGCCCAGGCTCTTTTGCTCTGTATGACATCTCCTTTGGCCATCCTTAAAAAGATGTAGGTCTGCAGGATTGAGACCTTTAGGGACATTGGGTGCGCATATGATGGGCGATTGGGGCGGGGCATGACAGTACGTTACATAAAGAGGGCTTCTCGCTTTAGCAGCAAGCAGCAGCAGTGCCTGCTCTCATGGCCCCCTAACCCAGTGATTCAGGAATCCCAAGACAGCTGATGGAAGTGCCTTGTTTTTTACTACAGACATTGAAAAGGAAGCTTGGGTTAGCTGTAAAAAGAATGGTAGAAATTAGTCGAAAAAACACCAGATGAACTTTTTCCTGTATGTTTTGGAAGGTATTTTGCAACAGTATTTGAAAGGTAAGGAGTCAAAATCATATTTAATCTTCGGTACTTGAGCATGAGAAGAAAAACAAAACAAAACAAAACAAAACAAAACAAAACAAAACAAAAAAGTCTGGAAGCTGGGTTATGGGTCTCCAGATTTAGATCAAGAGCGCCCGAGCTTTAAAAAAATAAAAAAGACAGTCTCTCTCTCTCCCTCTCTCAGCATCATCTACGCCTCTATGCAGCCTCTGTGACTCCGTTATTCACCCCCTAAAGATAGCAGGCCCCGGGTGCAGGCTGGGGTTTCCTCCTTTCACCCAGCAAAGACCACGAACTATGGGAAGTGAAGCCTGATTTTCTAGGATCTGAGTTGAAGTTGACGACTTCCGCTGTTTTCTGCCTGAGAAAATGCCACGCCTCCTCTTTGTTTCCTGGTGGCTGGGTGACCCCTGCTGGTCACCCAGAGATGTTACTGTACTTCTAATTCTGTCTTGGTCAACGTTTGATTCCAGTTATCAAGCTGTGGCTGTTATTTGCAGGAATACCTTTACTTGATTGAGATAGCTTATATTAAAACCCCTTTTGCGTTTATGTTATATTGCATTTAAACCCGTATTTTAAAAAAACATTCTCTCTATAAAATGATTAAAGCCAGAGCCAAGGAAAACATCGTTTTGCTCTAGTTCATGTTCACAAGTGTTGATTCAGGGGGCTCTTACTTATAGAGAAGATGATAATTTTTATATTTTCTTGTAAAACACTAGCTGGCAATAAACATGGACTTTCCACGTTTTGAAAGCCAGCTGGCAGCAGAAAACAACATTTGCTTAACTCCTCGGCTGAATGCTCTCATTGATGGAACATACATAGCTACCCAACCATGGCACAAAGCAATCTATGACTCACACAGCCAGAAAGCCTTTTAAATAAAGTTAGAGACATCCCACCATCTCAGGAATCAACATCCTGTCCTTGCACTGATCCATCTGTAAAAGAACCAGCATTTATTCATTGAATAACCCTTTTTTCGCTAGATGTGCTATGCGAAAGGCTTGAAATTATGTAAGGAAGCTAGTAGCGAGGTAATATCTCAGAAATGGAGGAAATTGTCTAGTCTACACTGCAACAATATTAAATCTATTTATTTTGAGCCTCTTACCTGTCCCTGTGTATTAAATAATTTATCCTGTTTTCTTTGCCGAGTTCCCTCTATGTCACGTCCATGATCCCGACTGTATAGACTAAACTACAATCTCTCCTCCACCACCGCTCCCCTCAGTAGCTCACAACAAACAAAAGTGAGACTTTGGAGAGACCATGCTGGGTATCTCTCAGGATTTTACAGCAGTTGGCTTTAGCAAAACAGGATTGGTAGCCTTGGGTTCAGCCAAGCAAGGGAAGTCTTTCAGAGACACCGTGGAAGCTAGTTTCAAATATCTCTGAAATGAAGACTGGGACATGGCTCACTGACACAGACATCCAAAAGCATGTGCAAAGCCTCAGGTTCAATTGCCAATATAGAAGAAAAAACATCAACAGTGATAGCATAAAAAGAATACAGAGGAAGAAAAGGGAAGGACTGGGCTGTGTGGATGTGTATGCTATATATATGCTTTCAAAATGTCTCATATATAGAAGATACCAACAAGTAGATGCCTGTACCATTATGTGAACTGAAGAACCACCCTGATTGCCAAACAAGTTGGTAAAATTGAAATGAGGCAGCACCTGCTACCTTATAATTTCACAGTTAAATTTTAGGCACATATTGAATTGTCCCCCTCTCTTTAGACTTTGCAAACCAAGCTATTATTTATTCTATTTATTCATACTTTCCCTTGAAAAGCCAATCCTCCCTAGACCCTGAAATATTTTTTGTGTGTGTGTGTATGTTTTTAAACTCTGAATTCCCATCTCTGTTTGCCTTCATCTTCCTAGCAGTGAAATGCCTCAAACTGAATACAATATCCTGGGCTTTTGAAAAGGGTCTCCGTGAATCGATTAATAGTGAAGACCTTGCCTGGGTTTTCAAAATTGGGCTGTTGGAGAACAGTAAATTCGCAGCCTTATCCATTTAAAGTCTTATCACAACTGTCCCTTTTATGTTCTGAGATGCATCTTCCCCTTGCAAAGTCTTTCAACTGAACGCGATTCTTGTAACACCACGACCCTTGCGATAAACTAATTTCATTGCATTTTTCAGCTTATCTGTGTATTTTCTCTTAAAGTCTGAATTTACATTAATTCTTTTTCTTTTAATTTTTTTCTTTCTCCTAGTTTCCAATATTTCAGTGACCCTTAGACCTTTGATAAAATATTTCCAGATCCATAATGACTTCTTGCTTTTTGGACCCTTTTCAGCAATGTTTTTGCAAAGAGCTCAAAGCTACTAACAGGAGCTAAGGTCACACTTGAAATACATCTCTGGCTCTACCTAAAGAATAAAGGGAGAATGGAAATGGAAACATGTTTTTAAGAATCCTAAACATGTCAATCACTGATTGAAGCTCACACCAGAAGATTTTTTCATTCTGTCAGTGAAGTGGGGCGGCCCTTTGTCTATATCCCTTTTCCATCCAACTTGAAGTTTTAAAGTTTCTCCGAGTTCACAAGGCATAAATTGCCTAAATATGTAGAGTTTGTCTTACTAACCATATTTTTTTTTTAGTCCTTGGCTCAGTTGCTCTTTCTCTCAATTCCCTCCTTAGGGGTATGAGTAAAGTTTGCTTAATAGCCCGCATCTCAGCTACATACTTGACTGGGTCTCAATAGCTGCTAAGCTTCACTGCTACTTTTATTTTTTTTTTTCCTCCTTTTTTATTTTTGATACTTTATATACATTTCCAATGTTTCCCCTTTTCTGAGTCTCCTCTTTGTATACCCCCCATCCCCTCCCCAACCCGCCTCTAGGAGGGAATTCCACCTCCCACCACCCCCCCGTCCACCCATCCCCATTTTCCCGCCTTGATATTCCCCTTTACTGAGGCCTCTAACATCCTCAGGCCCAAGGGCCTTTCGTCTCTCCCTGATGGCCATCGAGGTCGTCCTCTGCCACATATGTGGTCCAAACCATAAGTCCGTCAATGTGTATTCTTTGGTTGGTGGTCCGAACTCCAGGAGGACCGGGG
>CM052704.1:57127364-57147170 GCA_028551405.1 Uromys caudimaculatus
TAAGTGGATATTAGCCCAAAAGTTCAGAATGCCCAAGTTTCACTTTACAGTAACTGCTGGACTGAGAGTGAGGTCCCAGATGGAGGAGTTGGAGAAGGGACTGAAGGAGCTGAGGGAGTAGCAGCCCCATGGAGGGAGCAACAGTGTCAGCTGGCCTGACCCCCTGGTGCTTCCAGAAACTGGACCACCAACCAAAGAATACACCTGGAGGGACCCATGGTGCTGGCCACATTGCTAATGTAGCAGAGGAGGGCCTTGTTGGCCATCATTGGGAGGAGAGGCCCTTGGGCCTGAAGGTGTTAGATGCTCCAGTATGGGGTAATGTCAGGGAGGGAAGATGGGAGTGGGTGGGTAGGGGAATACCCTCATAGAGGCAAGGGGAGGGGGAGAGGATCAGGGGTTTCCAGAGGGGAGACCTGGAAAGGGGAAAACATTTGAAATGTAAATAAAGTATCAAAAAAGAAAAAAGAACCCCCCCCCAGACTTGCCTACAGGCTAAGGTGATGAAAGCAATTCCTTAGCTGAGCTTCTCTCTTTCAAGATGACTTTGCTTGTTTCAAGCTGACAGCAACCTAACCAGCACAGTACCTATAACACTAACCCTCAACGGAAGATAACAAATGCCAACTTGGACTGCATAGCAAGAACTTATCTCAGAAAGTTCTCAGAAAAACGTCTGTGCTACAGAGAAACAGGGACGATGTCTGGCTTCATCTGAGGAAATCATTCTCTTACTCCTAAAATAGTAGCTAGATAATTTAATTAAATATAACTCATGCCAGGCAAGTTCCATGCCACTTCCAAGTATGGATTCACAGGACTGAAATGATACGACTTCCTATTCCTACATAATAAAAAATTTTAAAGCGCCATAGTTCAAAAGCAACAATAATTACTGCCTCACAGGTTGTGTGGAATGGGAATTTGAAAGCGCCTTACTGGGTGATTCCTGCATGGGGTCTCTTCTGAGAATCTGACCGAGGTTTTCCCATTATCTGAAAGTGAGCTGGTGCTAGTATGGTGGTAAATGGCTCAGGCTATCTCGGAGGCCTCAGTACCTACCCTTGGACCTCTCAGCAGGGTCCCACCAGGGTTCCACGGTGTGGCTTCTAATTGAGTTTAACCAGTATTGGTTCCAGGACCTCAGCTGCTATTTTTCTTGAAATCTCAGAGAAGTAACCATCATGCATTGCAGGATAAGGCTGCAGTTCTGTGGTGGGGATCTCTGTAGGGAACAAGGCCCAGCCAGGATATTAGCTGTGACAGTGTGATGCGCATGTAACCCAGGTACTGAAGTTAAGCCTAACCTTTCTTAGCACATAGATGTTAACATCCGTGTACCTGTCTTAACTGAGAAATCCAAGCTAGAGTTATGGCTTGGTATTGGAAGTTACTCATTGGAAATCTTGCCATTTCCTTCTCTGAAGTGAGTCACAAGTCTGTTTTCATTCATGGTAGGGGAAGAAGGAACTGACTGTACCCCTTCTTAAGGAAAACTAAGAAAGAATTTGAGGACATGATTTAAAGCCACCATAGCTTCTGTCCCTGCTTCTTTGGTGGCTGTTCATTACATACTATATGAAATAGATATTGTATTGAGTAAACATTAAGGTGTTATTTATATTCTCATATTTTAGATGTTCTATAAATATATGGTTTCCAATTCTTTACTGATTGATTTCTCCAATTTTCTGTGAACTTTCTCTACTTCAGTTAGACAGTATGGAGCGAGTATATCTTCTGGATAATCTGGAGTCCTATCACATAGCACTGTGGCTCCTGAAATGGCATCCATAAAGTCAATTTTAATTCAATTGTGTGTAGCTAAGTAAAATATTTTATGAGATACTAGATCAAACATCTGTTCTATTTCTTTGGACTACTACTTTAGTAATTGAATTATTTACAGAAAAGGCAATCAAATTAGTTTCTCATAATTATCGATTTTTTATTGTTCATATTTCATGTTCCTTGCAACGCCTAAATGAGAGTGGTTCTTTTTCTACAAAGCCTTTGTCCCATTATTTTACTAGAAGCTAAGCAATCTTATTTATTCAAGCAATCTAACTGGCAATTGAAGCCCATTTCTTGGAAACAATGACAAACAGAATGTTTATTTTGTTGTTCCAGAGCTGACGGTAGATTTCTCTTCTGGTTTATTGATTTGTGCTGCTGAGAAACAATGGCGTGAACTTGCAAGAAATGTTAGTTTAAGCAAGCCAAGACTCCACCAAGCAAAGACCATGCAGTACTCAGAAACCATCACTTCCTGCTTTCTGGTCCATAAACTGTGTTAGCAGAAGACTAATTAGACAGTGCACGTATCTCCTTGACTCAAAGAATCTATGTCAGTGTACTCCCAGATCAGCGTTTTAATTTCTTTACTCACACAAACATTTACCACGCGTGCATGTGCGCTGCATCCGTAGCAGGACTATGATCTTCACATCCCTTTATCAAAATAAAATGAGTTTCAATGTCCAGCGTGGCAGAGCAAACCCCTACTGACCTGACCTTCCTATGCCTGTTAAGCATTGGGGAAAATAAAATAAAATAAAGACTGAAGGCAATAGAGAGGGCACAGTCCCTGAGGGAAGAACTCGCCCCTGTCTGGGACACATTCCAACTTCATAGCTTTGAATTTGAGGTGCATGAGAGTGGGGCAAGATGAGATCACTACACTCTGAGAGGAACTCACTTATTTATGGTAAGTGTTTATAACAACCATAGGCGCTGGAGAGGAAGGCAGACAAAAAAGAGAACAAGAGAGGAAGAACGTTTTGTGGAATGATGTGGTCATTGTGTCTCCCTTATGTTCATACCTGGGTTCTAACCCCTCCGTGTTGTGTTGTAGGGGTGAAATCTAAGAGTTGTAGCCTATTATAAAATAACAAAATCATTGGGGGGGTGCGGCTGCACTCAAAACAGCCTGATACAGTTCTCCCTGGGAATCCTAGCCAATTTCCATGACAGTGAGTTTACATGAAATAGAATCAAAGCAGAAGCAGCAAAGTAACAATCACGAAAACATTGTGAGTTTCTGCAACACTCAGATTTCTACCACTATGGCAAAATCAACTTAACAGAGGAAGGGTTTATTTTGAACTATGGTTTCAGAAGCTCCATTCCGTGCACACTTGCTCTGTTGCTCCTGGACCTACTCTAGGCAGAACATTGTGACGGAGGGTAGAGCAGAGTAATGCTTCTCACTTTACAGCAGCAGGGAAGCAGAGAGAGGGGAGGGAACAGAGGCAAAGGATGCCTCCAAAGGCATTCTCCCCGAGAGCCCATCTTCTCCAGTGAAGCCCTACCTCAAAAGGTTGCACTGCTTCTCAGCAGGGACTCTAGCCTGTAATACATGCGCTTCTGAACAAGATGCCAAAGTTGCAACAGCTGCCACCAGAAAGAGTTGTCAGTACCAGTTCAAATACATAAACTGCCTGATACAGTTCTCCCAACAGGAACACAGCTAAGTCATGACTGTTGTGCCAGGTAGCATTCATGAACCGCAAAAGACCACTAAGGAGCCATTTCTGATATAATCACATTAGGGTCTGTTTATTACAAACTCGAGTTTGGGCTTACTCACCACAGACCCACAGGACAGTTTGGTGAAGCAGTCCCAAACTCTCATCGGGACAAGGTTTATAGGAAATGGAAGCAAGTGGGGGGTCCATCCTGGCAAGCATCTGATTGAATGACTATTGTAAGCTAACAGATGGGTGCTCTGAAGCAAGACCATATACAATTACAAGCTGTCTGAAAGTACATATGAAACAATCAGACTAATCTTTGATTAACTGTTGCTAGGAAGCAGCCAGGGAGTAACTCTGGCCAAAGACAAGCTATGGGGTCCTTCCTCGTTCTCGGGTGCAGTTTGGGTTCAGCTTTGGGCCAAGTTCTCAGGTCTCTTTTCTTTTCTTTTCTTTTCTTTTCTTTTCTTTTCTTTTCTTTTCTTTTCTTTTCTTTTCTTCTCTTTTCTTTTCTTTTAAGATGGAGGCTGGGCCCAAGATGGAATAGGTTTGGCCTCTCACAAATCTATACAAAATATAAGCCATGTTTAGGAAAATGCTCAAAATCAAGCAGTATACATAGGAATACCTTCCTAACAGAAAAGATGACCATAGAGTCTGCTGGTAAGGTGACTGAGTATGGCAATGAGCAGGTGAGGTCTGTAAAACAACTGAAATAATTATGCTCAGCAAAGCAAATGACATGTCAGTACTGAAATGCAAGCAATAGAAAGAGGTAGATGGCTAGGCATGGCGGCATTTCTGTGATCTGCGTATTCAGGAGACTAAGGCTAGAGGATTAGGAGTTCAAGGCCAACCTAGTCTGTACAGCAAGATCCTGACTCAGAAGAAAAGAAGACAGGATAGCAGGTTGTACGACAGGAAGCCCGTGTCCAGGCAGCTGAGAAGCAGAAAGCTGCTGAGCAAGCAGAGGAAGCCAAGCCTGGATTAAGAATTTGCAACAGAAACTCCAAAAAGCAGAATTCGTGAAACTATATTTTACATGCTGAAAGACAAACACTTTCCTCCAAAAAGTCTGTGTCTGGTGAAAACATTCTTCAAATATGATCATGAAATAAGGATATTTTTCTAAAACGTGTTAAGAGAACTTGATGCCAAAGGAACAATACTAAAAGAAATGGTTCATTAGTTTCACATGGGCTGAGAGAGGATGCTTCATTCTGAGATTGAAACCTGGGTCTCCAAGAGACAGGAAAAAGCACTAAAGGTGGCAGTAGTCTGGAAATTACAAAGGATTGTGCTCACACTGGCCTATGCAGCAAATCAAAAAGAAAAAAAACTGTAAAGATACAGAGTATCATCCTAGAAAATTCTTCCAAACCTCCTTTGTCCACTCTCCAGGAAGAAACTGGCATTCTGGGATTTCTCAGCCACAGAGAAGTTGAGCTGGTTATAGAAAAGAGAAGATTGATGGGGAAATTAGAAACCTTTAGAAGAAGGTTCAGGGCCTCCGGAGAGTCATATCTTAGCTAATTGACAATTAGTGCAGTCACAGCAGCAGAACCGTAAGATCCGATGGACCAGGCATTCCTGACAGAGGACATGACTTGAAGATCTTCTCACTGAACCTTGCTAAATTGACCAGGGCAACTGGTGTCAGCCCAAGAAAGTGACTGCAGGCTCTCCTATGCTTAAGGTGACTTGTGTGCTGATGAAGTTGTCATGCCTGAAAACAAGGGAAGTTGAAAATGGATTAATACCTCTCCGTACCTGAGCATGCTCAGCTTAGTCTACCTTAGAAGCACTCGGGGTACCTGCTTACGTCGGCCAAGCAAAATCATCCAACACGGACTCTCTATTTTATGATGAAGTGGGAGTACATGTACTACAGCCCTTTCCTCCCAATTGAAATCTTCCCTCCTGAAGGGAGGAGAGAGGCTCATAAGACTCATAAACTATCTCAGAAAGTTACAAGCCCTCCTGTAGGATTGCACAAAGGGTAAACCATCACTGGGGAGAGAAGACACCTTCAGCTGTAGTTGTTCAGGGTACTCCAGGGATGTAGCTCTCATGAGCCATCATCCACTCAGGGTGTATTTTGAATAAGGCAGCTGCCTTGTAAGGAGCCCAGTAACTGGTTCATCAGCTAGACTTGAGTGATAATAATCAGTTCTTTGGAATGTCATTAGTGCCCTATCTGGAGTGAATAGGTGGTTACTCCCACCTTCCTAGGAAAAGACACACAACAAAATTCTTCTTGTGATGTGTTAAACTCCTGTATCTAAGAAATGTTGGCAGCATGGTCTCCGGCAGAGTCCTGGGTTATTTCCTCTCATGATCATGTGGCTAGCTAGCTCACAGCCACAGCCCAGCACCATAAAAGCATTGTGCTGGGCCAGAGAAACAGCAGCAGAATGCTTACATAAAGTCAGTGGTGACCTGACTTCAAAAATACTACCACTACCATAAACAGAAGAGGAGAGGGAGGAGGAGGGAGAGAAGGGGAGGAGGAGGGGAGGGAAGGAAGGAGGGAGGGAGGGAGAGAGAGATTTGCAGCAGCTCAGCAGCCTAGGAAAAGATCAAAATTCAGATTTTGTAATGTAATTTTTTCTAGGCATGTATCAGTTTTGTGCCTAGTCTTTAAAAATGAGGATTCATTAAGGCAGTCCATCATTAAATTAGGCACAATCTGGACAATAAAATAATGCTAGAACTGTTGTTTGCTCTTTAAAGCAAACTGCTGTTAGCTCTAGACTCTAAAGATAGAGTACCAATTACCACAGAAAGTAAACTTAGCAGGGCAATGCAGCTCATGCATCTCTCATGTTCAGAACTAAAATGGGTGATGATCATGCCATAACCTATGGTTTTGACCAGGTTCAAGTTTACTAATTTTCAAATGAACAGAAAAATCAGTTACCTAAACCCTCAGATCTTGATTAAATCACTGGACTTTCCTGTGCTTACACAGTGCCACTAATGTGGCCCATGGCACAATGCTCAGAATTCGGAAGAGCAGACTAATGTGCACTGTATGAACAGGGAGCCACTTAGTCAAAGTTAAAGTTGCCAGGAGTCCCTCCCCAGACCTGAGTCACATACATGCTAAGAAACAAAAGCAAGGCCCAACGCTGCTGTCAACTGGAGTTTGTAACTGCTGTGAACCATTGGAAGCTCTCAGATCATCCAGAAACTGGGGGTTGAAAAGTGCTTCGTTTGCTATTTTGATGGCTGTTCTTGCTTGTCAGCTTGACAACCATCCGAAAATAACTAACACCCAACAACAGAGGGCACAACTATGAGGGATATTTGCTTAATTTAAATAGGAAAGTCCACTTGTAGTCTGGATCTTTGAAGTAGAAAGACACACCTTCAATCCAGATCTTCTGAACTGGGAAAAGACAAGCCTTCAATCCAGATCTAATCTAGGCCACACCTTCTGCTGGCAGCCTATACATGGATGTAGAAGAAGGAACCATCTGCTCTTTGCCTGCTTGTAAACTTGATAACAATCCACTTCTTCACTGGCGTTAGAGCCTATTCTTCAAAGTTCCACCACATACCAAAAAGACCTCCACATGGACTGAGCAACTACTAGATTCTCGAACTTTCCATTCACAGCCAGCTATTGTTGGATTAGCTGGGCCACAGACTGGCAAGTATCCTAATAAATCCTCTTTCTATCTATATAGAGAGATTCATTCTATAACTCTGTTACTCTAGAGAACCCTGACTAGTACAGCTTTGTTATTAGGCTTGCATAAAAACTCTTGAATGGAGGTTATAGTAAAAACTGGAATCTAAGTAGAGACACACCCTATGTCTTCCTTTCAGAGTTAATTCATGGCAACAGGACCTGACTTAAGGAACTGCCCACAGGAAGGTGGGGTCCTTTCTGGAATTTCTGCCCATAGCCAGTCCCGACCACCTGCCAAAGTTCAGACTCAGAAAAACTTGAATCTTTTCCTGCCCTCTCTTCTGTGTTTTTCTTTCAGATACTGGCCAGAGCCTGTGTTCTTAAACTCTCTAACACTTTCGGTCTCATGATCTTTTTTTCCAACACTCCCTCCTGTCTTTTGAGGCTAGTATTGCAGAGGCCACTATAGACACATAACGTTTACATGGGGACTGGACAGATTGTAGGAGCTCATGCTTAGGAAGCAAGCACTGTAGCCACCAAGTCATCTCCCCTAGTCCTCTTGTATTCTTTGTGTAAAACTTGTGAGATGATTGTTTTACACGGAGTTAATTGTTCCATTTTTATGGCACTATGATCAATCCCAGTGTCAGTCTAGGCAAGGACTCTTACCACTAAACTATGTTTATGCCCTATACAACTGCCTTCAACATTTCTGTAAAATTACAGAACATGTATATTTTGTATGGACTGCTTCTTTAAAAATGCCACAACAAAGAGGATGGATGACTTTGAAAACAGATTCAATACCTTGTGTCTCCAGGGTCCTTTGTAATTAGTTTTATCATTATGTAAAACACAGTATGACAATGCTTTCATTCTGAATAACTGGATAACTAGAGTACTTAACCAGAGAGTCAACCTCTGCTTGCACAGTTTCTGTGTTTATTACTGCTCAGCCTCAGGGCACTATCTAAAATTGACAGGTGCCCTCTCCAACACTGTAAGAACAAGAGGATGCTCCCCAGCTGTCGTTTACCTCGCCTCAGCTTGTCCTTCAGCTTTCAGCATGCGTCTGGTGGCTTGTTAAAGAAGACTTAAGCCCGTGTGTTAATTGCTTTTCAATTTCCAGAGAAGAATCCTGGCTCTATTCTGTTGACTCAGAGCGCATGGTACATGCACAGCAGCTCGGGGCATATCAAGATCATAGGCTGCATAAGTGATGGCCAGTTCTTCCATTCTGGTCTTGGTTTCCTCCCCAGTGAGCAAAAGTTCAGACCAAAAGTGAAATTGAAATCCCTTTACATGCATTAGGTCCATAACAGTCTGTCTGAAAAGATTATTGTCTGAAGACAATTCCTTATACAGTATTAACTCCTAAGAAATAGTTTCCAGCCAACCACATTAAGTTTAGAGAAGAGTTACAATTCTACCGGCCCCAAAGAGCCTGAAATAGCAGCCAAAACAGCACAAATTCTCCCAATTTACCAAGCTCATAGCAAATGATAAAGGGGTGGGGCAGTAGAAAGGCCTGACTTGAATGTCACACAAAATTTGAAGAGGGAAGTTATTCTAAGTCTTTGGCCCAAGAGTCATTGACACAAATGCCCATGGGCTACCATGACACCCAGAAATGACTTCATGAGTTATCACATGAACCCCACGCTCTGAAGTTCAATTCGTAAATGATTCAACTCTAAAATTCTGAGTAATTTTTTTAATAAGGGCCCACAACTTCTTTCTGGGCACTACAAATTATGCAGTATATCCTATTGTCATATGGCCTTCTTTGTTAAACATTATGAAACTAACAATCGAAAATTGAAGAGCAAGCTGAAGTGACTGAAGATAAGTTAGAAGACACATCAGATTCTTCCTTTACCCTCAGTCACTTTGCTAGCCAGAGCTATTCAGCACATTTGAAAATTATGTCCTCTGACCTTCCAGTGAGCATCTGCTGTGATTTTAAATGTGAAGTTGAACAACTCCAAAAAAGATGTGAGTGCCTTGTCCTTGTGCCTCCTCAAAGATGCCCTTTATACAGCAGAATTACAAGAAGGAATACGTACAGTATGCGTTCCTTCAGAGAGACTGGTAAGGGGCAGTGGTTTGCTCCATAGAAAAATGATAAAAGACCTCCAAAACTCAGGAAGAACAAAAGAAAAGGTCAGATGACATCCCCAAGCAACAGTCTCTTCCCCGCTGTCTTAGTTAGGGTTTTACTGCTGTGAAGAGATACCATGACCAAGGCAACTCTCATAAGGGTCAACATTTAATTGGGGCTGGCTTACAGTTTCAGAGGTTCAGTCCATTATCATCACAGTAGGAAAAATGGCAGCATCCATTGGCACCAGCATTGGTGACCTGGTTGTGGAGAAGGAACTGAGAGTTCTACATCTTGATCCAAAGGCAGACAGGAGGGGACTGTCGTCCATATACTGGGTGGAGCCTGAGCATAGGACCTCAACGCCCACCCCCATAGTGATGCACTCACTCAAACAAGGCCACACCTACACCACAGTCGTATCTAATAGTGCTACTTCCCATGGGCCAAGCATATTCAAACCACCACACCCACCTACTGGCAGACCCAGCCTAGAGTTCCATGACACAGTGACAAGCAAAGGTACAAGATTGCAATGCCCACTTGTGTGCCTCCTAGAACAATCATGAAAACAGCCTTAACAAACATGAAGCTTATCTTGCATCCACAGAGGGAGTCACCATTGAGCAAAGTTATGGCTTTTTCTAAATCAGCACTTGGTGCTTGCAGTGGTGAGCCTAAGGAAAAATAGGGAAAGCTACTGACTCCTGGGAAAGAATCCCAGTGTGGAGCAAGTGTTGGGAGATGGAAATCCCATCTTCCCTGGAGGATAAACACAGAGGCAAGCCATTTACTCCCTGTGTCTCAGGGACAGACAGTAAAGGCATAACACTATGACATCTATAGATGTGATACAGAATGAGCTCCACAGTCTCAGGTGATTCAGGAGTTCTCATGACCTCCATTTGCAAACTGCATTAAAGTTTGATATATGCTACATGGTATTTTCTCTTAATTAACCTTCTCAATTAAACTTTATGGCAAAACACTTGTCTTTTATCTCAGCCATCCCCAGGGGCACTGAAAAAGAGAAAGTACCACTAGGAATTATTCCATAAAAGCAATTACCTAGAGGAACTCATGAAATAAATGTCCTGATTCAGGTGTTAGGTATCCTATTAACTGCATTTGAAAAATTCCAGTGCAAACAGAGTTATTCTATCCTCTGATAGAACAGCAGCTCTGAGGAAGTCATTTCAACGCCAAATGACTGCTGGGCTGCCACAAGAAAGTGGGATGTTAATCCCTGCTGTTAAACCTGAGCAGAGGATATGGGCCAGTCACTCCTAGAATAGCCCAAAAGTGTGGTGCAGCAATATTAGCAACCCTTGGGCACTTGCTAGCAGGGCAAAATCTCACGTTCCACTCAAGACTGACAACATCATAAAACTACAGGTACCTCCCAGCAACTGTGATGTTGGTTTTGGTACATGCTGAACTTTGAGAAATGCTAAGTTGGTTCTCTGTCTTTCTTTCTTTAAGATTTATTTTGCTTTTATTTTATGAGTGTATGGCTTACAGATACACACACACACACACACGCACATACACACACACACATTGTGTGCATGGCCAGTGCTCACAGAAGCCATAAGGAACTGGATTCTCTGGAACTGTAGCTAAAAATGCTTGGGAACTGCCATGTGGGTGCTAGGAACCAACCTGGATCCTCTACCAGACTGGAAGTACCTTTAACCAAGGCGCCATCTCACCATCCCATATCCAGTTTTCTTTGAAAGCTTTCTATATATCATTAGTAACATAGATATCAAGAGCTTAATCTAGGTTAAAAAAAAAAAAAAAAAAGGAAAAGATGGCTCTGAAAGGAAAGGCAATTGCTGCTAAGCTAACCTGAGTTTGATCCCGAGTGTACATGGTGAGGGAAAAAGAATCTACTCCTTCAAATTGTCCTCTGACCTCCACACATACACCATGGCCACATGTAGTCACCCACAAACAAATAAATACATAAATAAATAATAAGAAAAAAAACTAAAGAGCTTGACTTAGCCAGACATAGGGATACACACCTGTAATTCTAGCACTCAAAAGGCTAAGGTTACCTGGGCTACATACCAAGTTCCAGGCCAGCCTGAGACATATTATATGTCTTTTTCAAAAGGGGGTACTTCAGATATTTGCAATAATATGTAATCCATTTAATCATCACAATACCCTAGGAAGTAAACTCTTCTTACAGAAAAATGAGGAAACTGAGTCCAAGTCAGATAACTGTGATGGAAATGCCCTCCAAGACTCCTCTCTAAAAACATTCCAACTGTTGGCTTCCCCAACATCTTCTTTAGCCTCAAAGCAAGCCAGGGCAAGAAAGATGGCTCAGAGGGTAAATGCACTTACCTTGCAAGCCTGGTGACCTGAGCTTGATTTGATCCCAAAAACACACATAAAGGTAGAAGGAAAGGACTGACTCCACAAGTTTGTCCTCTGGTCTCCATATGTCTGCCCTGACATGCATACTCTATCCCAACTCTACCCTATCTTCTCCCCTACCCCTACCTTCACACACAAGAGTATAAACACATACACTTCAGAGCTCCCTATAGATTGGCCAAGACTGCCAGGCCTGTGCCATGCTTTAGTTCTCTGTCTGCCCAATCCTGATTACTTCGTCTTCCTTTATGCTGATTTTTCAATGTTTTATGTATCATTTGCTCTCGTTGTCTACTTCCAGAAAATCCCCTTTACAATGGTAGCTACTAAAGTCAGAGGTCAGTCATTGGTGAAGCCAGGACTCAGAACAGATCGTTTTCAAAGGCTTTGATGTCTTGACTATGGTGTTGTGTTCCTTCTATAATCTTTCCCCCATATGAACCTGGGAAATCACAGTGAAACATTTGAGAGGGAGACATTAGAAACAAGTTATTTCTGGAAGGGAAGACACAAGTTGGAGGAGACTGCTAGTTGCCCCTGGTTAGGAACTGCATTGACTGTTTAGAGACCTAACCCGTAGTATCCTGCTATGTCCTGAAACCTCACAGCTAAAGGAGAGCATTCATATATCCTAACTCCTGGGATGAGGTCTTCAGGTTAATCATGATATTAGTGGAGATCATTTGGCACAAAGCCTGGTTTCAAATAATCTATTTCTAAATCCAAACAAATTAATAGCTTGTGGCAGCTTATCAAAGAGTCTATAGGGGAAAAGGGAAAGCAAAAATTGTCATGATAAATGCTTTTAAAAAGCACTTCCCAGGCAACCCTTCCCAAATCCATGTAATGCCAATTACGGAGACTCTGAAACTAGAATTTCCCAGACATGCTAAATCTCAATTCCCCACCCAGTATAGCTAGGAAGGTCATTTCTTCCCTCCTCCCAGGAAAACTGCAGGTCAGGTGAGATGCTTACAGTTAGGATTGTTAGTGTGCATGGCCACTGATCTGTAGTATGGAAAGGTATGTGATGAGTAACAGTGACTTTTCAGGCTGGTAAAGGTGGTGGGTGGCCTTCAGGCCAGATGACTTGGCAGGCTCTTATTCTCAGGGGCTCCAGAGGTTTTATTGACCATGGGCCACAGGCAGAGAAACTCAACCACTTCAAGAGTTCATCTTACAGCCAGGTTCTTCAGTGCTATGAATGACCTTTCTAGGTGAGGAATTAGACAATGAGTCCATTACAAGATGCATCTGAGCCCCAGAATAACTCTACAGTCTTTCCTCTCCTCAAGGAAGACCTGATTCCAGCACAAGACCAAGGCTGGAAATTATGTGATGCCCCATATTCTGCATAGGAAGGAAACACTGTAAAACCAAAGAAATGCCCCTCAGCCCTATGGGTCTCTCTTTCACTTTTTATATTTGTGTATGTGTGCATGTAGTGTGTGTGTGTGTGTGTATGTGTGTGTGTGTGTGTGTGTGTGTGTCTGTGTGTCTGTGTGTGTCTGTGTGTGTCTGTGTGTCTGTGTGTGTCTATGTGTGTCTGTGTGTGTCTGTGTGTGTCTGTGTGTGTCTGTGTCTGTGTGTGTCTGTGTCTGTGTGTGTGTGTGTGTGTGAAGGTCAAAGGAAAACTTGTAGGAGCTAGTTCTTTCTACCACATGAGTTCCAGCAGTTGAACTCAAGTCATCAATCTTCAAGCTAGGTGGAAAGTGTCTCTACTACTGAATCATCTCCCTAGTCTGAAGTAGAAACTTCTGGTTTCTTTGGAAAGTCAGTTATGTCAAATGATGTTTACTGGGGAATGCAGGTTGAAAGAATGTTTTGTTGAAGCAGACACAGTTGAAAGAATGTTTTGCTAACGAAAACATGTGAAAGGATGCTTGATGTTTAGAAGGAATATAAATATGACCCCACAGATGGTGGGAACTCAAGCATTTGTTTGCCTTGCTCCACCTCAATAGTCTTCTCTGACAACGTACATGTATTGGTTCACCTTACATTTCTTTACTTAGCTTTGCTTGTGGTCACTTCATAGAGAGAAACTCAACAAAGAACTTCTCGTGAGGTTCCTGTGTCTTCTTGTTGCTTCCGCGGACTTGGGCCAGTTGGTGAGCCTTGTGGTTTCTTCTAGGTTGAACTGTCCTTGCTGATTCATTTGTGGCTGTCTGCTGAGTGGACTGGACTACAGCTGCTGATTACTGTTTGGTGTTTGCTAGTGGACTTGACTGAGAACAACAAAGATTGGAATTGCCCAAAAGAACTATTTCTGAACAGGTCCACTTCCCCTGTATCCTAATAATCTTTCTATTCCACTACTTCTGGTGGGTGGTGGGGTAGAGGGGAGGTTAAACTCTTATTAAAGTAGGTTTAAAAAATATGCCTATGCAGCCCTCTTCTCCCTCTTCTCTTCTCTCTTCTTTCTTGATATGATGGGTAATAAAATAGGGTAATTTTGTGGAAAAAATATAGGCAATGGCATTATTTCTAGAATTCTAATAATATTAGCTATCACTCATAGGGAACCTAATCTATGACAGATTTGGGATAAATGTGTTACAGTCCTGCATTTAATTTATAACAACCCTATGAGAAGAGTTTTGTTGTCCTCTTATAGAAAAAAAAGAGTAGGTTAGACAATGAACAGCACTCACCCAGTAACTGCTAGAGCCAAGACTCAACCCTAGTCTGTCTCAGTGTATGTTCCCACCCATAATCCTTCTGTCTTGTCTTCTTAACAATAGAGTTAGTTCCTCCTTTACATGGGCTGAAAGGGAGTCATTGAGGAGCTCCCATGTCCCTTCTTGCCAGATCATGCAGGACCATAGCACAAGAGAGCCTACTGTCTTCCTTCTGAGGTTGGTAGTCAAAAGAAGATTCTTGACAAGAAGAGTGAAGAACCTATGTCCTCCAGGTCCCTACCAAACTGCTTTGGAAGCAACAGCTCTTCCAGCTTGCTCCTGAGTTATAAATAACGGAAACTGACTTGGAGTAACTAAAAAAGAGAAAAGAAAAAAACAACAAAACAAATGGTCATAAAGACAGCTGGATATCAGAGAATTAGCAAGAGAGCCAAGAATTAACTGGGCTGCAGTTTGCTGGGAATCGTGGCTCCCCAAGAGCTGAGAAAGCAAGCACAATATGTTTGTCATCTCAGCGTGCCAAGGCACCAGCACGAAATAATGAAGTTGTATATCCTAGCCAAGACTAAGTTCAGAGGCATCTGATGTGCCCAGCTTGGGTCATATACCTGCCACTTGATTATAGGAGAACAGAGACATAGTGGATAAACCACATCAAGTCCCAAGGGACAAAAGCAACTTCTTAGAATGCTGTCACCTATCACCTGAAGGAATATGAGTATTCTGAGTAAATTAGAAACCACCTGAATGTGAAATTGAATGGAATCCATGAGAGAGACACTGTAAGACCAAAAAGACTCCCCCAGCCCCATGGATCACCCTCTTTTCAGATTATTTTTGCATTTGTGTGTATGTACACATTTGCATGTTCGTGTGTGTGTGTGTGTGTGTGTGTGTGTGTGTGTGTGTGTGTGTCTATGGAATGTTCTAGCAATTGTGGTATTGGATAAGTATCAAATCTCAAAGACTATGGCCATATAGGGACTTGAATAAAATCACGATTTCTAAAAGACAGAAAGGAGACAGCAATCCTGACAAAGAATATGATTCATGTGCTTCAGAAAAACATCTACCTCTCAGAGCCTTGCTCTCCAGAGGGGGGTCGTAAGAGGGTGAACAGGCAGGAACTGGTGCTGTGGAAGAGTGCAGCTTTGTCCTTCGTGCAGGAGTAGAGGCTATAAAATAAACAAAGCCACTTAAAAAGAAAGAAACATAACCATACAGGGTCACTGGTCTCCCAAGAGGAGTGGCCTTGCTGGGAAAGGAAAGAGAAGAGTAATACAAACATTGAAAGAAAAATGTCAAGAAAAATCAGGGCAAACACTCTGAATCAGAGGACTGTCTTCAAAGCAGGACATTTCTGAAAAATGTCCTCATGGGTCAGCCTTGTAAAAGCTTTGTGCAGGGTGACCCTAAGACAAAGGTTAAGTAATTCTCACTTAGTGGATCTAGGGACAGTCTAAAAGTGGAGATTGTTTTTAAGCCCCCAGGTTAGTAACGTTCAGTGAAGACAAAATGTCAGAGAAGACTATTTTCATCACACAGTACACCAATGGAGAGAGGGAGGAAGGAAGAAAGAGAGAGAGAGAGAGAGAGAGAGAGAGAGAGTATTTAAAAAGAAAGCATACCAGCTCTCAGAGAGAGAGAGAGAGGGAGCACACTTGGAAAATAGTGGTTTCATAAACTGAGTTACTGGGTAGATATACTGCCATACAAGTGATTTCTCCAGATAATGATGAATTTTTAGGTACACTTCTGATGTAAGATAATGGAGAAGAGACACGAGTCAGTGTTACAGAACTGGAGGAGTCGGCAGCTCTCTCTCATTGACACTGTGTCTCTTCTGTTCTCCAAGAGTCTTCGGAACTGCTCTGGTATCCAGGAGGACTGCAGAGAATAAGTTAACAGCTCAGCACCCAAATGCGGTTTCTGAAGTGACTAAGGCAGGATGCGAGTGGGTAGAGGAGGGGCACGTGCTACCACAGAGGAGAAAAGAGACAGTGGGGCAATCTCCCCAGAGTCAGCCCCAGCTAGAAGCCGGGTGCAGCGGCCTAGGCCTATACGGCCAGCCCTAGAGAGCATTAGGAAGGACAACAGTGAGTTCAAGGCCAGTGAGGTTATATAAATCTTATCTATCCTCAGTTTTATGCCTAGCAGTTGAGCCTTGCCTCTCTAGACTATCCATGTCACCCAAATAGGACATGAACTCCGACCCATACTCCTCAAGTGTGTGCCCAAGACAACAGCAGGTAGTTTTGTTCAGGAAGAATTTGCAGAGGATCAACTGTGAATCAGGTACGAGAGGAATGGAAGGACAAGTTCAACACTGACCCTAAAGATATTCAGAGTGTTATAGAGAACCTAAGACAAATGTCCAATAATGGTGCTACTTAAGACAGAATTATGAAGAAAATTCAAGGAGAATTCAGATTTGAAAAAAAAAATACTTATAGCTATACAAATATGTGCAAGGTTGGGAGGAGAAAAGAGAAAACAGAATAAAACACCAAAAACCAAAAAGAAAGCCCAATCTATTAAGGGATTAATTCAAAAAGAAAGAAGTGGAGAGAGGAAGAGAGGAGAGGGGGTGAAGAAATCAAACAGATGGAGAGAGGGGGGCCGTCTGGGACCCCTGCCCTGATGAACCAACAAGAAAGGGAATCCTATTTTGAAATGATGAGCACAGGACGTGAGAGAGTATTGTTTTTGTTTTTCTGGGCTAGAGCATAGAAAACAAAACAGGAAAACTGGAATTCTAGGCACTGCCCACCTCTCCTCACAAGGAAATGGCATGGACAGAACTCTGCTTCAAGTTTACAGTGACAAGGGAGCCCTTGCAGGTACCTCAGAGGTAACAAAGGCCTCCCTTGATCAACAGCCTGCCCTTGGGAACACCTAGCACCACCCACCCAGATCCATGGACTCGCACTTGCAGACTCAAACAGCCTCGGATAGAAAAATGAGGGCCGATGACTGTATCTCTATTGAATATATCCAGGCTGTTTATCACCATTATTCTCTAAGCGGTTTCTAAGTCTGGCAAGTATGCACCTAGAATAAAATTGCACTGTGTATGATGTTCCATCTGGAGTCTAGTTGAAGCACATGAGAAGACTGAGTGGACATGTGCAAACAGTTTGTCATTCAGTTAGCGCTTTTGGTCACCATAACAAAATGCTGGACAGAGGAACACCTTAAAATGGGGACAGGTTTTCCTGGGCCCATAGTTTCAGATGATTCAGTTTGTTGTCATGGTTCCACTTCTGAGGGGCTGAGGCAAGCCAAAGCATCGGGTTGAAGCATGTAGCAGAAGCGTGTTCATATCGTGGTAGTCAGGAAACAGAGAGAGGCATAGAGTAACCAGGAAAAAATAGGGCCCCTGATTCCATACCCTGAGAGACCTCATGAATTTGCTAATGTTTCCAGCAACTCCAAAGTAGCACCCCAAGCTGGGGCCCAAACCTTGAATTCTTGAACCTTTGAGAGGAAAATCATTTCCAAACCACAAGTCAAGTCATTTCATATGAAAAGTGCCAGTGTCCAAGGATTTGTCTTTTCTTTTTTGCATCTGCTGAACATTCTGGAAATAGCTCCCTAAGGACACCAGGTGCCATTCAAGAAACCAGCCTGTTCTGTCCAGCAGGGCCATATTGGAAAGGAGCAAGACTGAGGGGTAAGGTGAGAATCTGTACAGCTGGAGCAGACAAGCAGAGAAGAGGTTTCAAGGCTCCCCACTACTCATCTCTATGGCTAGGAAATCCACAGGGCCTCTCTGGATCTTGAACTCCTGGCCTATTGAAAGAAGAGAAACAGTTGGGATGTTTCCCTAGGCTGCTACTGCGCAATCATGTAATTTAACAGGACTGCCCTAGTAGGGGCCGTGGTGTGTTCTTCAATAGGGAAACAACAAGACGAAAGATTACAAGACGAGCCAAAAAGCCAATTTCTATTATAGTGTTGTTAACTCTGCACAGAGCTTCTCTTCTGATATATTTCAGATTCTTTAGAAAACTTTTGATAGACATCGGCCATACAACATGTATTATTGACTAGAGGTGGGCCTTACGCTTCCCTTTCAGAAAGCATGATGCTTTAATTGCAAAATGATTTCTGATGAGAGGTACTTAGAGGGGTGAGCTGCACAACCACACTCAGACACCGGTCAAGTCTTACAGGCTCAGCTGTAAGCATCGTTGAGCATTGCAGTATCCCAGGCAGAGTGTGGGGTAAAGAAACCTCCTGTGAACCAAGCTGAAACGAACTCTTCCTTCTCAGAATTATTTTCAGTCTAGTGGAAAAAACAAGTAAGAACGCACATTCAAATTGCCAGCAGCACCCAGAAGAAAAATTCACATCGATGCTAAGCACTTTCTGCCTGAGCACCTGATTCAGATCCCAGGAGGAAGAACTGAAAAGTGTTCTGTCAGAAATGCTTAAATAAAGACCTGAGGGGTGAGGGGTGAGGGGTTAGCTAAGCCCAAAGTGAGAGAAATAGCAGGGAAGAGGCGGAGGGTAGCCTCTTCTGTATTCTTCTGTAAGAGCTCACTGAAGGCTAAGAGGGAGTCTGGAAGGTGAAGGGTAACTCAGGCAGGGAGTGATTACATGGGCCTCTTACAGAAGTGCCCTGCAGAGGTCCAGAGCTCCTGACCGAGCATCCTGCACTCTGCCACCCAGCCCACCAACACCAGCAGTGAAGCCACATGGTCTTTGCAATACTGCTGTTATTCATTCATCTTTAAAACATCATTTTCAGCATCAAGGAAGATGGCTCAGTGGGTAAAAGCTCACGGTGCATAAGCCTGCAGACCTGAGTTCAATCCCTGGAGAAGATATATAGATGGATGAAGAAGATGGCATCACAAAGTTGTCCCCTGACCTCCATATGCTTGTTGTGGAATGCACAGTCACATGAATCGTGTGAACAGGCATCATCATCACCACTATCATCACCTGTAAAAAAAAATTCATACATACATACATACATACATACATACACACTACATAAATAAGGAGTTGGAGAGAGAGCTCATCAGTGAAGAGGATTTGCCCTGGAAGAGCACCCAGGTTTGGGTCCCATCACCCACATGGTTGCCCACAGCCCTCTGTAAGTTCAGTCACGATGGATGTGATGCCCTCTTCTGTCATTGGAGGGAACAGGCACACACATGAAGGTACACAGACATACATGACGAAAAACACTCCATATAAAACTAACTAAATACAAATAAGTCTTTTTAAATACATAAAAGTTCAAACATTCTGAAAGTAATTATTAGTGGCCGAGAAGAAAACTTAACTCGATCTCTTTACATCAATCGCTTAAGTATTATGTAATGTAGACATCAGAAGCCCCCTCTTCTACAACCCCCTCCTGTTACTCACCTTTTAACTCAGTTAGGGTTTCTTTTTTTTTATTTTTTTTTTTATTTTTGATACTTTATTTCCATTTCCGATGATTCCCCTTTTCTTTGGAAACCCCGTGTCCCCTCTCCCTCCCGGCCTCTGTGAGGGAATTCCTCCTCCCACCTATCCGCCCACCCATTCCCATATTCCCACCTT
>CM052704.1:57147670-57164195 GCA_028551405.1 Uromys caudimaculatus
TTGTCTATGGTATCTTCTGCACCTGAGATTCTCTCTTCTATCTCTTGGATTCTGTTGGTTATACTTGCATCTATGACTCCTGATCTCTTTCCTAGGTTTTCTAACTCCAGGGTTGTCTCTTTTTGTGATTTCTTTATTGTTTCTATTTCTATTTTTAGCTCCTGGATAGTTTTGTTCATTTCCTTTGTCTGTTTGATTGTATTTTCCTGTAATTCTTTAATGGATTTCTGTGTTTCCTCTTTAAGGGCTTCTAGTTCTTTATCTCTGTTCTCTTGTGTTTCTTTAAGGGTATTAATTTCTTTCTTAAAATCTTCTATCATCATCATGAGAAGTGATTTTAAATTTGAGTCTTGCTTTTCTGGTGTGTTGGGGTATCCAGGGCTTGCTGTGGTGGGAGAACTGGGTTCTGATGTTGCCAAGTAGCCTTGGTTTCTGCTCCTCAGGTTCTTGCCCTTGCCTCTTGCCATCTTGTTAACTCTGATGTTAGGTGATCTTACTCTGTCTGGCTATGGCTTGTCCCTCCTGCAGGCCTCTGTACCAATACTCCTTGAAGACCAACTTTCTCTGAGAGGTGTTTGGGTTTGGAGTGCTGTCACACAGGGTCAGCTCTGGGGTGCAGACAGAAACCAGAACGATCTTGTCCCCAGCTGTCCCTTGGTTCCTATGTCCTGATGGCTCTGCAAGGGTCCCTCTTGATCCAGTGAGTTTGAACAGAAGTGGTGGTTTTGCCTATGCTCGAAGGTGTGTCAGCACTCCTGGGATACCAGCTCTCTCCTGGAGCCCTGTGGCCCAGGCTGAGGTCTCTAGGTCCTGGTGAGCAGTGGTGCTTGTCTTATCCCCACTCACGGCTTTTCCACCCTCATGGGAGAGTGACTTTCTCCTAGCACTACTTGGCTATGTAACCCTGGTTGCCAAGGCACAGGTCTACTGCCACAGATAGAAACTGGAAGGTTCCTGTCCCTTACTTTTCCTCCTTGGTCTCTGTGTCCTGAGGGCCTGGGAGAGTAACTTTCTCATGGCACTGCTTGGCTGTGGGACCCTGGTGGCCCAGGCAGAGGTCTCCTGCCTCAGATGGGAACCAGAGGGTTCCTATGCCCACCTACCTCAGTTCCTGTGTCCCGCAGGTTCAAGGCGGTTCCTGGTGAGCAGTGGTGTTCCTCTTGGTCCCACTCCCGGCTTTTCCAAGCTCCTGGGAGGGTAGCTTTCTCCAGGTGCTATTTGGCTATGGAGCCCTGTGGCCCAAACTTAGGTCCCCAGTCACAGATGGAGACCAGAAGTTTCCTGTCCCTCAGTCTCTGTGGGGCTAGTAGTTTTTTATTTCCTCTTCTCTCCACAGCAAGTCATTATCTGAAACTTCCCTTTTGCCTACTAGACTAACCAGCTAAAGTTTGATCAGACAACTTCAGGTGCCTGGCTTCAATACAAAGTGGAGGATAGAGAGAGCAAGAGATCTCCTTAAAACAACAATCTCAACTACTAATATAACTTTTAACCAGATCTTGTTTGAAAAAAAAAGAAATAATCTGAAATTCCTTATATCTAGTTCTTTGTAGTTCTCTAGACACCTCCATTTGCCAAAGAACTAGGGAAACTCAAAAGGAAGTTAACTCCATCTTAGACCTTAATATTGTAGATGATCCATTCCTGAAAAGCCTATACATTCCTTAGGAGAAATCCCTTATCATATTCTTCAAATGCCTTAGCAACTCAAAAACTAAGACTGTCAGCAGATAACACCAGAGGTCTATTTAGGAACCTAATTTTCCTGCTTTTGATGTCACTTACCTATCTGACATTTCTACCAACCTTTTTATTTAGAATTTTAAAAAATGTAATATAAGATAATATATTTTATTTTATTGGATCTTCAAGGCAGAGATTCTCTGTGTACCCGTAGTTGTCCTGGAACTCACTTTGTAGACCAGCTGGCCTCAAGCTCAGAAGTAAGAGATCTGCCTGCTTCTGCCTCCCAAAGTCTGGGGTCAAAGGTGTACAGCACCACAGCCTGGCTCATACAATATATTTTAATGATGTTTATCCATACCCCAATTCCTCCCAGATCCTCCCCACCTCCTCTTTCTTAAGAAGTAGCAAAACAACAAACAACAAGGAATGAAAATGAAAACAAACAAAACATCAATAAGATAAAAAAAGTTCCAACAAAACAAAAGAAAATAACAACAAGCCACATATCGTTAATTTTGTGTTGGCCAAATAACTGTTCCTGGAATGTGGTTTATATACCCAGTGTCTCAGTGACTGCTCTATTGCTGTGAAGATATACCATGACCAAGACAACTTGTCTTAGTTAGGGTTACCATTACTGTGATGAAACACAATGACCAAAGCAACTTTGGGAGAAAAGTTTATTGGGCCTATACTTCCATATCACTGTTCATCATTGAAGGAACTCAAACATGGAAGGAACCTGGAGGCAGGAGTTGATACAGAGGCAATGGGGGTGGTGTTAGGGGGTGCTGTTGACTTGGCTTGCTGATCATGAATTTCAAAATCTGTGTTTTAGGATTATTATTGCTGTGATGAAACACAATGACCAAAAGAAACTTGGAGAGGAAATAATTTATTTCACTCGCAGTTTCATATCACAATTCATCATCAAAAGCAATGAGGGCAAGAACTCAGGAAGGGTTGGAATCTGGAGGCAGGAGCTGATACAGAGGCCACAGAGGAGTGCTGCTTACTGCCTTGCTCCCCATAGCTTGCTCAGCCTGCATTCTCATAGAATACAGGACCCCTGCCCAGAGGTGGCACCACCCACAATGAAAGGCCTTTCCCCATCTATCATTAAGAAAATGCCCTAAAGCCAGATCTTATGGCGACATTTTCTCAATTGATGTTCCCTCCTTTCAGATAACTCTAGTTTGTGTTTAGTTGACATACAAACAAGCCAGCACAGATCTCTTGTAAAAGAAAGTATTTGTTTATAGTTTCAGAGGTTTAGTCCTTTATCAACATGGTGGGAAACATGGTGGCATAGATGGTGCTAGAGAAGTAGATGAGAGCTACAGTCTGATCTCCTGGCTGCCAGAGAAACATTGGGCCTTGTATGTGCTTTTGAAACCTTAAAGCCACCCCCCCCCCCCAGTAACACACTTCATCTCACCAGGCCATACCTCCTAATCCTTTTCAAATAGTGCCACTCCCTGATGACTGAGCATTCAAATATTTGAGCCTATGGAAGCCATTCCTATTCAAACCAACACACTCAGGAACACACTCCTTTGGAGAGACAGATTTTTTCTTTTCCAGGAGATATTAATTGCAATTCTTGGTTAGGTATAGGACTTTGTGTCTACTTCCCCTTCTCCATGCTAAGATTTTGTATGGCTTAAACCTGTGCAGGTCTTGTGAGCAATGACAATCTCTGTGAGTTCACATGTTCATCACTCCTTTCATGTCCAAAAGATACTGTTTCCTTGGAATCAGTAATCTGCTTGCTCTTATAAACTTTGTACCTTCTCTTCTACGTAGATCCCTGAGCCTTGAGGAGAGGAGTTTGATGAAGACATTCCATTTAGAACTGAGTGCCCCAAAGTTTGTCACTCTCTGCACATTGTCTACTTGTGGAATCTAGGTTAATTCTCATCTATTGCAAGAATCAGCTTCTCTATTGATGTTGGGTGACACACTACTCTATGGACATAGCAATATGTGAGTAGAAGTCATTTTATTACTATTTTCCCTTAGCAGAATAATAGTATTAGGTTTTACCCTAGGCCCATGATCTTTTTAGTCTTAGATTCCTTGCCACGTCAGCAATTTCAGGTGTGGGTTCCATCTCATGGAGTAGGCCTTAAATCCAATTTTTAAAAAATTGGTTGGTTACTCTCATAATCTTTGGGCCACTATTGGTTACTGGTTACAGTGTTTGTAGCTGCATGAAATTGATGATTACCTTTCTCCTCCAATAGTATATAAAGTACCTTTTAGCAATACAAACACTAGTCAGTAGGAGTTAAGCTTCTAGTTGGGCACCAGCTTGACTTCTCCATGTTCAATGGTATAAGTAAATGTTGTTCTCATCAAGAGGGCCTTACCAAGGTTGGAGAGAGCAGTCTTAAGCCTTTACAATAGCTGTAATGGTTAGGGTATTTCATGGGATCCCTGTGGCCGACAACTCAACACAATGTAACCTAGTCCTGGCACCGGATTTGTTAAATTGTCTTTGGTCTTTTTGGTCTGGTATATCCTACTCTGAACAACTATTTTTCTAGCTCCATCTATTTACCTGAAAATTTCATTTTCTTAACAGAGGGATAATATTCTACTATATAAATGTACCATATTTTTTATTATCCATTCTTCAGTTGACAGACGTCTAGTCTCTTTCCAATTTCTGGGTAGTATGAATAGAGCAGAAATGAATACAGATGAGCAAGTATCTCTGTAGTAGGATAGAGAGTCCTTTGGGTATATGCCCAAGAGTGTATAGCTGGATCTTGAGGAAGATCAATTCTCAGTTTCTGGAGGAACCTCCACACTGATTTCCAAAGTGGCTATACAAGTTTGCCCTCCCCAGAGCAATGAATAAATGTTCTCTTTTCCTGACAGCATGAATTGTCAATTGTTTTATTGCTCTTGGCTATTCCGACTGGGGTAAGAGGAAATCTCAAAGTCATTTTAATTTGCATTTTCCTTATGGCTAAGGATGTTGAACATTTCTTCAAGAGTTTCTCACCCATTTGTGCTTCATCTTTTCAGAACTTTCTGTTCAATTACACATCCCATTTTGGATCAAAGACTTCAACATAAGCCAAGATACCCAGATTCTGATAGACAAGGACAGTGGGGACAGGTTTGAATTCACTGGTACAGGAAAGGACTTTCTAAATAGAACATTGAAATCATAGGGATTAAGAATGACAATTAATCAACGGGACCTCATGAAACTGAGAAGCTTTTATATAGCAAATGACCCCATCATTTGAGCAAAACAGCAGCCTACAGAAGGGGAAAATATTTGTTTATCTGATAGAGGGTTAGAATGTAGAATATATAAAAAATAAAGTAATAGAATATCAAGAAAACAAATAACCCACTAAGATATTTTTAAAATGCTTTTGTTTGAAAGGCCAGGTTTTCAAGGTTCTTATTTTGACCAGGTCTAGGTAAAATACAATTAAATATTTTAAAACCAGTGAGCTTACTTAAAAGTGTGTAAAGGAATCCTAAGGTTGAAGTATGATTTTAATGTGTTTTATTATATAATTTCTCTTTTGCAGTGTATTTGAGATAATAACATCTCTGTGATTTTGGATTTAAGAAAAAAAAAGTAAAACATAAGATCTCTCAATTAGAACAATAGATACAGGGTAGGCAAGAACACTCAGCAGTTACTATCACTTGTCACCAAGCCTGAGGACCTGTGTTTACTTCCTAGAATCCACATGATGGAAGGAGAGAATCAGCTTCACAAAGGAAGATTTCTCAATTTGTTACTATACCATAAGATCAGAATACATGTTTATGCATGTAATTATAACAATTTAATTGATGTGTATAGATTTTTATTAAGATATTTGGACTAGTCCACACAATACCTCTTATTTATGTATTTATTCATTCACTTACATGTGTGTGTGTGCGTGTGTGTGTGTGTGTGTGTGTGTGTGTGTACATGTGGTACCATGGTGTGTGTGCATGTGGCAGACTGAGGGAGGTATATAGGGATTGATATTCTCTTTCTGCCATGTGTGTACTGGGGATTCAATTCAAGTCATCAGGTGTGGTGGCAAGCACCTTTACCTGCTGAGCACTCTTGTCCCCACGCCTGCTTTTCTAAATTCTAGAACTCTGTTTCAGAGACTCTGCAACATGTTCTCTGAGTGTTTGCACTATGGCTGGACAAACATCCGGTGCTCCTTCCACTGCAAATCAGACTACGGGTGTTCTAACTTTTTGTACATGTGGTACATACCTGTCTTCACGAACCGTGCAGTTTGTGTCCTCTTCACAGCACCCATTATATGTAGTTCTGTGCTCATAGCAGACTGTCAATAAATATTCTGAGAACATAATACAATCACTTAAATAATTTATATAATACTAAATATAATATGCTTCAGTGAGTTGTTTATGGCATTTTCTTCCTTATGCAACAGCAGTCTATTACTTCAGAATCTTCTCCTTTTAGAGCCCTGATCCAGATGCTGACCTTTAAAAGTATAATGCCCTTTCTGGAGTATTAGATATTAGAAAGAACTGGGTTACTTTGTATCTTAGGGTGATGAAACAACAGGACCAAAAACAACTTGGGGAGAAAAGGGTTTATTTGGCTTCCACTTCCACTTCAGTATTCTTCAAAGGAAGTCAGGACAGGAACTCAAGCAGGGCAGGAACTTGGAGGCAGGTGCTGATGCAGAGGCCACAGAGGAGTGCTGCTGACTGGCTTGCTCAGCCTGTGTTCTTATAGAATAGAGGACCACCAGCCCAGCGGTAGCCCCACCCACAGTGGGCTGGACTCTCATCCATCAATCGCTAATTAAGAAAATGCTCTACAGGCTTGCCTACAGCCTGATCTTAGGGAGGCATTTTCTCAACCAAGTTTTCTTCCTCTCAGATGACTATAGCTTGTATCAAGTTGACATAAAAGTAGCCAGCACACAATTTTCATTATAGCTGAATAAAATTACATTGTGTATAGGCCAGATATATTATGTTGGCCAGATATATTATTGATTAGTAACAGATAAAACTGTCTTCTCAAATAGCCCAGAGTTCCTTGACAGTCCTGCACGTATATCCAAAGAAATCTACTACAATCCACTAACAAGATTCTTTTCCAACCACATTTATTACTTCACAATTCTCAACAGGTGAGGACCAGCTATTCTTTTTTTATTGGTTACTTTATTTATTTACATTTCAAATGTTGTCCCCCTTCCCAGTTTCCCCTCTGCAAACCTCCTGTCCCATCCCCCATTCCCTTTGCCTCCAAGAGGGTGCTCCTCTAGCCAGCCAGCCACTCCTGCCTCACCACTCTAGCATCCCCCTACACGCACCCCCGTGCTGGGTCATCGAGCCTCCATAGGACCAAGGGCCTCCCTTCCCATTGATGTCAGATAAGGCCATCCTCTGCTACATAGGTAGCTGGAACCATGGGCCCCTCCATGTGTACTCTTTGGTTGGTGAACCAGCTATTCTTAACAGAACAAGCCTAGGTCATCAACAGATAAGTGAACAGAGAGAACATAGTACCTATACACAATCCAGTGTTATTCAGCTATATGAAAAGTGAAGTCAAGTCTCAGGAAAATGGGTGGAGCTGTATAAATTATTATAACAAGTGGAGTAACCAGACTAAAAAAGACAAATACCACCTGTTTTCACGTGTGTGTGTGTGTGTGTGTGTGTGTGTGTGTGTGTGTGTGTATGTGTGTGTATAGGTTATGAAACTAGAAAAGGGGCCATGAAAGACGAAGTCTGAAAGATGGATGGTTTACATGGCAGTTACAGAGCTATTTGATGGGTTGTTGGTTAGCAGGAGAGTGAAGGAGCATGGGAGAGATGAGTCAAAAAGGCTTATCAATAAAAACAAGCCGGGCAGTGGTGGTGCACACCTTTCATCCCAGCACTTGGGAGGCAGAGGCAGGTGGATTTCTGAGTTTGAGGCCAGCCTGGTCTACAGAGTGAGTTCCAGAACAGCCAGGGCTACACAGAGAAACCCTGTCTCGAAAAACCAAAATAAATAAATAAATAAATAAATAAATAAATAAATAAATAAATAACAAAGTGTATAAAAGAAAGTCACTACAAAACATTTACTTTTTATGCTAATTAATATAATGTAGAAAAACTTCATAATAAATAATAATAATAATAATAATAATAATAATAATAATAAAACCTGAAGAAGGAAGCCATTTCATCACTATGGTATTCCTTCAGTTCATCCTCTCTGGCGATGGAACCCTGTTCTTGGCTTGATGCTGTGCTGGGCTTAGGCTGAGAGCCACATGGAAAGTGATTGCTGTGAGGTGGGACCTTGATTTCATTTGTGTGTTTGCTGTTATTCCTGAAGGTCTCAGCGGCACTCCTCGGAAGTGACTTTAGTGTTCAGGAAAGTTTTTCCAGGTTTGACCTGTCTGTATTTCATGTCTTAAACCCTTCCCATGTCACAGGAGGAGCAGGGGCAGAAGATGGGAACTGTGAAGTGCTGAGAGCTGTTGAGTCTGGTGACACATGCAAGCAGGCCCAGCACATGGGAGGCTGAGGCAAGAGAGTAGGAGTTCCCGGTCAGCCTGGGCTACATGGTGAAATCTTGAATCAGAAGCAAAGCAAGACAAGGCAAGGCCAAGCAAAGCAAATCGAAGCAAATCAAAGCATGGTGGGACAGACCTTAGGGCACAGCTCTTTGATGAAGTGTGCATGTATGAGGCCTAGTTTTCTGTCCCAGATACAGTAAAACAAGTGTCAGGACAACATAAAACACAGCACCCTGATGTGAAGGGACTGTCGCCGTGGGTCTCTCTTTCTACTCACATGGTGCCTGAGGACATTGCTTTCTCACTATTTTATTCTTGGCACTTTCCAAGTATTAACCATCCAGCAGTATTGCTCAGCAAGTTTCTAATTGACACTGTAGCATTTATTATATGGAATAAGAACCTTATTTGTTGCTTGCTCATGTTCAAAATGCTGTTTCTCCATTGTCCTTGCAATTTTCTTGCATGTTTCCTTAGAAAGTAAACTCAGCTTTGTTCTCTGCAGTTGGGGTTTTTCTCAGTGGAAGCAGTTTATCCACTGAATGAAATTTAAGGCAAAGTTCTTACTTGTTTGCTCACACACAGGCAATGCATTTTTTTTCTGCTCAGCCATTAAAATGCTTAGTCTCATAAGTAGTGGAATCTCTAATTCAGATCAACTTTCTGGCTAGAGAAAAGGGATGTGGTCAGGAGGGGGGAGAGAGGAAAGATCTGAACTCACCCTGGTTTCCTCTGCTTTGGGTTAAATTAAAAACTGATTCTTTTTTCTCACGGTCTGCTTCTTGGGTCCACAGAGGCTCTCCTCCTGACATCTCTCGGGAATCTCACCAGATGTTCCCATGACCCAGGGTTGTGGCTGTCTTCTGCAGCATTTCACTTTATGGTGAATACTTGGGTGTTCCTTGCTCTCATGTCTTCACTAGGGGCATGGTACACAATGCCTCTGTCTCTGAGCCGGATATTCTCATCAGTAGCTTAAATGGCTTCCATCTCCTTGGAGATAATATTTCACCTTCTGCCCTAGATGGTAGCTTACTACACATGCTGTGCATGGTTTCCTAGTTCATGTCTCTGTTGCTGTGATAAACACCATGACCAAAAGCAGCTTGGGAAGGAGTAGGCTTGTTTCACCTAACCATCCTCAAGAGAATCCAAGGCAGAGAGTCAAGGTAAGAACCGGGAGGCAGGAACTGAGACCAGCTAGCTACCTTTCTTATACAATTCAGACCCACCTATCCAAAAACCACAGTGGCCTGGACCCTCCTACAGCAATTAGCAATCAAGAAAATGCCCATAGACACTCCACAGGCCCATTAGATGGGAGCAATCCGTCAACGGTAATGCTCTCTTCCTTGGTATGTCTAGGTTAGTATCACGTTGATAAAAAACAAACAAGACACATTAGTTTCTTTGCCTATAAAAAGTCTTGAATATCTTTAAGATAATACTTAAGTCTTTTTCATGTTTGATGGCTCAAAAGAATCTAGCTTATCAAAGACTATATAACTTACTGTATTAGTCATGGTTCTCTAGGGAAACAGTCCTAATGATAGAATAAATATATATATTAATTTGTTAGGCATTTATTAGGGTGGCTTACAGACTATAAATCCAGTTAATCCAACAATGGCTATCTACCAATGGAACGTTGAAGAATTCAGTATTTGCTTAGTTCACAAGGCTAGGTATTTTAGCTAGTCTTCCATATATTTCACAATCTTGAAGAGCTAGGCTCTAACTCCAGTGATGGAACGGATTTGACAGCTAGAACAAGCAGGCCAATAACAAAAGCTTCCTTCTTCCATGTCCTTTATATAGGCTGCCAGCAGAAGGTGTGGTCCAAATTAAGGGTGGATCTCCCCATCTCAAAGTTTTGGATTAGGGAAGGGGTCTTCCCACCTCAAATGATTTAATTAAGAAAAATCCCTCACAGGTATGCCCAGCCACTTGGTTTTCAGTTAATTTCACACATAGCTTGACAACCAAGAACGGCCACCCCCTCCCCTAATCAGGCGCATGCTCACTAATAGAGTGATTATAATTATTTTTTTATTGTTATAAACCGTGCTTCTGTGCTTGTGCCTTAGCCAACCTTGCTAGTGAATGTATCTCCGGATAAGTTATAAATAGACTTGATAACTGACAGGGATGTGATTTGGAATCTTGCTATATATTTAAAAAAAAAAAACAAAAACAGCTATCATAGAAACGACACTGACTTAATTGCCTCTTGTAATGTGTGAGGATGCCTGTTTTCCATAATCTTGCTCACACAGCATATTTTCAAATTTTCCAGTCAGACAAGGTGCACATGGTTTCTCCCTTAGTCTCTAGGTTATATTTCTGAACAACACCAAGCTTTCTGCTGTTGCTGTAACAAATCGTCACATACAAAGCAGGCTGTTGGTTGCTGGTTTTTGGAGAGACGGGACTTTGCTATGTAGCCCAGGCTGGACTTGACTCAGTCCCACCTCAGCATGCCTGATTAATGACACAATTTTAATAATGCCCATATTAACACTTCTGTTTCTAGGGGTCACAAATCCAGGCACACACTAGCTGTGGTGTTCTGATTGGGGTGGACAGGTGCTGGGGTTGGGGTCTGGAGGGAGGAAGCTTCTCCCTTTGGGTTCTCTTTGTGAGGTTCAGCTATGCAGTGTCTGCTTTCTGGCGCATTTCAAGAGTTGGCAGAATCTACTTCCTTGCAGTTGAGTGACTGAAATCACCATCTCCTGTCTGGATGTCTTAGTTTATAGAAAGCGCAACTGCTGGCCTGCAGGAGATTCCGCTGGACTCTTCCCAGGAACTTAGTAACAGACAGGTGCAGGTAGCCTGGGCAGCATATCAGAGAACTGAGCGCTACCCCAGCTCCTTCCTTCTCCTCTTCTCTCCTCTCCCTTCCTCCTTCTCTCCTCCCCCCCTTACCCCCACCCTCACCCCGCATCGTGGTTTTGTCTACTTCTACTCCGTTTCCAGTCCTCGTTCTCCTCTCTTCCCCAAATAAACCTTCCTATACAAGGTCTGTCTCATGCTGTGATTTTTCAGGGGCACAACTTGACATGGGCCTGCCAGGTACTCCCTTACCCTTGCCTGTCGCCAGCATTATATTTCACAACTGCAACCATTTACTGACATGTACTGCATAGCACGCAGTGTATGTTTTCTAAAACAACGGGAGACTCCTATCTCAGTCTGATAAACTACAATCCTGAATGACATAGAGTGATCAACAGAGCAGTTATCTTTTCTTCTGTGGTACTGGTTTAGAAAAGGGTAGGATTGGGGCTTGGGTACACTAGTAAATCTTTACCACTGGTATACCTTCCCAGACTATTTTTTAAAAAACAGGATCTGACTATGTAGCCCAGGCTGTTCTTGAGTTCTCAATCTTTCCATCTTTCTTCTCAGCCTCTCCATTGCTGAGGTTACCGAGTGCCTGTAGGCCATGCTCTCCGACCACCTTTGTGTTAAAATGTAACCTAGTTAAGGGGCTGGCCAGCCCATCAAATCTTGGTTCTCATACGCTAGGGAGCCAATATCAGGTGCTATACACCAAGAAATGTAGGTAGGAAATATGGAGTCGTCTTGGAAAGCTGCAACGCACAAGGAATTCTTTTTCTAAGTGTAAGAATCATTTGCATTTCCTCTCTGCAGAACCTTTTTAAAATATTCTTTGGCTTCTTTCCACATATTCTGGAAAATAGCAAGACGTGATACTGCATACGTGAGTGCTTGAGGAACGGAGCGAAGGGATAAGTCTTGGGCTCATTTCCGGCTTCAGAGAACGACTCTGCCTTTTCCCATCACTAAGTGGCTGTGAGGGGCTGCAGCAGTGTGGCACGCCCCGTTTGCTCTCTGGACAGTCCTTGACTTCAGGTTCCTTCCCTTGCCACTCAAGATCTTAAGGGATCTAAGAACTGTTTTCCATGCTAGGAATCAAATCGAGGGTCTCTGAGTGCTGGGCATTGCTTGCAGTTAGCTCCTCCCCTGTGCCTATCTAAGGTCTGAATGAGAAGCCCCATCAAGCAGATCTGGTCCAACACAGGGCCTAAATATCACAGTCCTTACCTAGATCCCAGCTTCCAGTCTATTCCTTGAAGGTTTGAATTATGTTACACTGTGGTAGTCCTAAGCCTGTCTCAGCACTCCAGAGTCACCTACCACCTTCTTCCTTTAAGGCTATGTTAACCATGCTTCTCAATTCCCCTCTGCCACGTAGCAGTTCACAGGAGTCTTGGATGTACATTATTTTCTTTGGTGGGAGGAGGGGGACATCTTCTACCTACGACCAAGTATCTGACTATTGGATTGGTTTATATACCAGCCATTATGGTGAGGATTAGACTTGTAATACAATCTTTTATTTTCTGAGATTATAATATAGTCACAGCATATCATTTCCCCCAACCTTTTCTTCCCTCCAACCCCCTTCAAATTCACGGCCTCTATTTTCCATTAAGTGATTAATTGATATCCCTCTCCCTTTCCCTCCTCCCTCTCTTTTTCTCTCTCATCCCTCTTTTAAATAAATAAGCACAACCCACTCAGTCAGTATTATGTGTGTACATTTTCAATGCTATTTGGGTTTGGATAGGTAATCAGCATGCTCTCCCTGGGGAAGACTGTTTTCCCACTCCCAGTGATCCTGTTGTTCTTTGTGTGGGGTTGAGATCTTCTGGGCTTTCCCCATCTACTTTGACATGTCTATTGTATTTGTTCTTGTTCAGCTCATGTTTAGGCATCCATGTTGATAGATTTTATGAGTAGAGCTTCTGACATTCCTAGGAGACACTACTCACAGAAAACTCTCTGATCTCACCATCTCTCTGCCTACTCTTCCAAAATATCCCCCTAGCTTTAGCTGTAAGCTGTTTGTTTCTGCTTCTTGTGATGACACACTGATAGGGTATGCTGAAGAGGCAGAGGCAAGAGAATTCCAAGTGGATGGGTTCCTAAAAGAGGTGTTGCAGACATTTCTCTGGACAGGGAAAATGTTCTGTCTTCTTTCTCCATCTGCGTTCAAATATTCAGAAATTATTCTTTGGTTGTTGTATATCATCGCTATTCCTGGGAGACATGAACTGATGACTCCTCACCTTGGATAGGGAACCGATGATATACCAAAGTACAGATACTACTAAAGTCCAGCTTGGTGAGCCAGTGGGTTTTATTTAAGTTAGTCATCAAAATATGGGTGAAGAGTTACTATAGGAGCAGAAATGACTTAAACACAGCTGCATCTAGGCCACCCCAGCATGGGTGACAACTCACAAAAGCTAGAAACCTGGTGAACACTGAACATCTTACAGGCAACTCAACAGGCTGGAGAGTGTCTCTTTCAGGCAGCTCAACTGATCTGAGGGTCTTTCTAGGTAGCTCAGGTTTCTGTCTCTCAACAACTCAGTGTCTCTCAACAGTCCTTACTGCTTGTGAAAGACTGGCCAGTGATTCTGTTCAGTTTCAGGAACTTCCTGAAGTCCTTGCCTTATTTACTTCTCAGATTAAGGAGCTTCCCTACATGATGGAATGTTTCACCTCCCTTGAAAGCATCTCATGTCTTAAAAAGCTTCCTTCCAAGATATAGGGTTTTATCTCAGAGGACTGCTATATAACATTGGCTAAGAAAATACAATTTGGTTTTCAGTAGGCTCAAGTATACTCTGGTGATTCATTTGCTACTATCTCTTTAACCACACTGCATTGTCAAAATAAGTATGTATTTATTGATCTGTTAATGTTGGCATTAGTCATGCTTGCTGGTTGTACTCTTCAGATGGCTAGAGGAAAGATAAGTAATAATTTTGCTTTTCTGTAATAATGGTTCTTCCTGTGGTCTTACTTGAGACTCGACTTTATGATCTGTTATGATGCAGAATATATGAGCACTCGGGCTTTCAGCCCCTTGTTGTAAACAATAGCATCCCAGAGTGCAGATGTGAGTTGAGTGTCTGTGGAATTCTTTGGCTGTATGCATGCTTGTACATCTCTGTGTTTGCTTGTATTAATGGGTATTGTTTGTTTTGTGGACACCAGTGTCTGTCTGTCTGTCTATATGTATGTTAGTGATCTAGAATTGTTGTGCAAGTGATGTAGCTTTGACATGTATGTGCTGTCTGTTTCTCTGTGATTTCTTGTTTGAAAACCCATGGTTACTGGCTAAGCACTTTGTACAGAAAGGCAAAGAGCACCCCCTAGTGTTCAACAGGAGACATTGACCTGCTTCATCAGTGTAGTCTGAATTGCCTTAAATAAAGTTGACTACAGGGATGCTGGGTTCTTTCCACATCTACATAACCATGTTTCCAGGCCTGTCCTTGCGAAGCACAAGAAGACATTGATTTCTGGAGCTTATTATTTGTGAAACATCAAAGTCTGCATAAGGCTTAATGAACAGGAAGCTGTTTGATGATGTGGAGTAAAAACAACACCCCCCACTCCCCCTACACCCCCCCCCCCAAAAAAAAAAAAACCCACCAACAATCCTCTCATTGGTCCCCAAACATTCTGGGACGGATGCAGGGTCACTTAGGAGCTGAAGTGACAGGGAGTGGGTATGTCACACTGCTTTTCTATTTGATGAGTCAGGGACGAGGTTGTAGAAACATAATTTTTCAGTAGGATGTGAACTAATTCCTAGTCTTTACAGTTGTGTTTCCCTGTACTCAAGAAGGAGGCTCTGTAATGTATGATTTTTCTTATGGCCCTGCATGGGCAGGGCTGGGTTCACTGCTTCTTGAGCACATGGGGGCTGATAATGTCAGGAACTGAACCAAACTCTATGTGCTCTCTCATGTGATTCTCTAATTCCAACAAGGGTGTCAATTATCCATTTAAAAGATGAGAAAACTGAGTCCTAGTAAAGCTGAGTAACCCATCCAAGTTTACAAAGTTGAGACACTTGAAGTTTAAAGCAGCTTTCTTAATCACTACTGGGAACTTCAGAGTCCAAACATGCAAACAAGGGCAGGAAGCTTGCTTGCAATTTAACACAGTGGAACAAAATTACCAGTGCCTCAGGAAAATGTGTCAAAGTCTTAGCAAGTGTGTAAAAACCAATCTTTTCAATAAGTGATTGACTTAGGGTTTTAATGCTGTGAACAGACACCATGAGCAAGGGAATTCTTTTAAGAACAGCATTTAATAGGGACTGGCATACAGATTCAGTCCATTATCATCAAGACGAGCATGGCAGCATCCAGGCAGACATGGCATAGGAAGAACGGACAGTTCTACGTCTTGTTTCAGAGGCAAACAGGAAAAGTCTGGCTTCATGCAGCTAGGATGAGGGTCTTAAAGCCCACGCCCACAAGGCCACACCTACTCCAACAAGGTCACACCTCCAAATAGTGCCACTCCCTCGGCCAAGCATATTCAAAACACAACAGTGATGTTGAGAAAATAGTCACAGATCCAAGCATGAAGTTGAACTCTTATTTTTTTTTATTTTTTAATTTTTTAATACCTTATTTACATTTCAAATGTTTCCCCCTTTCCAGGTCTCCCCTTTGGAAACGCCCTATCCCCTCCCCCTCCCTCTGCCTCTATGAGGGTATTCATCTACTCACCCACCCGCCCACCCACTCTCATCTTCCCTCCTTGGCATTGCCCTTTACTGGGGCCTCTAACACCCTCAGGCCCAAGGGCCTCTCCTCCACCTGACAGCCAACAAGGCCCTCCTCTGCCACATATGTGGTCCAAACCATGGGTCCCTCGATGTGTATTATTTGGTTGGTGGTCCAGTCTCTGGAAGCACCAGGGGGTCATGCCAGTTGACACTGTTGCTCCCTCCATGGGGCTGCAAACTCCCTCAGCTCCTTCAGTCCCTTCTCCAACTCCTCCATCTGGGACCCCACACTCAGATCAACGGTTGCTGTAAAGTGAAACTTGGGTATTCTGAACTTTTGGGCTAATATCTACTTATCAGAGAGTACATACGGTGTTCATTCTTTTGTGACTGAATTACCTCACTCAGGATGATATTTTCAAGTTCCATTCATTTGCCTAATTTCATTAAGTCATTGTTTTTAATAGCTGAGTAGTATTCCATTGTGTAAATGTACCACATTTTCTGTATCCATTCCTCTGATGAGGGACATTTGGGTTGTTTCCAGCTTCTGGCTATTATAAATATGGCTGCTATGAACATAGTAGAGCATGTGTCTTTATTACATGTTGGAGCCTCTTCTGGGTATATGCCCAGGAGAGGTATAGCTGGGTCCTCAGATAGTATTATGTCCATTTTTCTGAGGGTCTGCCAAACTGATTTCCAGAGTGGTTGTACCAGCTTGCAATCCCACCAA
>CM052704.1:57164695-57183291 GCA_028551405.1 Uromys caudimaculatus
GAGGGTGCTAGAGGCCCCAGTAAAGGGGAATGTCAAGGTGGGAATATGGGAATGGGTGGGCGGGTAGGTGGGAGGAGGAATTCCCTCACAGAGGCGGGGAGGGGGAGGGGATACGGGGTTTCCAAAGAGGAGACCCAGAAAAGGGGAAACATCGGAAATGTAAATAAAGTATCAAAAATAAAAATTAAAAAAAAAAAAAGAAACCAAAAAACAAAAAAAAACCCAAATGATCATAAATGCTGTTGAGGGTAAGGACAAATGGGAACATTTATAGACTGTTGGTGGGAATGTAATATGGTCAGGCCATTACAGAAGTCAATATAGGGAGTACTCCAAATACTAAACACACACTTATCATATGACCCAGTGTGTGGGATATTCACCAGGCAAGATTGCTTGGACATGGGTTTAAGCCAATAGAAAGTATTAGCTGGCCAGCAACTACACTGGGTGTTCGAGAGCCCATTGTAGCCCTGAGCCTTTTTCAAGGTGAGCTTTTTAGAACAAAAACTGTGTTCTGGGTTCACATACTTCAGTTAACAAGAGCAGACAGAAGCAGAACTACAGAGGCTACAAAGCAAGGTTAGTACATTTTGAGACTTTTCCAGAACTGTATGGACTCTGACGGATTGTGGGGCAAGTGGACCATGACACCAGACAGGGAATCTGGTGAGGCTGAGTGAGATATACCAGTTGTTCTTTTAGATTTCCATCAGGTGCCACCTAATCCTGGGTTGTGTTTCACCCATTCCTCCGTCTCGTGTGTGTGTGTGTGTGTGTGTGTGTGTGTGTGTGTGTGTGTGTGTGTTCCACTTAACCATTGAAGCCTGCCTATCTATCACAAGCAACAATGACAACGATGTGTGTGGTTAGGATAGACTTGCAGCTTAGTTAAAAACTATGAGGTAGTCTGTTAAATTGCTTGTGTTTCTGTGAACTTCTTTTTACAGTTAGGGAATTACATTTGAAAAGATAAGAATACTTACGTTTGAGTTGGGGGTGATACATGTGAGAATAGGTAGCATTCCTGGGGTTATATTGATGTGCCTTGCGTTTCTTTCACATTTTTGGTATGGCTGTTAGTAGTTAATTAATTGTCAAATCGACTAGTTGAAAAATGCCTAGATTAGTGAAGCACACCCTTGGGTGTGTCTGCAGTGGCAATTCCAGAGACAATTAGATTGTGGGATTTTCAGCACTAATTAGTGAACTAATAATTGAAAATATTCATAACATGATGGCAGTGTTGGAAGGTGGTAAAAGGTAGAGGGTGAGGTGAGGCCTGTTTGAGGAAGGAGTTTGCTTGGGATGTGTCTTTGTCTTTCTTTTATGCTCCCTGTGCCCTAGAGTCTACAGTTCCTTTCTTGCTATGGTGGAGCATCGCCTTAAATCTGTGAGGCAAAATATATTTTCCTACTATGAGTTATCTCTGGCATCTTGGTCACCGCAAGACAAAGGGAACGAATACAACTGGGAAGGCCTGCAATTGCTTGGTATGCTTGGTGGAGGAAGCGTACAACTGGTACCCACACCAGGGATGAAAATCAAGGGCTTGGGATTGAAACCGGCTTCATTTCAATCTTGACTAATCACAATACAACTGGGCTAGGATCTCAGTGCAGTAGCTGCAAACATTTCTATGGCAACCGAGGTTGATAAACTGTGGGAAGCTATTTCTGAGTAGTTTTGCCTCAGTGCATACCTACGTTGTTGGAGACAATTGCACCCACAGTTGTCCTCCCATCCCCCCAACTTTGGTCTTCACTTGCAGCTCCTTTCAGTGTCAGCCATTTGTGTATAAATAGCTGTTCCATTTTCCTGTGACTCCACCCAGGTCAGTCTGGCTGCTTCCCTTGTTTCCAAGGAGGGAATTCATATTTGAGTTTTGTGAACCAGTCTTTGTATTATTTCCTTCCCCCTCTAAGGACCCACACCCCATTTCCTCCCCAGGGCTGCTGGGTAGTTAGCATGCAAGGTTCTCAAGTCTGCTGAGCAGAACAAAGGCCAACAATTGCATCCAGTCACAGGGGCAGGAAATCTGAGGGAGTAGGTACCAGAGCAAACACTTCAAGTGGAAAATGCCATGCTTGGGGGATGTAGTCCCCATAAATCATTAAAGAAGTTTGAGAGACATTGCTGGAGAGATCAATGTGTAGCTTCAAATGAGAGGAATGCAGAAAAAGCAAGGGACCACAGAGGTGAGGCAGGCAAGCAAAGACTAGCGTAGCAAGTGGGACTCCCTTTGGTTTGGGCTCCACATACTTCCCCCTTCTAACTGTGCTTGGCAGACTAGAAACACACTCTTCTTCTGCATCTAGCAGCCTAGGACCCCCCACGTGCATCAAGGTACACACACCTTACTCTGAACAATCAAAGCAACTCCCCTCCAAAAGTGATCATCAAGCTTGGACATTTTCTATTCAGTTGAACTCCGATTATATATATATCTGGTTTCAAGGGTAGTGGGGGAGTATTGATTTCAATCTGAGCAAATTTGGGGTGCAGGTGTTGACAGAGTGCCTCCACAATCAAGAAAGGGGTGTCTATGGTACAGCCAGTCCAGCTTTCAGCAAACAAAGGAGAGGCTGCAGGGGAGACATGGGGTCTAACAGGGACAACCATTTCCACATTCTTTAGACACCCCCCCCCCCCCCGTCTTGTTTCTATAAAGGGTTGCAGCCATCTTCTTTCTATGGTGGACTCTTCAACTTCCTTCGAGAGAGTCTACCCCTCCCTATGTGTGCCATTGAACACAGTCTGGTCCTTTGAAGGTCAGGTTCCTCTCTCTTTACTGCCTCAGAAATAGAACAGGCACAAGAAAGTAAACTGTCCTCTGAGCGGAATTTAAAGAAAACCCCCTATTTTCATTGTTAGATTATTTAAGAAAGCTGTAGAGAGATGGGAGGTGGAAAGAGAGGCCTGGTCTGACTTTAAGTGGGATAATGTTTACTCACAGCAAGGCAGTATTTTGTCAGTATTTTTGCAGATGAAGCCCCTTGTGGGCATGGAAGGGAAGTCACCAAGGGAAGCTGGGAAGTGTAGTTTGTCAGCTGGAAACTCTCATTCCTAATTGTGAGAGGTTATAAAAGTAATGCAGGGTGAGGGTTTTATAAATATTTTCTGCTGAGGAGAGTCTTTCTTGGGGGACGTAGTTCTGGGTACACTAAAGAAGGGCTCCTCTGGTCATGTAGAGTGGAAGGGAGTAATCTACCAAGCTGAATCAGATGCTTGCCCTCCTGTATCCTGAAGAGATTTGGAAAACAAATATGAGAGGGTTGAAAGCAAAAAGCAGATGATTGGGTTACACAGTAAAACAGATGTTTTCGGGAAGGAAGGTTGAGAGGTAAGAGCAGAGGTGGGAGAGACAGAGTGGGTCAGTGGGAGAAAGTGGGTATAAAGTTGATTCAGGACTGGGGCCATTGCCAAAGAAAGTCAGCAGAAGTAGCAGGGAACGACACAACGTCAAAGGGGAGGATCAGGAGAAATAGAGGACTAATGTAAAGAGTTGCATCTGGCCTGGGCTGAAAGGGATGAAGGCTCCTTTTGGCTAGAGTTTCTCCACAGCATCTAGAAGGTCTGTCTGCAGATTTAACAGGACCAAACAGAACTGTTGAAGGAGGAGTGCTATGCGAGCAACAAAGATATGAGGAGAAAAGACTGGTTAAGGGGAGGAGCCAGAGTGGGAGGGGACAGAAGATGTCTGTCCTATTTCAAACAAATTAGCTTGCATATGTGCGTGTGCGTGTGCGCGCGTGTGTGCGCGCGCATGTGTATCTGTGTGTATGTGTGCGTGCGTGTGCGTGTGCGTGTGCGTGTGCGTGTGTGTGTGTGTGTGTGTGTGTGTGTGTGTGTAGCGTTCTTTGGGTTGTTTGTGGTGGTGGGGCATGCATCCCATTTCTAGCAGAAGTCCTATCTAGTCCTTTTTATACCGCAGCAGTCAACGAGCCAAGCGAGTCCCGAAGGATGTTAAGCTGCTCTGAGCTGGTGAGACAGAGGTTAATGGATGTACACAAGACTTCAGTCCTGCTGCTTTAGTTTTGAGTCCCCAAAAGAATGTCCGGAGTGGCAAGAGACAAGTTGGATGGTTCATGGTCCATTTGTTTCCTTTTAGAGGTCACTTGAACCCCTTTGAGGGGTTTGGGGCATTGATCTCCCTAACAGTATCCTGGCTAACAACAGGGGTGGTGAGGGAGCAGCAGTTAGAGAGAGGGTCCATCCAAGGGCACATGATAAAACGCACCAGCTGGCAAAGACTCAGAACATAAACCAGGATGTAATAACTGTACATTAAGAGAAAAAGTTACACGAGGAAAACATTTACTTCAAGATCAACAAGGCCATTATAACATAAGGTTAAATATAAAGTTAGCATAAGGCTAAAGGCAATGGGACAACTGGCCAGAGTTCTAGAGAGGATGAGGTGACTGTGAGTAGATGTTTGTTTACGTCAGACGCCCTGCATAAGGAACAAGCACCTGAAAGCTTTCTAAAAGGAGCATTTAAAGTCAGCATCTAAGGAATGAATCTGAACAAAGTGTCTATGTGATATTCCCTGCTTCCAACTATGATGGATTTTGGTTATTTCTTTCAAATATTAACAACACCAGCTATTCTTTAATGAACAAAATCAGAGTATCTCAAGTAAAACACAATTTTTTTTTCTTAGAAACAATTTTGGTAGCTGGGCAGTGGTGGCGCATGCCTTTAATCCCAGCACTTGGGAGGCAGAGGCAGGTGGATCTCTGAGTTCGAGGCCAGCCTGGTCTACAGAGTGAGTTCCAGGACAGCTAGGGCTACACAGAGAAACCCTGTCTCGAAAAACCAAAAAAAAAAAAAAAAAAAAAAAAAAACCAGAAACAATTTTGGTAAGGTAAAGTTTTTTAAAATTGGCACTATTACCTTAAATGACCATATCTAATATTTGGAAACATGCTTTAATACATATTTTTGTCAGCATCAAATATTTCCACTTATATCTCTGGATTATACAGTAAATGTATTTTATATTATCCAGATACATAATTTCCCCAAAAGAAATGATTTTCAATTTCCAACTTAAATTGTATACTTCCAGAGACAGTGATGACCTTATCAAGAGTAAATGATTCATTTTTTAAAATTCTCTAAAAGAGCCCTATTAACAGAACCTTTTAAAACCTCTCCACAAAATTTCTCATTCCACACGCTCAGCCAACAGATGAATGAGGAAAGCAGTCAGTCACGTTGAATCAGTAATAAATAACTTACAAGTAACACAGACTGAATTGACAAAGAAGGCTTTACTTCTGCTGGTGGATAAATCTCTAGGTCACCACAGAGTGACAGCAGTAAGCATGCTTCTTAACATTATTCTATTTAAAAATAGATTGGTTAGAGGCATATTTGTAAAGCAAGATGTTGGGGGATGGTTTCCTGCACTGTGCATTCAGGTGCTGATTACTGTGCCCAGAGATCAGGTTGCAGGCTGGACTTTGGCACTGTTATTTTCCTTGGAGCATCTCCTGTCTCAATGGTGTGTAAAATCGGTTTCCATCACCTCTAATTGGTTAATAAAAAGCTGATTCAGCCAAGAGCTGGGCAGGAGATAGGAAGCAGGACTTCCAAGCCCAGTGAGAGGGTCTCAGGTGGAGATCGGAGTGAGAGGAATTTGCCAGGAGAGGTTAGCTATGGGAGATTCGCCATGAGGCATTCACCATGAGCAGCTCACCAGGGGGTCACCAAGAGGACACAGATGAAGAAGAAGGTGCTAGATCGAGACTGTCTTAATTAGGGTTTTATTGCTGTAAGAGACACCATAACCAAGGCAATTCCTATAAAGAAAAACATTTAATTGGGGCTGGCTTACATTTCAGAGGTTCAGTCCATTATCATCATGGCAGGAAGCATGGCAGCCTGCAGGCAGACATGGTGCTGGAGAAGGAGCTGAGAGTTCTACATCTTGATCTGAAGGCAGCCAGGAGGTGACTGTTTTTCAAAGGTAGGCAGGAGGAGGATCTGATTCTACACTGGGCAAAGCTTGAGCACTAGGAGACCTCAAATCTCACCTACACAGTGACACACTTCACCAGCCAGGTAGGCCATACTTATTCCAACAAGGCCACACCTCCTTATAGTGCCATACCCCGTGGGACAAGCATTCAAACACATGAGTCTATGTGAGCCAAACCTACTGAAACCACCACAGAGACCAAGATGGCAGGTAATGCCACAAGGCTGGGGAATGGATGGGAAGTAGGCTAGACCAGCATGGTCAGATCAGAACAGTTCAGAACCTTCCCAGTGCAGTGCCAGAAACTTGTAATAAATATACCATTTAAATATAAATGTCATTTATTTGGGAGATAAAAGTGGCAGTAGAAAAGCCCCTGAATTATCTTCTACAGCAAGGTAACCAAATTAAATGAGCTTTAACAGATACTGGCTTTTGGAATATCTTAGAAAACATTCACAGCATTTTCCAGGTTGTGAAGAACCTTTCTCTCTTCTCTCGTCTTGACGCACCCCCTCCCCTTTCTCTCAACACTTTATTTCACTGCCAAAGCCCTTATACTTCTTGTGAACATGCAGGCACAGGTCCTGGAGCTTTCTGTCTGGCTAGAGGCTAGATTATATTCTCAATGTATCATAGGTCGCATTGCATCCTCTTTCAATGAAGAAACATGGATGGATAGGGTATAGACCCTGGAATTAGCTTTTGCTAAGAGGCAGAACTGATTGCCAGGGTAAAGGGAATGACCAATTAAACTAGCATGCAGTTCCCATACCAGTCAAATGGTTCCCTTGTTTACAACATCCTCAGATGTCAGTTTGGGAGACACTGAGGGCAGAGTAACTGCTATTTGTCCCTCTACTGTTTGAGACATTTAGGATATAGGTGTAGACTCTGAGATCCATCTGGGCAAAAGAATCCTCCCCCTGTCATGGGAGACATGAGTAGTAACTCATCTTTAGGTAAGGAGGAAAGTTTTGTTGTTGTTTTGTTTTGTTTTCTGGTTTGGCCCACATGGCCAAAGCAGCTCAGGCCTACATAGCTGGAGGCAGAAGCAATAGATTTCTGGCAGGCTTTGCTTGTCGTACAACCTTGTCCTTTAATGACTCTAGCATGCAACTCACTCTGGTGGGATGATGTTCCATCCAAAGGAATGTGTGCTCCATTCAAGGGAATAACTTGAGCCTAGAGGTTTCCTGCCATGTGGTTAACTATAAATTTAATGCATTTCTCTCAAGCAATCAGTTTTAAAAACATACTTGATTTTGAATATTATCTTCAATTAACCAACTTTTAAATTTTCTTTAAACTTGTTTACTTGATGCTTAATTTTGATAACATATGCAGAATACTACGCCATAGGAGATAATAGATGACTATATAATAGAAGATAAAAGTCGGTCTCTCTCTCTCTCTCTAAGATTGTCTCTTTAAATAAATTACATTTGTACTTAGCATGACTGACTATAAACTTGTATATCTTAATTATCTTTAACACAATAAATGAGTAACTCTTTTATAAAATTAGGACTTTATAATTTTATCCTTGTTAAGTTTGAGCCTTAAAAAATTATAAATCTGGGCTGGAGAGATGGCTCAGCAGTTAAGAGCACTGGCTCTTCTTCCAGAGGGCCTGAGTTCAATTCCTGGCAACCACAACCAACTGTGATAGGATCTGATGCCCTCCTCTGGTGTGTGCAAGGAGAATGACAATGTATTCACATACATAAAATAAATAAATCTTAAAAAAAGAAAGAAAGCAAAGTCATGTTTTTTTTTTTAAATTATAAATCTTTAAATAAAGACCCTTTAGTATCAAAATAAATTTTAAACCATAAATGCAGTCTACAGAGAGACTGGGGACACTTATTTTCTTGATCTTTACCTTTACAAAATATTATAATTTCTGATATGACTCAGTTTATTCAAATAGCTAAAGCTTAACAAAGCTGGCAAAAACCGGAGACTATACACATATCTCCAAGTTAGTTTTTGCTAGCCTGAATGGACATTAGGAATTCATAAACCTCATTCATTCATATGCTGTTCCTTGTGGGGCAGTTATCTGTGACAGGCAATCTGGCACCTGGTCGAGCACAATTGTAAACTCTGGGCTACCCAGCGGAATCTGCAAGGGACTGTGAAACATTACCCCTCCTCAGGTAGTGGTGTGGCCACACAGCCCCATGCCATCCCCATGTTAATGAGGCACCTAGCTACACCTCTTCCCAGTTACTATATCTGCCTCGCCTCTCCCAGAGGAGCAGGGGTACAATTTCATCCATGCCACTCTCCACAATGAAAATAAACGTCTTAGAATTATGGACTGTCTCTTCATCTGGACCTGCTGTGGGAAATGAGGGGTCTGGCCCTCAATTAAGGAGCCTCGTCTAATCTCCCGCCAAGGGCTTCCCAGCGCTCCCAGATGGTACCCATTCACCCAAGCCTAAGCAGCTAGCCAGGTGCCCCAAGCAGAAACCTGTTCTCGGCGAGAACCCCAGCTGCACTCCGGCTAGCCCGTCTGCGCCACCCTGCGGCGACTGCGGTGTCCCGGCTAGAGAATCCACGGAGATGGCTGCCGCGCGTTCCCCGAGAATGGCCCCTCCCTCACCCACGGGCAGGGCCCACAAAGGCTTCCCACAGCTCCCACCTGCCTGTTGGACCATGTGGGAAGACACACGGCCACTTCCCGCGTGTCTGCTGTCCCACCCAGAGCTGCAGCGCCCTGGACGACAACGTGGGGCTTCTTTCCACCGCGCCGCGTTTGTTCCACAGTTCCTTATCTAAGGTTTTCTAGAACACTGGTGTTGAACTCAGTTAGCAGAGACAGAAGTGGCTATGTTCACATCTGTAAGTCAGTTTCTGTTAACCTGAGCATAGTATATAACTTTAGAAATTTATAAACCTTTTTTGTTAATGTTTCATTGGTTCTATGTGAATGTCACATCATGTACCCCAGTCACGCTTATCTCTCTCCTCCCTTTATATCTACTCTCTACCCTTGCAATCTCCCCCAAAACAGGAAAAAAAAAATCTCATTGTGGAAACTGTAGTGTGTCACAGTGTGTCCCGCAGTATACACTTTTGTCTACACTTCGTTGCTTGCAATGTTCATTTTAATAACTCACTGTTCTGGTACGAGGCCTCTGGCCTCTGCTTCATTGTCAATACTGGAACCTCACTGGGACTTCTCTTGAATATTTTGTTGTTACCCTGTGTTATGGAGATCCTGTAGCTTTGGATCTGTAGGACAGGCCCCTTCATGTGCTCTAGCAGTTCATTGATGCAGTAAATGTTGGAATCGGCCAATTCAAAGCCATGGATCTGGGCCTGAGAGGGATATGAGCTGGTCAACCCAGCTGCCCTCCTGCTCTCATGCTCTTGGAGCTGGCTCACCAGCAACCTGAGCTACCAGGACAGGCTCTACTCTACTGCCACATGAGGTGCAGGGCCTGCTCTCCTGAGTGTTGAGCCAGTGAGATACAGGGCTAGTTCTCTCACTCTCATGACCCCAGGGGCTAGCTGCTGTAGGTGGTGGGATGATAAAGGGCAGGAGGGCATCTCTCCCTCATCTCTGCCACTGCACAGCAGAGAAAAGGCAGGGACAACTCTCCCATACTTACTCCCTTAGGACTTGCTCAGCTGCAATCCCAAAAACCAGGGCCAGCTCTACTATACTGCCCAGGGGAGGTCCACAGCCTGCTCTCCTGGAGTGTTACTACAGGTGAGGGGTGGGGACAGCTCTCCTGTTCTCATGATCCCAAGGCCAGCTCCCCCACCTGACACAGGTGGCAAGGGTCAAGGGTCAGGGAGAACAACTCCTTGTCCATGCTGCTTCATGGCAGACAACTTGTGGGGATGGCTCCCATTGCCCCTGCCACCAGGGTCAGCTATACTGTGTTGCCCAGGTGAGATGCAGGGTCTGCTTTTCTGCTCTTATGATATGCCCCCTATCAGGGTCAGCTCTCTCGAATATCACAGGTGTTGAGGACAAAGTGGGGGGGGTATTTCCCTAACCAAGACCACTGCACAGCAGACAAGAGGTAGGACAAGCTCGTCATGCTCATGCCCTTTGTGCTGGCTCACCTGCATTCTCCGTATCCAGGGCCAGCTCTACTATGCTGCCCAGGGGAAGTGCAGGGCCTATTCTCTTGAATGCTACAGTAGGAGAGAGCCAGGGCCAGCTCTCCCTCTCTGATGACCTCAGGGACAGCTTTGTTGCCTGTCATAGGTGACAAGGGACAAGAAAGCTGGGGCATCTCTCCCTTGCCCATGTCACTGCACACCAGTTCTCACATGCTTATGACTTGGAGATCGGCTCACCTGCAACTCCTGCAATGTGTGTGGGCTGCTCTCCTGAACCTGACTAAAGGCAGGGTCAGCTCTCCTGCTGTCATGCCCTCAGGGCTAGCACTCCCATAATGCCCAGGCAAGGGTAGAGCTAGTTCTACACAGCCCTAAGATATCAAAATGTCCCCGGGTGGCACTACAGACCAGGGACATCTGCCTGGCCTTTAGTGGTAACAGGCTCCTGCTGCTGCAGGGCTGTGGACCCAGATGTGGCCCTTGCTGGCAGCACAGGCCAGGACCCCATCATAGTCCCAGATGGTATCACTGGCTACTCACTGGCTGTTCCTCACTACCCTCGAGTCTCCAGCTCTGCCTGTCTTCATTGTGCTCACATCCTTCTGTTTCCTTTTCCTTTCCATTTCTCCGTTAATTACTTATTCCTCTAAGTGGTGTCCAGAGTCTCTGAGTGTCTGGGCTGTTTCAGGAGTGGTTCAGGAATGCTATGCCCCACTCAGTGCATTGAGGCACTGGGCAGGGGCCATCTCGGACATGTCTGCCCACTAGGCCTGCATGGTGTCAGGCTGGTGGTCAACTTAGGCTAGCTTCCTGTCCAGGCCCCATGGCTTCTGTCTGGTGGTTATCTCAGGCTCACCCCTCACCTTGCCATAGTAACCCCATGTGAAGGTTGTCTGTCTCAGGCTCACTCCCCCAAGGTCCCAAGGTTCCAGATGAGGTTATTCTAGTCTCAGACTCACTCCCGACCCTGGGAAACCGTCCCAGCCTGCATGGTGCTGTACAGGTGGTTGTCTTGGGTTAGCTCCCTGTCCTGGACCCCTGACACCAGACTGGTGGGCGTCTCAGGCTCACCTTTTTTCAGGGAGTGTTAGAGTACTAATCATTCAGATGTTCACAGGTCAGAACACTGAGCACAGGCATAGCCTCTCTCCTCTCTGCCACCTACTGATGCACCTGTGACATAGCAGCCACTCCTGCAATGCATCTAGAGGCAGGTGAATCTATAAACCTTTATCATCTAACATATGTTGTTTTTAAGTCCTATTTTTCACAGTGTTTATGGTTTTGTCTTCATCTGTTATTTTTCATTCTCGGGGCAAAAATTATCGTACAAAAGATCTAACCTAATCCAAAATATCTTGGAAGCCTGCTGTTGCTTTCTTTATACGGGGAAAGTAAAATAAAACAAAAACATCTTAGAGACTTGGTGCTACCTCCTTAGTCTATAAAACGGAGATAAAATGATAACCAGAGGGCTCCATAGGACTCAGAAGTTTTATGGGTGTTGCCATAGTTGGTTTATACCACATGGTCACCTTAACCAAGCTAGAGCTGAAGTCACATGGCATGTTCTCTATTTAATCTCGGTAAAGATGGCTCCTGGCAATGTGGTTGTTTCCATCCAGTGAGGTCTTCAGCCAAGATGGTGGCCATCCACATGATAGTCCAAAGTGAGTCTTCGGGCACACACCATTCTCCTAAACAAGAATTAAATACAAGTTACACACATGGAATATTATATCAAATTATGATGTCTATACATAGACTTTTAATTATTAAGCCTTTTTGTCATAGATTTTAATTTAATTTTTAATTTTATAGATCCTTTTTAGATCATACTCAATGCGATGTGCATTCATTTCCTGGAATAAGAAGCCAAGAACCTGAAATATCTGGTCCAGACACTAACCTCCAAGAACATTGGGCAAGCCAGTTTTAAGGAGGCAAGAGAATAAATTATCACCAGTGCCAGCACTGAAAATTCCCCTCATTACTCTCTAGACCTTATCATTTCAATTGACGTGACTGTAACGATTAACTGAACTAAGCAGTTTTGTCAAAGCAAGCCAGAAAACTAATTTCTCCCTGCTTTGCAAATAGGAGGCAGCTGGACACCCTCATCTAAATACTTCATGCAAGTCATTTTTAAAACACGAAGGGGATGCTAACAGATACCTTTCCCCAGCCACGACCAGGTAAGATACCTGCCTCTCCCTTAAGGTACTGTTGTTAAGGCAGAACCTAATTCTTTAGTCACTGTGATGTTAAAAGTTTTTTCCTTTTAAATTTTACTCATGCTTTTTCCTTAGTTTTACCTGTGTCTGGGCTATAGAATGTCTACTCCTAAAATTAAATATTAAGGGCTTTAAGGCTATGATTTATTCTTGTGGTTTGTTTTTCCTTGAGTAGCTATTAAGCTTACACACAAAAGCAAGCAGATAACTAAATGACACAAAATAAATAAAGACAGAAACACCAGAGTTTATCTAGGGAATCAGAATCCCTCCCCAACAGAAGCTCTTCTCTTCAATACCCTTGCTTGTCAGCTTCTTTTGGTTTTAGAACTTCTATTATCTGCCATAAACCATTGGACATGTGATGGATAACTAAAATCCATTAGAGTGTTTGCTGCCAAAAGATTCCTATGACAAGATAACCAGGTTGCAAAGCAGGCAACTTAGGCCCTCCTGGAGTGAGGCAAATTCATGCATCTATCAGGTCAATGTTATCCAAGCAATATGAATGATTTCCATCTTCCTATCCCTGTCTTGAGTTCTAAATATCTATTACTAAACTCTGGGTACTTTCCACTCCAAGCTAATACAATTAAGCACTCTGAGACTGTTTTTTTCTGGAATATGATCTGGTATACCACTCTTCCCTTAATTAGGAAGTAATCTTATCTTAATTGAATTAAACTTTTGAAACTTCTCATGAATTGTCCCTCTTACAGTTCTTACCAATGGTGGTTTGAATAAGAATGGCTTCCATAAGTTCATATGTTTAAACGCTTTGTCCCATGTTAGTAATGTCTTTGGGAAGGATTAGAAAATCTAGTCTCATTGGAGTGGATGTGGTCTTGTTGGAGTGGGTGTGCCATTGGGAATGGGCTTTGAGGGTTAGAAAGCCCACACTAATATCAGTCTTTCCCTCCCTCTCCCTTTCTCTCTCTCTCTGTTTCTCATCTCTGTCTCTCTCTGTCTCTCTCTGTGTCTCTGTCTCTGTCTCTCTCTCTCTCTCCTTCCTACAGATCAGGATTTAAAACTTTCAGGTACTGATCCATGCATGTCTGCTTCCTATCTTGATGACCATTGATTAACCCTCAAAATTATAAGCAAGCCCCCAATTAAATGTTTTCTTTTAGGAGAGTTGTCTTGATCATGGTGTCTTGTCATAGCAATAGAACATTAACTAAGATAGAAGTTGGTACCATTGTGTGGTAGTTTGAATAAGAATGAGCCACATAGGCTCATATATTTGAATGCTTAGTCATCAGGGAATGGCATTACTTTAGAAGGATTAGGGGATGACCTTGTTGAGGTATATGTGGTGTTGTTGGAATATGTTGTTTAAAGTAATGTGTCACTGGGAGAGAATTTTGAAGTTTCAAAAGCCCAAGACAGGCTCAGTGTCTCTCTCTCTCTCTTGCTGCCTGCAGATCCAGATGTAGAATTCTTAGCTCTTTTTCCAGCACCATGTCTGCCTATGGACAGCCATGCTCCTGGCTATGATGTTAATGTATTAAACCTCTGAAACTGTAAGCAAGCCCCAGTTAAATGTTTTCTTTTGAGTTGTCATGGTCATGTTGTCTCTTCACAGCAATAGAACACTGACTAGGACATAGGGACTGGGGTATTGCTGCGACAGGCCTGACCATGCTGTTGTTTGGAGGAATATGGAAGACTTTGAGACTTTGGACTAGAAAAGCAGTTGAATGCTTTAAGTAGGGTTTCATGGGCCATCCTAATAGAAGACAGTAGTGCTGAGAGCAATTTGAACTATGCAATCTAGATTAAGAGGTTTCAGAAGGGAAGACTTTTTGTTGTTCTTGTTTTTGTTTGTTGTTGTTGTTGTTTTCCTTTGTCCTAAAAATGTGCCACAGGATAAATTGAAGGATTTTGGATTAGTGGATTGCCCCGACCTGTTCAGCGGGAACCTGGGGAGGGGGCTAAAGAATGGGGAACAAGAAACACTGAGAAGGAGAGCAAGTCATGCATTCTGATCAAGCTCTCGAGGTTTATTTCAGGACAGCAGCTTAAAAAGACAGGCAGGCAGGAAGGTTACACATGGCCCAAGGCCAACCTGTTGGCATTCTGTCTAAACTCCACCCCACAGTTACCTGGCAACAGCCAGGTATGCGCCTCCCCACAGTTGCCTGGCAACAGCCAGGTGGGCCTGGCCCACTATAAAAGGGGCTGCTTGCCCTCTCCTCTCTCTCTTATCTCTTTCTCTTGCCTCTCTCTTACTTCCCTTACCTCTCCCCGTTCCCTTCCCCCCTCTCTCCACGTGGTCATGGCCCCTCCACTCCTCTACTTCTCTACTCTCTCCCTCTCTCTGCCTTTCTCTGCCTCTACTACCCTCTTAGCTCCCCTTCCCATGCCCTAAATAAACTCTATTTCTATACTATACCTTTGTGTGTGTCTGGTTCCTCAGAGGGAAGGGATGCCTGGGCTCGGGCCTACTGAGGCACACCCTTCCCCCACACCTACCTCCCCATAACCCCATATAACATATCTCTCTCTCTCTCTCTATTTTTATAAACACAACACAACCCACTATCATAGCTGACTTCCGGGAAATACCAGACATTTTTTCAATTCCTGGGACCTGAGCAATTCCTGGGTCTGGAGACTGAGACCACAAATGCCCTGTCCTTTCCTAACTTTGCACTTTAACTGACTAGGCTTCACAGAACAGCGGGTAATTTCATGGGTTTGGCTCCTGACAGTGGATTGGTAGAGGAGATTTCAAGATAGCCTAGTATTAGCTGTACCACATGGTCATTAATGATCATTTTTTTTGCAGATTTACAATGGAAAGGAGCAAGTATGGCAAAGAGAAATGTTAAATGTATAGTTTGAGGACAAAAAGAACACCAAAAATGTAATATTGCAGTCAAGTCCAGTGGTCAAGGAGATAAAAAAGTTTAAAGAAAAGCCTGATTCAAAATGTAATAAAGGGAGTGATGACCCCAGGGCAAGACTCCCTCCAGTTACACTTCCAACTTGTGAAGAGGAACTAAAGGCTTAAGCTTAAGCAGCAAAAGAAACTACCACCAACAGAAGGCTTATGCAAATCTAAGCCTAAAGGGAGTCAGGTTCCAGCCCCAGCAAGCAGAAGAACTTGGTGACTTTGGCCACCTGGTTCTGGCTTTGGAGTAAAAAGGGATACGGGAGTAAAGGGGTTTTGGAACCTTTTTATGTGGTTAAGGGAAGCCACTGAGGCCAGGTGTGTGGCAGGAAAGTCCCTACATAGAGGTCTGGAGAAGCCATTGTGTGAAACTATGAAGGTAAAGCCTGGATTGCATTGGAGACCTGAGTTGTTGAAGATGACAGAACCATGGGATACCTGCCCAGGAGAGCTGCTGACAGGGCACGGAATTAGTCCAAGAGAGAGAAGTGTGTTGTAGTCAACAAAGCTGGAAGGAGTGGGAGATCTAAAGAACGCTTTGACACCAGACTTGGAAATGCTGGACTTGGAGTTTGCATTCCTGAGTCTTGCTCTGGTCCAGTGTTTCCTCATTATGCCCTGTTCCAACCCTTTTATAGTGGTAATATATTCAGTGCCACTCTATGTTGGAAGTATGTGATTTGTTTTCTGCTTTTGCTCTTACATGGGGTTATAGTTAGAGATTGATTTGAGTCTTAGAAGAGACTTTGGCCTTTTAAACTGTCTTGAGATTGTGAAAGAGTATGAGGACTTTTGAAGTTGGAATGAATTTTGCATTATAATATGGCTACTGTTAATCTCATAGATAAGGGGAGGAAGACAACCAACTGCAAATTATGGCCAAATCAAAGCAAGCTGAATTTTGACTACAGCAAAGTCAGTCCAATGGCTGTCTTCCCTAAGGTGGGATTCAAGAGATCAGCCCTGGGACAGTTTTTCATACCTCTTTTATAGTGCAAAACCCACAGTGTGGGAGGTTCTGCAAGCAAGCATAGTTACAGAAGGGAGACCAGGAAGTTAGGATTTTACAAAACAGTTAAGGAAATCTTCTTGGAATGTCTGTTACAGGACAATTCATGGTTATGGGGTAAGTTTCAGCCCTGTTCTGAGAAACAGTAAATTAAATTTTGCAGTAAACAGAAACTTAGCTACAGACTAAAAGTAGTTCTCAGGAACAAAATGGAGTTTGGCTGGCTCCTTAACCACAAGCCTATGGGAGCCAGGGAGTGGAATGAGATGGTAAGACCTCCATATGCTCATACATTTAAATGTTTGGTCCCCAGTAAGTAGAACTGTTCAAGAAGGATTAGAAGGTGGAACACTGAGGTGTGTCACCAAGGTGAGTTTCAAAACCGCTGCCTGCTGCCTACAGATCAGCTTTTAACTACTGTTCCATCACCATGCCTGTCTGTTTCCTAATATGTTTATTGTGCACTAACCTGCTAAAAATGTAAGCAAGACCCCCTTTAAATGCTCTTTTATAAGAATTGCCTTGGTCTTGACATCACTTCACATGAATAGAATAGTAATTTCGAGGAGGAAGGCACTATTAGACATGGCATTTTCTTGACTTACTTCAATGGGCAGATGACTTCCAGGACACTTTCTCATAATGATTATGATAAGCCATCTCTCCTAACCCTGGAAACAGCTTCTCTACCAACTCTTATCAGACAGTAAACCAACTTCTGTGTCAATGGCTTTCACAAGAAGCTCATAGAGAAAAGACAGATTTTCCAGGTGGAGGGTGTCCAGAAGCCACTGTGTATTCTTTACCCAAGACTAAAAAGTGACATAGATTATGGAAGAACTTGATAGTTCTAAGGCTAAAGTCTAAGTTTAGGTCAAAGATGTTTAATATCCTAAGGAAAGATTCCATAGCAGGATACCCCAAAATGTATACATTCATACTTCTTTTCCCTCTTAGGGGATGCAATTCTGGAGGTATCAGGCTAGTAGTTTTCTTTTCTTTTTTTTTTTTTTCTTTCTTCTTAAGTACATTTTTTTGATACTTTATTTATATTTCCAATGTTTCCCCTTTTCTAGGTCTCCTCTTTGAAAACCCCCTATCTCCTCCCCCTCCCCGCCTCTATGGGGGAATTCCACCTCCCACCCACCTGCCCACCCATTCCCATATTCCCACCTTGACATTCCCCTTTACTGGGGCCTCTAACACTCTCAGGCCCAAGGGCCTCTCCTCTCCCTGATGGCCAACGAGGCCATCCTCTGCCACATATGTGGTCCGAACCATGAGTCCCTTGATTTGTATTCTTTGGTTGGTGGTCTAAACTAAAGGACGACCGGGGGGTGGGGTGGGGGTCAGTCCCATTGACATTGTTGCTCCCTCCATCGAGCTGCAAACTCCCTCAGCTCCTTCAGTCCTTTCTCCACCAACTCCATCTGGGACCTCACTCTCAGTCCAGCGGTTACTGTAAAGTGAAACTTGGGTATTCCGAACTTTTGGGCTAATATCCACTTATCAGTGAGTACATACCATGTTCATTCTTTTGTGACTGAGTTACCTCGCTCAGGATGATACTTTCAAGTTCCATCCATTTGCCTGCAAATTTCATTAAGTCATTGTTTTTAATAGCTGAGTAGTACTCCATTGTGTAAATGTGCCACATTTTCTGTATCCATTCGTCTGATGAGGGACATCTGGGTGGTTTCCAGCTTCTGGTTATTATAAATATGGCTGCTATGAACATAGTGGAGCATGTGTCTTTATTACATGTTGGAACATCTGGGTATATGCCCAGGAGAGGTATAGCTAGGTCCTCAGGTAGCATTATGTCCATTTTTCTGAGGGTCTGTCACACTGATTTCCAGAGTGGTTGTACTAGCTTGCAATCCCAACAACAATGGAGGAGTGTTCCTCTTTCTCCACATCCTCGCCAGCATCTGCTGTCACCTGAGTTTTTGATCTTAGCCATTCTGACTGGTGTGAGGTGGAATCTCAGACTTGTTTTGATTAGCATTTCCCTGATGACTAAGGATGTTGAGCATTTCTTTAGGTGCTTCTCAGCCCTGCGAATTTCCTCAGTTGAGAATTTTCTGTTTAGCTCTGTTCCCCATTTTTTGATGGGGTTATTTGGTTTTCTGGAGTCTAACTTCTTGAGTTCTTTGTATATGTTGGATATTAGCCCTCTATCAGACATAGGATTGGTTAAGATCTTTTCCCAATCTGTTGGTTGCTGTTTTGTCCTATTGACAGTGTCCTTTGCCTTACAGAAGCTTTGCAATTTCATGAGGTCCCATTTGTCTATTCTTGATCTTAGAGCATAGGCCCCTGGTGTTCTGTTCAGGAACTTTTCCCCCGTACCCAGGTGTTCGAGAGTTTTCCCCACTTTCT
>CM052704.1:57183791-57224598 GCA_028551405.1 Uromys caudimaculatus
TATACATTTCCTTCTGACACATGCACTGTGTTCCCTACACCTGTCCATATGTCTGTCACATTTTATGTCAGAGAGTGGAGAGGGAGTGATTCAAAGCACAGCTCTCTAAAAACTTACTGTATCATGAATTCAGTTTTCCTCTCTGTTCTCTAGAGTAGCATAATTTATAGACTATACAACCTGCAGTCCAGCTAATCCAACAATGGCTGGCTGGGAACAAAAGTCCAAGGATCCAGTAGTTGCTCAGTCAGCAAGGCTCAGTGTCTCAGCTGGTCTTCTGTACCTGCTGGAATCCTGAAGAAGTAGGCTCCAATGCCAGTGAAGGAATGGCTGTGCTAGCAAGGTGAGGGCAAGCAGGCAGAGAACCAAGCTTCCTTATTCTGTGTCCTTATATAGACTTCCAGCAGAAGGTATGGCCCAGATTAAAGGTGTGTTTTCCTGCCTTAAGATCCAGATCAAAGGTGTGTGTCCTCTGGACTTAACGGTCTGGACTAGAAATGTGGGACAGTGATCTATAACGCCCGGTTGAGCATAAACTAGAAGCTCTGGGAGACCCGGTGGTACACCAGGGACCAGAAATTATGCTTCTGGCCAACGCTCCTGGGAAATTCTTCATATCATAACCCCTGTATGGAAAGAGGCCTGGCGTGTGAAACTTGTGTATAGGCAAATGAGGCAATGATTAGGGCTCCCAAGCTGGCCAATGGAAAGTATCAACTACCAAGGCGTGTGAAACTTGTGTATAGGCAAATGAGGCAACGATTAGGGCTCCCAAACTGGCCAATGGAAAGTATCAACTACCAAGCCCCGCCCCCTCTCTCAGAACTATAAATAGAACACCTTGACCCAGGTAGCTCTCTCTCTCTCTCCCCTCCTTCTCCACCCGCCTGCCCTGGGAGCGCTGCCCGCCATCTAGAACAAATAAAGATAGAAACTACTTTGGCAGAACAAATAAAGATAGAAACTACTTTGGCATCTGAGAACTTTGTCTAAGGGAGCTGTGACTCTTGGGGAGCAGGGCGGCGAGTGCTCTGAGCACAACGGAGCCGGTGGATGCCCATGGCTGATCTCGGTCCGCTCCCTCCCTACACCTCGGTCAAGCCACTGGCTGAGACCGGCAGCACTTGGCAGTGTGCAGCGGTTTGGGCACCGTCGGCAGACTCCATCAGCGCCAGGGGTGCTCGACCCGGCATCTCACTCCGCGTCAGGCCCTGGCGGCATCAGGCCCCTAGACATATGCGACGAAGAGGGCTGCGGCGGTGATCCTTGAAGCCTAGGGTGTACTCTGTGGACCCAACCCCCGGTGGTCCCCGGACCCGGAGACTCCACCCTCACTGTGCTTCCCCCAACAGGAGAGAGCGCGACATAGAAATGGCTTCACCATCCGGCCACCAGCCCCCATGCTGACCATTCCCTCTTTCTGAAGCCTGGCTTCTACTCATGACTATCCTCCTGTTGTGTGTGCCACAGCTCCTGAGGCATACTGTCTGACCTAGTCTTTCACTTGGTCACTAACTTTTGGGGTTCCCTATCAACCTTGCTCCTTTACACAATGTACTCTTGTTTTAAGAAGTTTCTCCCTGCCGGGCAGTGGTGGCACACACCTTTAATCCAGCACTTGGGAGGCAGAGGCGGGTGGATTTCCGAGTTCAAGGCCAGCCTGGTCTACAGAGTGAGTTCCAAGACAGCCAGGACTACACAGAGAAACCCTGTCTCAAAAATCCAAAAAAAAAAAAAAAGTATCTCCCTATGTAGCAGAGGATTGCTTTATCTGGCATCAATGGGAGGGGAATGCCTTGGTCCTGAGGAGGCTTGATGACCCAGCATAGGGAATGCTAGGGTGCTGAGGTGGGAGTGGGTGAGTGGGTGGGGGAGCACCCTCATACAGGCAGGGGAGGGGGAATGGGATAGGAGGTTTGCAGAGGGGAAGGAGGATAACATTTGAAATGTAAATAAATAAAATAACCAATAAAAAGAAACAAAAAAAAACAACATAAAAAAGAGAAGTGTCTCTCATGTCCTTGGCTTAATTATAATATAAAAACAAAAATTAAATCTTAAATTGAAATCTCCTACTTCAGGGTAAAAATACATTCAGCTGCTACTTAACACCCATCTTACCTCTTGAGTCTGTTTCCCTTGCAACAGTCCTATCTCCATGAACGGTACGACTGTCAGCAGTCCTGTCTCAGTGTATAGTACTGTGTCAGCAATCCTGTCTCCGGGAATTGTTATCACTGTCCACCCACGTATCCACGACCAGGAGCCTTACGGTTGTCAGTTACCTCTTCCTCCCCTACCACCACCACCCCAATATTAAATTCCTCACCAAATCTTCTTGACCAATTTAAAACAAAACAGAAGCTCAATCTTTGTTTTTAATCTACCACTGTTCATCTCAACTATCCGAGTCATTCGCCAGAGCCACGGGGATCTCTTCAAGACGTACAGGACTATCTGCTTAGATCGTTTCTGATGGCTCTCATTATTGTTAGCATAAACTACCAACCTTATATGCTTACTAGTAGCCTGTCCCTGCTTCTCACTCCCACATTGTCTTTCCTCTTTCTCTAGAACCATCTCCATACATAGTTCTTTGAGTTTTCTGCCTCCCTAGTTAGGGCCTTTTTGCAAATAGGTTAAACCCTGCTTGATAGAATAAAATCTCCAGTAAGCTGGGGTCTTGCCCATCATAATTTACTCTACTGCTGGTGTCAAGCATAGTGTCTAGTATTTCAAAGATGCCTTAGAATTTTTCAAATGAAGAAGTATATGTGTTTGGTCTATCTGTTAAATATATTGTAATATGTAGCAGGAATTTTGAAAGAACTCAGAGCCAAGAATTAGATGCAGGGTCTTCCTCAGAGTCCTTACTCTAGAAAGGGAAGTGGACAGCATTCACCAGGAACCAGAGAAGCATTTTCACTGAAAATGTAATAACGGCACACAGTGGTCTGAGAAAAACAGCCATAGTGTCGCAGAGCAAGAGGAAAAATTATCTGAGAGAAGAAGGCAGAAACAAAATGAGTTCTGAGATACTGAATTTGAGAGTTAGAAGACTAACCTTAATAAAATGGTGGGACTAAATAGATGATGCCAGTGAAAAATAGCCCACAGGAATCTGGTTAAAAAGTCAATGGAGGCTAGAAATGGTGGCACATACCTGTAACCCCAGCACTTAGAATGCAGAAGCAGATGGATCTCTGTGAGTTCAAGGCCAGCCTCATCTACACAGTAAGTACCAGGCCAGCCAGGGCTACATAGCAGAATTCTGTTTAAAAAACAAAACAAAACAAAACTGTTCAAAGCCATACAGCATACTAATCCTTTGTTACATAGCTAAACTTGACTTTCCCTCTCATACCTTCTTCATAAAATACTAATAAACATTCTAGTATGAGACACAAGAGTTACGTCTTTTAAAGTGAGGGCCAAGCTGTTATAACAAGGAATTCAATTGTGAAGTTTCCAGAATAAACCACACCTATAATAAAGATTCTACAAGGTTAACTGACTGATTAAAACTCAATGATTATGGAGTGCTGCAGATCCAGAGTCCAGTTATCTTGGGCTGTCTTCAATCCCCTTAAAAGCCATTTTTTAACCTCTTTTGTTTCTGACCTAACACCCTTTCCATTACCAGGTAAAACTTTTGGAATGTATTAACAAATCAGTAGCTTCCACCAATCCAAAATCTTTTGATACCATTAAAAAACATCTGAAACCTACATTGGAGTTTTCCCTACTTTACCGTAATCCATCTGCCTGGTGTTTTTGTGAATGCATTTGAAAAATACTTAGATTTATTACTTCCTTTTGTCCCAGGCCAATAAAAGTCCACATAACCATCTTCACATTGAAATATGTTATTTGGATCAAGCTAAATCCACGTTGCTGGGCCTTGATCATTCCTGTCTGTCTCAAAATAAATTATCCCTTATTCGCTTTGAGGTGAGAATTATATTTTGTGTCAACAGTATGGGGCCCAAGGATGATCCCCTTTCATGAGATGAGTTGGTATCATATGACATTATGGGCCCTTTGTGCAAAATAGGCAATCATTTATATTGTCTCCTCTGGTTGGTGGGTTCTTCATGGGCTTGGACCTCCCTTTGGTCTGGTCCTGTTACTAGAACTGACCTTTGTATATCTTCTCATTTTGTCTAGAACATTGAGATGGAATAGTGTTCTCATTTTCATAGCATTTAGTCAACACGAACATTTATTTGATAGCATGTGGCTCTTTTCTTCAGTCCTTTCCCCAATATCTAATTCTGAATTTCTGTCTGTGATCTCTCATGTTTATTACAACCCTGTCCTTTTAGCTTAGAAAGTCTGTGAGTGCCAGGTCATTAAGATGCCAAAGATAAGAAGTGCTTTTCCACTGGAATCCAGCAAGATCAGGGTGTGGGGGACTCGTCAGGATGTGCAATAACGAATTCTCATCTCAATCTGTTGAATTGGAGAAGCCAGTTTCTGTACTCTTCAAGCCCTGAACTGTGGCTCTTGGCCAGTTTCTCACCAGACAGTGTACTTCAGGGTTTCAGGTTCTCTCCCTGGTTAGTTTGGAGATTTTTGAGCTGTTTGGGTTCTGTTGCACCATTTACACCATTACACATTTATATGAGAGGTCTCGTTGTTGTGGAAGATCTTTTGACCAATTTTACCACTTTGTTGAACCTCCTTGGTGGTTGCTATGTGACAAGGAGGATTGAAATATGTTGGTCCTTCAGAGCTCATCTGAGCCGCAGGATTCAGGTGGACGTGGATTGGGAAAGGTGTTAACATTTCTATTGTGAATTGTTTAGCCAAGAAAATTACTGTGCATGATGCTTTGCTGTCCCCTAGAGAGAATTTAGCTGACTAGTCCTTTGTAAACTTACTGTAATTTACCTAAGTATGTTTTAAATTAATGTAATTTTGTGTCATTTTGATGAATAGAAAATCTCTGGCCACTTCATTGGCATACATTAAGTGTGTGTGTGTCTGTGTGTGTCTGTGTGTGTGTGTGTGTCTGTGTGTGTGTGTGTGTCTGTGTGTATCTGTGTGTGTCTGTGTGTCTGTGTGTGCCTGTTGGGAGATGGCTTTTGGACTACATGAATATGTATGAGCCATTGCTTCTGTCTTTTCTCCCTTCCTTGGAAATGACTGTTAACTAAAATTCAAGCAATGAACGTAAATTTGGGTCTGAAGAAAAGCTGCTTATGCAAGAACTTTATCTCAATCATGCCTAATTAGAATGTAAATATACAGAATGCTAATTTTGAGCTTCCTGGTAGAATGGTTTGGGCCTGGCGTTTATGGAAGGTAACTGGTGGGATGATTTGGATCTGACACTTCCAAATGTTAATTCTGGAAACTGAGGTTGAGAAAAAAAAAAAAAAACTTGTTACAGGATTTATAAGCTATAAAATGATTTGCAACAAAAATCTAAAAGTAGATAATCTTAATTTGTTGTAAGTATAGTATAGCTTTGACTACATGTCTAAAAGATCTGATAAATCTATGCTGTCTTATCAACCTATATATTCCTAAATTTATTTCAAAGCTTATTAAAAATGACATTTCACTGTATTAAATATGATTCATAAAATATTAAACATTTAAGTTCAGTATTAAAAGATAGCTCAGCTTCTAAAGCAAGTATTTTAAAGAGACAATAAACATATGAATGCTTTACTAAAAGCATAGTTATTATGTAAAACAGCATTTACTAACTTCATAAGGTAAAATTCTGTTGAATTACAAAATTTTATATTGGCTATTAAATCGTTTAATCATATGTGTGAATAGTGCATATGTATGTGTGTGAGCAAGTAAGTGTGCTTGCCTGTGCATGGGTGTGACGGCTAGATAGAGGTCAACATCAGTCTTCCTCTATCACTCTCGATTTTATTTCTTTCTTGAGACAGGGTCTCTCACTGAACCCATTTTGGATAGGCTAGCTTGCCAAGGAGCCCTCTGAGACATATCTCTCTCTCTCTCTCTCTCTCTCTCTCTCTCTCTCTCTCTCTCTCTCATTTCTGGGCTATAGACATACATCATCATGCCTAACATGTATGTGGATGCTAGAGATTCAAACTCAGATCTTCAGACTTACACAGCAAGTACTTTACCGATGATCTCAGCCATGATCCCCCCAGCGTGTGAGCCAAAATAAACCCTTCCTTTCTTAAGATGGTCCTGTCGGGGTTATTTGTTAAGGCAGTCAGACAGATGACTACTACAAATCATCGATGTCAACTTGACTTTAAAACATATTTCTGGTTGTGTTTATGAAGTGCCTTTATGTCGTGACCAGTGTTCTACTGCTGCGAAGAGGTACCATGACCATGACAACTCTTATAAAGGAAAGCATTTAATTGGGGCTGGCTTACAGGTTCGGAGGTTTAGTCTGTTGTCTTCATGGCAGGGAGCGTGGTAGCACACGGTAGCAGGCAGACATGGTGCTGGAAAAGTAGCTGAGAATTCTCAAATTCATCCAAATCCACAGGCAACAGGAAGAAAGAAATTCTGGGACTAGATTGAGCTTTGGAAACTACAAAGCCCATCCCCAGTGACATATTTCCTCCAACAAGGCCACACCTACTCCAATAAGGTCACTTCCTAAACCTTGAAGTATATGAACCTATGAAGGTCATTCTTTTTTTTTTTTTTTAATTGGATATTTTCTTTATTTACATTTCAAATGTTATCCCCTTTCCCTATTCCACCCTGAAGAAACTCCCTATCCCATCTCCCCTCCTCCTGCTTCTATGAGGGTGTGATCCCACCCCACCTACCCATTCCTGCCTCCTGGCCCTCAACTTCCCCTACACTGGGGCATTCCCCTTCACAGGACCAAGGGCCTCTCCTCCCATTGATGCCCTACAAGACCATCCTCTGCTACATATGCTGCCGGAGCCATGGGTCCCTCCATATGTACTCTTTGGTTGGTGGTTTAGTCCCTGGGAGCTCTGGAGGGGTCTGGTTGGTTGATATTGTTGTTCTTCCTATGGGTTGCAAACCCCTTCAGCTCCTTCAGTCCTTTCTCTAACTCCTCCATTGGAGACCCCGTGCTCAGTCCAATGGTTGGCTGTGAGCATCCACCTCTGTATATGGCAGGCCCTGGCAGAGCCTCTCAGAAGACAGCTATATCAGGCTCCTGTCAGCATGTACTTCTTGGCATCCACAATAGCGTTATGGAGGTCATTCTTATTCAGACCACCACACTTTAGAATGTTTGACTGATGAGGGAAGCCAAAACTGCATGTGGGTAGCAGCTGCCCATATACCAGAGTGCTAACTGAATATCAAAGAGAAAGCCAGCATTCATGCCTCTGCTTTCTGATTTCAGATGCAGTGTATCAGGCACCTCATGCTCCTGCCGCCATGACTTCTCTGCTATGATGAATTATACCCTCAAACTTTTGATCAGTACGAACCCTTCCCCCTTTAAGTTGTTTTTGGTGGGGTATTTTATCACAACAATGAGAAAAGTGATTTATACCAACTAATAGTCCCAAGAGAAGCAGCCCAATTTGGAGATACCATTCAAGAATGTGGACACCTTTAATCTTTTTGCAACATAATCCCTTATGTTATTATCATTCTTCACAGCCGGAGCTGAACCAATCTTCAGACTAGACTCTAGTAACTTGGAAAGAGGAACAGAATATGGAGTAGACTGGCCCAAAAGATTCATGTCCCCTGAGCTATAACAGCTGCAGGATCCTTGTTACATTTGTAAAGAAGGCCGGGAACATGATCATATAGGAGAGTCAGGACTCCACTGTACTTTATTCTGGTTAACTAGATGGCAGAAATATCACAGATAACTGGTAGTCTCTGCCAGAGGCCCCCTCTCTGGACAATTTCACATCCATGTGCTTTCTCTTTTTCTTTTTTCATTTTTTATTGATTATCTTATTTATTTACATTACAAATGTTATCTCCCTTCCCAGTTTCCCCTCCACAAGCTTCCTATCCCCTCCCCTTCCTCTATGAGGGTGCTCACCCACCCACTCCTGCCTCACCCCCCTAGCATTCCCCTACCCTAGGTCACCAAGCCTCCACAGAACCAAGATGCTCCCCTCCCAGAGATGCCAGATAAGGCAACCCTCTGCTACATATCCAGCTAGAGCCATGCGCCCCAAATCCCAGGAATCTTTGGTTGATGGTTTAGTCCCTGGGAGCTCTGGGGGGGTCTGGTTGATTGATATTGTTCTTCCTATAGGGTTGCAAACCCCTTCAGCTCCTACAGTGCTTTTTCTAACACTAAAGGAAATGCAACCTTCCTTCAAAGAAGAAGCTGAAAATTCCATCCAATGACTAAATGCAACCCAATGCTCAAAAGTTATAAATAATGATTGGGGGGGGGGACATTTGTAATTCAGGTACTTAATACACAAAAAATTATTTAAAACTGCCCCATTGCCCTGCTTTACTTCATAACATACCCTGTGCAATGACAGAGCAGAAACAAGATAGACATGGTGAGGTGAGACCTCCTTTCAGAAAGGGTAGTTAGAAAACAGAGATCCATAGAGCATTAGTGCAAAGGGATCTCAAATCCCGCTGGGAAGAACACTGTGCAACTATTCTGTCAATAAAGAAACAGCTGCCTGGCTGGCTTTGCTCTGTGGAAGTAACTCTTGTATTCTCTGCAGACCCAGATTTGCACAGTAGAAGGTACTTGTTTATTGCCACCAGGGCCACATCTAAGGTAAGTGTAGAACTTTGGTGCTCTGCTCAGGGTTGAATAATGAGCCGTTATAAGTTAGGGAAGGAAACAAAACAACTTCTCCACCAAATATAAAGGATTATTGAGCTGGTGACAATCGAGTGCAGAGCTCTTTGCCTTCTTTCTGTTTACCTGAAAGCAGGTGAGAAATACAGTAAAAAAGGAGGAAAAGGAGGAGGAGGTACCCATCACCACTCTTTTCCCATCTGAAGACCGAGTATTAATTGTTCACGATACTGCTTATTGACTCTGAGAAAATGGCCACAGAAGATCTGCAAGCATAATCCCTGTTGGCATTCTGTCTAAACTCCACCCCACAGTTATGCGCCTCCCCACAGTTGCTTGGCAAAAGCCAGGTGGGCCTGGCCCACTATAAAAGGGGCTGCTTGCCCCCTTCTCTCTCTCTTATCTCTTTCTCTTGCCTCTCTCTTACTTCCCTTACCTCTCCCGTTCCCTTCCCCCCTCTCTCCATGTGGTCATGGCCGGGCTCCACTCCTCTACTTCTCTACTCTCTCCCTCTCTCTGCCTTTCTCTGCCTCTACTACTCTCTTAACTCCCCTTCCCATGCCCTTAATAAACTCTATTTCTATACTATACCTTTGTGTGTGTCTGGTCCCTCAGGGGGAAGGAATGCCTGGGCTTGGGCCTACTGAGGCACACCCTTCCCCCACACCTACCTCCCCATAACCCCATATAACATATATCTCTATATATTTTTTTATAAACACAACAATCCCTTCCTTCAAACTCCCCTTCGCAGAGTCTTTCTAGGACCTTTTTCCTTCATCTGGTCACTTTCCTAAAATTTAGTTTGTTCTTGGTATGTTCCTATTCCATTAAAGAGGGCTCTTCTGCCAGCTATGTCCTGCACACATTAATAAGTCAACTTCCTTATGTCTTGTCCACCTGTCTTTTACTACAGAAGTCTGTGCAACATTTGGAACTTAAGTGTCCCCTAAAGATCCACATGCTAAAGAATTGGGTCCCAGTGTGGCACTGCTGGGAGATGATGTAACCCTTAGGAGGAGAGGTTGTGTGAGAGATCCTTAGGTCACTGGGGATATGCACATAAGGAAGGGTGTGGGACCTTGGGCCTTGACCTTTTTTGTTTTCAACAACATTCATTCTTTTTGCTTTCAACAGCAGTGTTCTACCACCTGCATCCACCATGTTGGGCTGCCTTCCAGAAGCCCAGAGCAATAGAACCAACCAACCATGGGCAGGAACTGATAAAACTATAACCAAATCAAACTTTTCTCTTGAGATCTCAATTTATTGCAGGAATTTGTTGGAGTGATGGAAAGATACCCAACAGTGTGTATCAGATACTAAATTATGAGGCATGAGGAATAAAAACATTTATCTTCTATCCAGCTTGTCACTTCATCAATACAATGCTCTCAAATTCTTAATAGATTCATTCTGCCATCTTTCCTGTCTGGTCCAGTATCCATTGCTCGGTCATGTTTCTTTAACCTGATTATTTTTCATCCTCTGAGTTCAACCTTGGCCTCTCTCTTTCATGTGCTTGAAGGCTGCCACATATAAACACTCTGACACAAAGCAACGTAAGAGAAGGCTTGTGATGGGGTTGATCTTGTGTGCTGTGCACTCAGATGCTGAGTTCTGTGCCCCAAGATCAGATTGCAGTCTGGACATGGGCATTGCATTGACCAATGTGCTGTAAAGAATGTTCTCCAATAATCTCTGATATAATAATAATAATAGGCTAGAGCCTGTGACTGGGCAGAAGAGAGAGAGAGGATGGATCATGAAAATGGACCATAAGCATGTGGCCAAGAGAAAATCAGCCTGAGAACACACATGGACCACAGCAAACAGAGAAACACTCAATTGACAAGTAACATGGGCCTATGGCTGGAAGGTAGGTTAGAATAGGTCAGAACCTGCTCTGTTTAGGCTTACAGCTTGTTAAAAAACAAAACAAAACAAACAAACAAAACAGGTTTCTGTGTTTTTTATTTGGGAGCTATACAGGCTAGAGTGGGGCAGAAACCCTCCATAAAATTACTTCCATAGGCTTGCTTTTAATAGTGCACAGCTCAAAGCACAGTCCATCATGATGAAGTCTGTACAGGAGCTTGGAGCCACGGGTCACACATTTGCAGTCAGCAGGAGCAAACAATGAGTCTTTATGCTCAGATCCCTCCCTTCAGTGTAGGACCCAGCCTGTGAATGGTGCCACCCACATCTTAGGGTGGGTCTTCCTAGCTCAACCCAATTAAAAACTCTCAGAGACATGCCCACAGGCCAGTCTAGTCTAGACAATCCCTCATTGAGACTCTCTCCCTAGGTAATTCAGATCCTGCCAAATTGGCAATTGCAATTAACCATCACACCCTAACTCTATCTAAAGTAATAAATTTGAGTAGGAAAGCCACACTCTTAATCTGATCTTTGCAAAAGACCCTACAATTTTTAGAAGTCTTAGCAGCACTTTAAGAAAAACTTGATGAGTTCAGAAATAGGTTGCCTTCCTGCCTCCTGAAGCTCTGAATCCCTGGGCTCACTTCAGTTTCTTCGTTTATAAATGGTTGCTTCTTGCCAGAGCTAACCTCTACTGGATTGTGGTAAAAATCTTCAAAAGAGAAGAACAAATACACTCATTCTCACATTCGGTTCTTGCCAGCCTCTTCCCTTGGGGCAGATAGTCAATCATCCAAATGAAGTCTTAACAAATATTCCACCATGTGTACAAACATCACTGGTTTCCAGCCTGAGCTATTTAGATTCTCACTGTTAAACTATTGCAGAGGGTAGATTCTCACTGTTACACTGTTGCCAGAGGGTACATTCTCACTGTTATACTGTTGCCAGAGGGTACATTCTCACTGTTACACTGTTGCCAGAGGGTACATTCTCACTGTTACACTGTTGCCAGAGGGTAGATTCTCTCACTGTTACAGTGTTGCCAGAGGGTAGATTCTCACTGTTACACTGTTTGCCAGAGGGTAGATTCTCTCACTGTTACAGTGCTGCCAGAGGTTATCTAGGGGGCATTCTGACTGTTACAATGTTGCAGAGGGTAGCAGAGAGTTTATACTATCCTACAAGTGGCATTTTAGCATAAGATTTATTTTAAGCTGAAAACTCAAAATTGAGAAGAAGCAGAAATGTGATAAGCACTCTGCCCTCTTGTTTCCTAAAACTAGGACATAAATGTTACAAAGACTCCATCCTTTCCCACCCACCCCCCAGTCTGGTTTGTTTTCCCTGTTGTGATAAACACTAAGACCAAAGCAATTTGGAGACTTGGGATTTTCTCCATCCTTGGTAAAAAGAACACAGGAGCTCGAGGAGCAAGAAGGAGAATGCATAGAGGAATGCTGCCTTCCCAGCTGCTTCCAGGCACATGCTCAGCAACCTTTTTTTATACAGCCCAGGCCCACTTGCCTGGAGACGACCACCCATGGTAGCCTGGGCTGCTACAGCAATTAGCAATCTAGAAAATGTCCTCTAGATAACCTCCACAGGCTAATCTAATGGAGTCAATTCCTTAAGAGAACTCCCTCTTCCCAGCTGTGTCAAGTTGCAACAAGATTAGCCTTCGAACCTCTCTATGAAGAACAGAAGGTAATGACCGCAGGTAACCTCAAACCCTTGTCATCTCAGAGTGTGAACTGTGAACTGTGATTTGTACAGCTCTCCAGGGCTACACTCTATCTATCCTCAGTAGGTTTACCTTCCCACTGCTATGATGCTAAAGACTGAGTCCTTCTTCTTTGTCTAGTCATGTCTATCTATAAAAAACTATATGAATATACATAATCATATGTCAATTAAATTCTTTGCCTCAACAAAATGTTATATAAGCTCAAATTCTAACCACTCCCTTGACTCAATAAGTACCATGTATTAGCCTGGTGCACATGTCGATGAGCTTCTGCTTGTTTATTTTTCATTAATCTCTCTTCTGTCAGTTTAATTTACAAGGCCTCAAGCACAGACCCTTAAACTATTAGAAAAAACAAAAACAACAACAACAACAAAAAACCCTTTTCTTCTCTTGCTTCAAACAATCCATAATTAGGTAACTATAGACCCCAAAATACAGAGGGCTGAAGAATAGATAAGGCTATTTCCATCACGAAGCAGTCCCTGTTACATAGGCAGGCTACTCTACCTGGCTATTTGTGGGGCTGGATTCTGTAGTCTTCTGATATCAGAACTTTGTTGTTTCCTGCTTCATAAAGCTGAGTCAGGACTAGAGGTTGATAACATCATCCGAGGAGGGGAAAGAGGATACCTGGTACTATCAGACCCAATTCTCTTCCATTCACACCCAGCTTGCAAAGCCATGAAGCCGTGGTTACAGTGAAGAAGTTCTGCTGTAATTGATGGAGTGAGAGGCTAGCAACAAGTGGAAAATTTCTAGTAAGAAGTCTTTCCTCCTTTCCCCTAAGCTGTAAACCAGACTCTTCCTACATGTAGATAAAGGTTACCTGGACTGATTCCTTAGCTGCCCTTCCATGGAGGGCAAAGTTTGGTTGAATCCAGATATAGCACTTGATGAAAGCAACCAATAGTCATCAAGAAACTTGATCCCTGGCCCACGAAACATGTCAGCAGTGAGCACACGTGCTGTAGAAGGTGGCATGGGAAACACCACGGCTGTCTTTCTGTATTAGAAGTCTATGAGACCTGCCTGCAATGGCTTTGACTCACCAACGGAAAGGCTGATGCTTCCCCAGTACTGGTTTAGAATGGGACTCACCCAAGGTTTCACCTCCTCGGATTGCCACTTTATGACTCCCGTAATCACAATAAAAAGGTGCACCTAAAACAATAATCTCTAAAGAATAAAATTTCCCAAGGAATCATATACTGGGGAAGAAAAAAGCTAAAACCCTGGGACCAAAGGAGGGGCTTGGTCAAATTTCTGAGAGCTTAATTCACTGATACAGCAACTTGTGCATGTGGCGTGACTCTTGTTGCATCTGTTCTATGACATTGCAATGTTGCTTTAGGAAAAGAGGAGAAAAGTAGGAGACTCTCTAGTTTGGTCAAGCTGTAAACAAATCAATTTTCTTTTACCAGTTTCTGTTTCCTAATTGTTTTGAAACACAGACACATTAAACCCATGAGTTCAGGCCCTAACTTACTTACAACAGCGGTGCACGCCTGGTGCTTCCTTGGTGCTACAGCCAACCAAGACTTAGCCCAAAGAGGAGCTGCTTCCTACCCTGTCTTGCTAAATTTCTTTGAGTGTGCAGGGAAGACATGAATACTTATGTGCCTCCCTTCTGGAATTTGTACCCATGAATGCTATACTGCCAGCTGAATCGAGTGTGCTTCTTAATAATATATTCCCAAGGTGTTTTTATTTAAATATTAGAGGAAAATGGAGCACATAGAAGCTAGGAGGATGTTAATCACGTAGGAGACCAAAGTGAGGATTTTGTCAAATTCTAGGGGAAACTAGATGAGCCTTTCCTGTGCTAAAGCCTAACAATGAAAAGAAATAATAAATAAATAAATCTTTTGTGTTAATCAGATTCTGTTACTACATCAAAATACTTGAGATAAACAACTTAAAAGGGATCAAAGGTTTATGGTAGAGCACAGTTTTCTATTTTGCTTCCCCTTTTAAAGCTCAGATCATCAAGAGTTAGCACATACCTGCTGAGTCATTTCTGCACTTTCAGGCCATGGTTACTTAATGCTGTCGTTTGGAGGCTGTGGACATATAGTGGCTCATGACAAGAATAAGTGGCAGGAAAATCCTATCTACCTTATAGAGGCCAGGACGCAGACAAACAGAGAGGATAGGGCTGGATTTTCAATGTGTCCTTGAAGGATGTTCCCCTCATAACTTTCTCAAACTAGGCCCCACCTCCTAAAGGTTACACCCCCCTCAATAGTACCAGAGTCTGGAGACCAAACTTTCAATACATGGCTCGCTTCGGGGACACCTGAAATCCGAACCGCATCATGTTTCACGTCCACAGCACGCGTTGACACCTGAAAGCAGTAGCATGTGATTGCAGCTTTGCTGTTCAAAGTACCAGCAAGCTTTTTGGGTGCACATTATCAGTCCTACATTCGAACAGGCTTTTTGGAATGGTCTTAGTTTGGGGTTTCAAATTCACATCCCCCTATAGAGTACCATCAGGTTTCTTGTATTCTACTGAGGCCCATCCTGCCCTGCTGGTGACCAGCAACCCTGGGAAAGACCTTATGTTATCCTTGTGCCTGAAAAGCATTTTGTTATTCTGATGCATGAAGGCCCTGGGAGATGACGCTTGCCCATCTACTAGCTAGTGAGCATTCTTCCTTCTCCTGTGTGGCTCATAGTGAATGACAAAATCTTATTTTAAATTCTGAATCAGTTGCTTAATTTCTGTCAAACTGCTGATTGCTAATCATGTCCCTTTGCGAATCTCTCTGGCCGATGGAGACGTCAAACACCCGCCGTCCCTTCTCCATCAAATTCTATGAGACACCTGAGCCATCTGCACAAAAAAAATCGGAGCAAATGGAAGAAGAGAAGCTTTTGCTTAGAAAGTGGAGCATGAATATGCAATCGACACATTCATTATAAAATGCCGTGGTAAAGAATGAGTGAGACAGAAGCCACGGGAGCCCAGACAACAAGCACATAGCAAGCCGGAGAGATGGAACAGATGGACAGAAGGCATTCTTGCCATTTTTCTCCATTTATCTCCACTCCATATCATTCTGAAAATGGTTCTCAACCAAGATGATAGGGAGGCAGCTCAGCCATGGAAAGGGTATCTAACATACAACCCCTGCATTCAGTCTCTAACTTTAGGGTTGTTTTGTTTTGTTTTGTCTGTGTGTGTCTGTCTGTGTGTGTGTGTGTGTGTGTCTGTGTGTGTCTGTGTGTGCTCCTTCTTTTGTATTGGCTGGTGTGGAGTTACTTATTTTCTGTGTTTTCATGAGTGTAGCTAACCTCCTTGGGTTAGTTTTCCTTTCAGCACCTTCTGTAGGGCTAGATTTGTAGATATTGTTTAAATGTGACTTTATCATGGAATATCTTATTTTCTCCACTTATGGTTACTAAAAGTTTTCCTGGGTAAAACAGACTATACTTACTGGCTCCTGAGGTCGCTAAGAGCCGCAGCACATCTGTCCAGGCCCGTCTGGGTTTTAAATTCTTCAGTGAGAAGTCAGGTGTAATTCTAATAGGTCTGCATTTATGTGTTACTTGGTCTTTTTCCCATACAGTTTTATTTATATTCTTTCTTTGTTCTATATGTGTAGTATTTTGATTTTTTTTTTTCTTTTGGTGTTCTGTAAGCTTGTTGCGAATATTTTCTGAGCCTTGCTGGAATCTTCTCTGTCTTCTATCCCTATTGTTCTTACATTTGGTCTTTTCATAGTGTCCCAGATATCCTGGATGTTTTGTGTCAGAAATTTTTAAAAATTTAACTTTTTTCTTGACTGATATATCCATTTCTTCTATCATATCTTCAATGCCTGAGATTCTCTCTTCCTTCTCTTGTATTCTGTTGGTGAGGCTTGCCTTGGTGGTTCCTGTTCAAATTCCTAAATGTTTCATTTCCTGACTTTCCTCGGTTTGTGATTTCTTTATTGTTTCTCTTTCCATTTTCAAGGCTAGAAGAGTTTTATTCATTTCATTCAACTACTTGTTTGCTTGTTTGTTTTTAGCTCTCTTTAAGAGACTTATTCATGTTCTCCAATTATGTGTTTTCTTGCATTTCTTTAAGGGATTTATTAATTTCCTCTTTAAGAACACCTAATTACCTTCATAGAGTTGGTTTTTAAAACCTTTTCCTTGTGTGGTGATTGTGTTGGAATATTTGAAGCTGTTGAGGTTTGGTCTTTTGCTTGTATTGTAATGCTAACACTGGCCCCAAGGCCTGGTTGCCCCCAGGGAGGAGAGAATCCACACATAGACCCAATTGATGCTTTGTGACCTTGACATACAAGTTATAATTTGGGGTTATTGCTGGAGAAATGGATTCTAATAGCATAGAGGGTAGATATCTGCGAACTCAGGTGCTGATTAAGGCTTATTTTAAAAATAAAAGTTTTGTATCTTTTGTCTGGGAACTGAATGATCAAATGCAGGGTAGAAACCCCAATTTGAGATTAAACATTTACTGTAACACAGAGCTGGGCTCTGTGTTGGCACATTGCCCAGGCTGTTACTGTGTTCTTATGTTGGCATCTAAGCATTCGGGTTTGGGGTGATTACCAGAGTAGGTGCTTATTTATGAGTTTATCTTTGTGGGGTGGTTGTTTTGTTCTGTGGTTTCTGTTTTCTCTCTTCATTTTCAGAGTGTGTTGGCTGTGTGTTGCCTCTTTGTAGGGCTGCTTGCCCCGTGTGTTCATGGGAAATACTTGCTGGTGTTGGAGGCTGGGGGAAGGTGAGACCATAGAGGGACATTCTGTGGGACCCACAGGAGGTATGGACAGAGGGAAAGGGGGACCACAGCTGCTGCTGTGCTGCAGCACTATGGATGACCCTAAGGATTGTGTCTGAGGAAACAGAGGTGGAGCAGGACCACAGGCAACGGGCTCTCTCCACATTATTTTTAATTTTTTTTTTTTTTTTTTTTGTCTTAACTAAGAGTGAACATTCTATATAAAGAAGCAGTTCAAGTTTCAGCTTAAGGCTGAAAGTAATAAATTATTTTAGTAGCTATTTATTCTATAATAGTGACTCATTACCATTTTACTTTCTGAAGCTGAAGAAATGGCTCAGTGGTTAAGAACACTTGTTGCTCTTGTAGAGGACACAGATTTGGAAAACAGCACCCACACAACAGCTCACAACCATCCATAACTCCAGTTCCAGAGGGTCCAACACTCGCTTCCCACATCTGAGGGCCCTGGGCAGGAAAACATAAGCTACACATGGATAAATGCAGGCAAAACACTCAAACACACAAAAATAAATAAATAAATAAATAAATAAATAAATAAATAAATAAATAAATAAATAAACATAGGAAAGAGATTTTAAGCTAAAATTAGATTTTGTTTTTTAAACAAAGATCATACATTTCTAAGAAGTGGATCTGGGGAGGTGTATTTTACCCAATACAGTGTTTTCCTAGCATGCAGAAAACCTGGGGTTTTATCTCAGTGGCAGGGAAGGATTTAAAGTCCTTTTTTTTTTCTTTGTGAGAATAGTAAGTCTGTCTATTTGCCATCTGGTCCAAGAGGAATGCTATGAGTGTCTGTGTATGTAATAAATCAATAATGCCTTAACCCAGTGCTGGTATTCAGAGATCTTGCCATCACTTCAGGCTAACCCAGATATCCCACCCCAACCCATCTGACTTTTAAAAACACAGTTTCACAGTGTAACTCCAGCTGACCTGGATCTTACTTTGTAGTCCCTAGGCTGTCTCTCAAAGTTTTGACAGTCCATCTGCCTCTGCGTCCAAGGACCGGGGTTAGAGGTATACCACCAGCCCTAAGACCACATCTTAGCTTTTCAATCAAGCAGGAGACAGACCATGTTCATCCCTTCGAGGTTTAGAAAGATGACATATCTGTGTGCACAGTGCTCAGCATTCATCTGCTGTGCTCACAGGGACCAGATGGCTGCCTTCTCTCTAGCACTCCCATCCTGAGGAGGACAGCATGTGAAGCTGGCGACATTTGATGAGTTCTTCAGAACTCCGAAGTGAAGGCCCTTCGTTCACTTTCCTTAAAAAAAAAAAAAAAAAAAGCACACTCTATATATGGCTCCTAAGATGAACAATTACATAATTGGGGAACCTTAGAGGCAAAGAACACTCACCACATTTTCCAGGGGTGTCTTAAGATATTTCCAGAAAGCTATCCGTACCAACAAATGGCATTTGAGGCCTCCTACACAAACCAGAGAGACGAAGCCTCATTCCCTTCAGGATTAGAGCCTACATTTTCCTCATCTTGAGAAAAATTTTCCACATCCAAGAGTAAAGTGAGGTGAGCAGAAAGAAGCCAGAGCCTCTATGCTGCCCTGGTACCCCTGGCATCAGGCTAGCTCCTCTCCTAAAGTGTGAAATTATTTTTTTAAAGGTGAGTCAAACTTTCACTGCTCAAGTCAGAATCCCCAGGTTCTTACAAACCATCCCATCATCTTGAGATCAATGTCAAGTCTAGAGGCAACAGATGACTTTAATAATTCAGCCATAAAAAGATCAGCAGTCCACATCCTGCCGAGCCTGCTCCACCTCTGTGGGGTATCTGGGGAAGGTCATGTGGGGGTCCTCAGTGTCTCCTCATCATCCCTCCCCAACACTTTGAAGTTTTGATCTTCTGTCAATGTGAAAACTTATCTGGATGATAAGTAAAATTTTTAAATAGCCTCTCTCTCTTTTTTTCACTTTAAAAGAGCTATTTGTAGAATAAGTCATAAAGAACTCCTACATGGTGATTGGAGAGCCACACTGCTCTCTCTCTCTCTCTCTCTCTCTCTCTCTCTCTCTCTCTCTCTCTCTCTGTGTGTGTGTGTGTCTGTGTGTGTGTGTGTGTGTGAGAGAGAGAGAGAGAGAGAGAGAGAGAGAGAGAGAGAGAGATGTTTCATTTTGTCCTTTCCATTTTACCTAGAAAATCCAGGTCTTATGTCAAATAGCTATTTCCCTTCACCCCAGTATTAACTCTGGAAATTTTAGATGGCATTGTGGGGTTGAACCGTAGTGAAAATAGATGAAAAAATAAGAATCCTCAGTAAAACCACTCAGTATGTCCTTAGTTAATTCCACATTCATTCTGCACATCCACCACCTACATGTCCTCAAGAGAAAATGTGTGTGGCTTCATCTACTCATCATGCAGAAACCATTTTCAGCTCCTGCTATGCCCCATATACCAGCAACAGGGGCTTCTCTCAAGCAGCTTCTCCCACAAGTGCAGGCAGGCAAGCATTTTTATATCCTTGTACAGAAAAGGTATTATTATTTATCTTGTAGCTATTTCATCCAGGTTGAAATATCCCCCTTGTGGATGGAGACAAAAAGAGAGAAAGTTTTAAGAACTCATGGAAGTTGCAAGTCCCCTCTCTGAGGGGTGTAGAAGCAATAAGCAATTGTTGAGGAAGAGGGAACTCTTCGGTAGAACTGCCTTCAAGCTGTGCGGGGAGCTCTAGTGGTGCTATGTTCCTGGGTTGTCACTCACACTTCAGTGATGCAGCTGTCTTTGTGCTGCCCATGCTTCAGTAAGGAATACCCATAAGCTCATTGATTCACGATGATGTGCTTAACAGAATTGTCTCTTTAGGTCTGCCTACCTGTGGAATATTTGCTTTTCCATGCCTCTCCAAGGCAACTCATATTACGTCATTGGCACATGAACAGGAATCAAAGCCAAAGATGAGTTGGTGAAGAACAGTTACATTGATTGCAAAGGATGCTAAGATATGCTGCTGAGCTGATGTGACTGAGTGGGAAGCATCTGAGTGGAAGGGGGACAATCCCCAGATGACTACCTTTCCCAATGCATTATGGGGTTCTGTGTCTCCTTGCTGCAGTGGGGGTTGCATACTCCAATACCCCCTGCCCCTGCTATGGGTAATAAGACACATAAGCAAGGCTGAGATGTCTATGAATGAAGCTAATCCCTGGATACCCATCTTCCTCTGCATAATATTCTTCCTTCATGAATGGAGTCCACAGGAACATACTCAAAACAGCTGGTGGACTGGGAATATATACCAATTCCCACCAAAGCAGAATAGATGGATGGATGGATGGATGGATGGATGGATGGATGGATGGATGGATAGATATAGAGATATATATATATATAAAGATAAAAAAACAGATCACAAGCAGGCAGATAGCAGTGGTTCTTTGACTTTGAGGCTTATCTGTCTGCAGTAAGAGCTTGTCTGTATAAGGAGGGGTTAGTTACAATGAGGAGAAGACATGTATACGTAATCCTCCACATCAGCCTCTGGTTTTGTTGGTTTGTTTGTTTTCAGGAAAAATAGAAAGAAAAAAAAAGACATGGTATCTCTGTGTTACCATTTTTTATGGCTGGGAGAATGCAAAGAGAAATAGTACAAATTAGGTCTGTGCTAATTTTCCTTTCTTGGGATCCAAAAAACTGAAACCTGTAAAGGTTATACTTGCTAGCTTGATAGGATGTAGAATCTCCTTGGAAACCAGCCTATGTTTCTAAGGGTTTTGTTGTTGTTGTTGGTTGGTTGGTTTTTATTTTTGTTTGTTTGGTTGTTGTTGTTTGGGTTTTTTGGATTAGGTTGATTGAGATGGGAAGACCTACCTTATACCACTGAATAAGGTGAGACTCTAGACTATACAAAAAGGAGAAAGCAAGGTGAGTCCTACCATTCTCCATTCTTTACTTCCTGACTGTGGATTTAATGTGACCAACCCCCTTTCCTTCCTGTTGTACTCCGGCTGCACTGCCTTCCTGCTGCACTGCCTTTTTTCTGTACCTCCTGCTGCACTGCCTTCCTGCTGCACTGCCTTCCTGCTGCACTGCCTTCCTGCTGTACTACCTTTCTTCTGTACTTCCTGCTGCTCTGCCTTCCTGTTGCACTGCCTTCCTGCTGTACTTCCTGCTGCACTGCCTTCCTGCTGCACTGCCTTCCTGCTGTACTTCCAGCTGCACTGCCATCCTGCTGTACTTCCTGCTGCACTGCCATCCTACTGTACTTCCAGCTGCACTGCCTTCCTGCTGTACTTCCAGCTGCACTGCCTTCCTGCTGTACTTCCTGCTGCACTGCCATCCTGCTGTACTTCCTGCTGCACTGCCATCCTGCTGTACTTCCTGCTGTACTGCCTTCCTGCTGTACTTCCTGCTGCACTGCCTTCCTGCTGTACTTCCTGCTGCACTGCCTTCCTGCTGTACTTCCTGCTGCATTGCCTCCCTGCTGTACTTCCTGCTGCACTGCCTTCCTGCTGTATTTCCTGCTGCACTGCCTTCCTGCTGCACTGCCTTCCTGCTGTACTTCCTGCTGCACTGCCATCCTGCTGCACTGCCTTCCTACTGCACTGCCTTCCTGCTGTACTTCCTGCTGCACTACCTCCCTGCTGTACTTCCTGCTGCACTGCCTTCCTGCTGTACTTCCTGATGCACTGCCTCTCTGTTGTACCGCCTTTTCTGTCATGATGGACTCCAACATTCCAAATAACATAAATGAAATAGGATTTTTCTCCCTTCTTTTGTCAGGTATTTTTGTCACAATGATTAGGAAAACAATGCATATAGAACCCATGCAAATTTAATGGAAGGGAAAAAGAGATTCACAAATTCACAGTGCAGATAGGGACCTGAATAATGGCCCAGCACAGTGGGGAGTGGCAGAGAGAAATGCACTCCTGGAAGCCATAATGTTGTTAAATAAAAAATCCCAATGTCAGATGTGGGTTACCACTTGACATATTTTTGGAGAAGCAGTCAACTTCTATGCTCACTGCTGTGGTTGCATGCCAGAACTAGATGATAAATCACTATTGCTGTGAATATCACAATTCCTGGCTTCTGGACCTTGAGAAATTGGGCTAAGAATGAACTTCTCCCTGCTGTTTGTCTTTTGTTATGCCAGAGGTCTATGCAGGACGCTGCACGATAATCATTACCAACTGTTCTGCCAGGTTATAAATTCTTTGCACACATATCCAACATATTGAACAAAATATACTAACTGACACAGTAGTGGCACAGCTATTATGGATGCAAAAACTGCTTTCTGATTCAGGCCTACTCCACAGTAGCATTCAGGCTTGCTACTATAAGCAAGAACTTGTACTTGGGGAGGTCACAGGACTCAGTGGGGATGTCACTGCTATTGTCTGGTCCAATGGATATGATGTACTTGTCAAACTGCTTTTTAAAGGGCATTTTTGTTTCTGCCCATTGATTTCTGTGGCTGTGAGCTTCAATCATGGGGGAAAAACCTTCTTTTTGACAGTAGGCAATGATTACTGTAGCTAATGGAAACTTACAAGTATTACAAGAAACTTACAGGACTCATGAAGCTCCTTCCCAAGCATATATAAGTGTAAACAATTATTGAAAGAGAAAACTGTTCACTGGCTCTGCCATCAAGGTGAGCAGGAACTCTAATGATGAAAACATGATTGTTAAGATGTACTTTTTGGAGATTCATCTACCTCTGAGTCACCATATTCCTGCAAGTAGCTCCTGTAAACTAATTGGTTCACCAAGCTAGACTTGCCCTGGAATCAAGGCAGTCTGTTGTCAATGCCTTACTTGGGGTGAGTAGATGTTTGTGCTTCTCTCCCGAGGAAAAGACATGAAGCATTATTCATAATTGATTTTTAAAGATTTGGAGTTAGATACCAAAGATATGCAATAATAGGCCATCATCATTCTGCATTGGGACGGTATGTCCAGAACTCAACTATGTGATTAATCACAGTAAAACTATGGAAAGGAAAGCATTCAGGATAAGATTTAGAGACAAAGTACCTGCCAAAATTTTGTATAGAGTATTTAGGAAGTCTCTCTGAAGAAGAGACTTCTTTTAAAGAAAGACAAGAAATTTGTTTCAAAGAGTACTAGAAAGATTTAGAGGAGGTGTTCGTGAGTGAAGGAAGAGCGATCACAGAGGTGCTGAGTGTGAGTGCCTTTGCCAAGCTTAAGAAATCAGAAGGCCAAATAGAGAAAGAAATAAAATAATAATAATAACAAGAAAGAAAGAGGAAGGCTAGTGTGCTGGCTACAAAGTGAGTGAGGCAGTTTGAAGAATGTAACTAACTTTCTTGGGGACTGCCCCAGCTCCCAAATAAGGATATGAAGACTTATTATATTTATTATAAGCTTTGGGCACTACAGATGGGCAGATTCTCAGCTATTCTAACCCAACAATCCTGGCCTGGCCTACATCCTGCTACGTGGCCCCATTACCTGTCCGTGACCAAATTATCCGAGTGCGCGTATATATATATATATATGTATGTGTGTGTGTATATATATATATATATACACATACCAAAGCAGTACCTTGTACATTGGTCAGCCATAGTTTATTAAACCTGGGAATGATATTCCCGTTAGCAGTCAAGTAGCCATAGAGGATGGGCAGTCAGGTGGATTTTGAGTTCCAAGGTGTTTCCTAAGTTGAGTAAATGAACCTGGGTATTTTGTTGTTGTTATTGCTGGGATTTTGTGTTTTGTTTCATCTTGTTTTGTTTTTGTTTGTGTGTTTGCATAGATGTGGTCTTTAAAGCCCTAGAGCTAAGTGAGCTTACATAGGAGAAACTAGTGTAGGGTGGGCAGTCTGAAGCCTATGAGTCCTCTAACATTTAGAGCAGACAAACAGGGGAAGAGTTGACCAAAAGAGGCTGAGAGAGAGTCACCCCAGAGAGGAAAAACAAACTGGGAAAACAGAGCCCCAGAAAACAAATGATCAGTGTCTAAAATAAAAACAAGCAGGCAGATCCAGTGTTGATAAAAGCTCAAAGGTGAAGTAGACATTAGAAGATGTGTCAATATCTCTGCTGGTGCTGAGTTGGGATCGAAGCCTTTGGAGAGAGACTGTGCCTGCAACTTCCGTGACCACTCAAGTCCAAGCCTTCAAGGGCATCCTGCATCACTCTGATTCCTGATTCTCCCTCCCCCTCCCCCTATTTGTGTCATGTCCTCATATCAATGAGCCCTTGAGCCCATCTTGGGTCTGTGAAGCAGTCTCTCATGTCAAGAGTGCCACATTGCAGAGCACAATCTCTCAATGGTCACACAGGTTGTAGGCTGAGGGGGTTTATTCTGGTGGTATCCTGCGGGGACAGGGATAAGCAGTTCTAATTAGAGCCTCCGTTGGGAACTATGTTAGCTCATTGTAGTAAGTGGAAAGGGAAGGGGGCAGCTTGTGAGAGGTCTGAGAAGGTTGTGGTGCTGGCTTGAGGCTCCCTGAGAGTGAAATTTGGACTAAGAAGAGGGGTGTATTTACTCTCCACATCCATATCTCAGCCTTGCTGTAAGCTGTAAAGTAAATATAGAGGAAAAACAGCCTGTTACTTGGAACAAACCATGATTTCACTTGAGTAAAATAACACAGAACCATGATATCAGCGCCAATCCTTAGCAACGAATACAGGCAAGAAAAGAGAGGAGAAGAATACAAAAGAGAAGAGTCAGGAACGTGGCTAGGAAAGAAAGGAGGATGGGACATCGCTAAGAGGGTCGAGTAAGACAGGAAGGGGTCGTGTGGAGGACCTAAAAAGACCTGTGACATACAATCCTAGACCCAGGGACTTTATCTACATGGCTCACAGGCCAGACTCTGTGTTGTCTCGCTGAATGCTGAGTCATGGTGGACGCGAACAGCTCATCTCACAAGTACTTGGACTAAACCTGCTTCCCAGCATGCTCTGCCTGAGGAGCTGGGCTGGCTGATGCCTATGACCAAATATCCTGAGAGATTACATGCCTGCCTCAGAAATGCTCTCAGAGGGTGAACGGTAGCAACTTTGGAGCATCCAAATGCAGCTCTTTCCTCCAGCCTGTTTTTCAAGGAGCCAAGGAGTAGAAATTTCAAGCAGTTCTTAAGAACAAGTGCAGCCAGTGTCCACCAAGAGCCCTGTGAGATGTGTGATAGCCAGGGTTAGGGAAAAGGAGGCCAGTGGTTGTGTGAACCACCCCAGGAAGGTTCTTCCTGCATCAAAGTCCACAGGGTGAACTTGACTGTGATTCGGAAGGGCTGTTTAGCACTGGAGAGCATCTCTGCAGGAAATATTATCTCCATCTGCAAAGACTGAAAAAAGCCTGTGAGAGGCTGCACTAGTCAGTCTAATTTTAGAATTGCATTCTACACAGTTCAGAGGGAAAAATTGACACTTGCTAAATTAATTCAAATTGGTTTGACTGCAAACAGAATTTAATTCCCACAGGGAATCAGGCAATTCCATCTCCAGCAGAAAGGAGAATCTAAGTCTGCCTGAGAGTAAGCCCTTGAAGTCACAGCCATCTGCCTTGTCTCCAACCTCAGGATGTCATGTCACAGCAAGCTTGTTCCCCACTGGCAAGACAGCCCCCATGAAGCTTAAGGGTAGGATATCCAGCACCGTGCTCCAGGCATGGAAGTCATCCTGCACTGCCAGTGCCTTCGTTCCACTAAGGATAGGCCTTTAAAAGTGGAAAATGTCCCAACACGCTGGCTCTCTTGCTAGTTTTGAGTAGTGTCACTTTTCCTTTGCTCCTTGTGGCTCTAAACTTAGCCTGCATGAGTCACCAGCTAGGAGGGCTTGGGCTTCTCATATCTCTGCAGCAGTAACACACTTCTGTCTTTGTGTTGCTATATGGGTTAAAACTTTCAAAGCATCTAAATGACTCTCCCTTTCCAGCTGAGCACCATGTGTGTGATATGTCTGTCTATGTGATATGTCCGTGTGTGTGCACAAATGTGTGTGCGATATGTCTGTATGCATATGTGGGTGAATACAAGCAGATATGTACTATATGTGTCGGTTAAAAGACCACCTCGTGTTTTGGTCCTTGCATGTCACCTTGTTTGAGAGTGGGTCTCTCTTTGTTGTTGCTTTGGTGTCCACCAAGTAGCTGCCTGACATTGGACGCTCCTAGCTCTGCCCCCATCTCACCTTTGCAGCATCGGGATTTCAGATATTCAGTCCAATGCCTGACTTTTACCTACATTCTGGAGATCCAAAGTCAGGTCTTCACACTTCCAGGGACAGTGATTTACCCTGAGCCATCTCCCTAGTCGTGAACTGACTGTTTTAAAAGAGAAATATTTGATATTTGCTACTATAATTCAGATCTTGATTATTCCCCCCAAATTGGTAGCCCATGTCTCAAATCCCAGCCTTCAGGAAGCTGAGCAGACAGACTGCTATAAGTTAGAAGCCAGCCTACGCTACGTAGCAAAACCCTGTCTTAAAACAAGAGAATAAAAAGATTATTAAACTCTGCATTTCAAGACTTGTTCCCCAACCTGCAGCTATATTGGGAGGTTAGGGAACCTTTAGGAGATAAAACCTAATGAGAGGAAGTTAGGCCACTGGGTGTGGAACCTTGCAAGGGATGTTGGAACCTTATCTCCCCATTTGCCATCGATAGATGCATCCGATCCCCTTGAACTGCAGTTAGGAATGTTGATGAGCTACAATGGGAGTTCTGGGAATTGAACCTGGGTCCTCTGCTAAAGCAACAAGTACTCTTTATCATTGAGTCATCTCTCCTGCCCCAGCTTCTAGTTTTAAATCTAAATTCATCTTTCCTGTACCTTCACTTTACTCTATGAGTCATGTTCCTCGGTCCTACATTTATTGCCATCTTTATCACCCTGTTCCCTTGAAAACGTCTAAATCAGAGGAAGGAAAGCCTGCAGTGACACTAGAAAGTAAAAATCATACTACCATCCTCCCTTCCATTGTTTATTCCATGAGGAAGTCGGGCCACCTCAGTAGCTTCCCTGAGGGTTACCATGTGCTCTGGTGGCTCACAGCATGAGGACTTAAAAAAGAGAATTTTGTCCAAATTAACCCAAGAATTTTGAGCAGAGGCTAATTTCCTACCAACTGCGCCATCATCAACTCTCCAGAAGCACTTGGATCGAAGAGAGACCTTCCCATTCATGGCTAACAGCCCAGGTTCTAATGGAAGTCCTGCCTGGGTTCTGAGTGGCATGGAGTCAGGATAGTTTAACATGATGGCTAGTAGCCAAGAGAGAATGCAGCCTGTAAGGCAAAGCCAAGCTGAGAGTGTCTTCTCCCTCCTTTGTTGAAAGGTTTCGGAAGAATGCACAGGCCTCAAAAAGGTGCAGCAGTACCTCAGTGTTCTTTTCTAGAGTATAGGTCCCCAGGTACTCACGAATCCCCTATTCTTCTTGTGCCCTTGTAGAACGTCTCTCAAATGCTAGGACAGATCATGTGACTCATCTCAGGGTCCACCCAGGACACCTTCTCTTGTCCTCTAGTCTGCTTTCCCTGGGGTCAAAATGGCGGCTCAAGTCCAAGAACATTCCTGAAAGCCAAAGTCTTTCTCCAGAACTCTACAGTTGACTTTCTCATTTTCCCATCTATAAAAAGAAGTTTCAATTGACAGGAAGTAGTGTTCTTTTTGTCTCACTCATGTCTCCAGAGGGAAATTTAGCTTCTTGTCCCTCAACAAGCCAAGCTGCCTGGGGAATCCATCTGCTTGCCTTCCTGTGGTTGCCTGATAGTCTCTCTTGGAAACTGGATGTTCTGGTCATGAATGCCATGACATCTTTAGAACCCAGTGACCCTTTTAAGTACCCCAAATCACTAAGAATTTCCCAGAGGTATCTCTAATTAGAAATCTTCTTTTAACTAAATTAGACACAAGGCCCAGACATACTAGCAGATGGTTTTGCTCCTTCCAGATGCTAGAGCTTCAAGAGAGAAAATATGTTTCGGCATTTCATAACTGCTGTTAACTTATTGTGGTGTATTGGTTTCCTATTGCTGCTGTAACAAAGTATCACAAATGCTCTGACAGCACAAATTCATTCCAGCACTTCTGGAGGTCCAAATGGTAAGGCAGTTTTGTTTGTTTGTTTGTTTGTTGTTTTTTCGAGACAGGGTTTCTCTGTGTAGCCCTGGCTGTCCTGGAACTCACTCTGTAGACCAGGCCTCGAACTCAGAAATCCGCCTGCCTCTGCCTCCCGAGTGCTGGGATTAAAGGCGTGCGCCACTACCACCTGGCGGTAAGGTAGTTTTTATTCTAATTGGATTTATTGATTTTATTTAATGTAGAGTGTTTTGCCTGCATGTATGTACATGTACCTTATATGTGCTTGTGACCCTTCAAGGTCTGAATAGGGCATCAGATACCTTGGAACTGGAGCTACAGGTGGTTGTAAACCACCATGAAGGTGCTGAGAATCAAACCCAGGAGTAACAGGTGCTCCTAAGTGCTGAGCCACCTCTCCATCCTCCAGTAAAGTGGTATTTATATCATGGCTTGTTCTTTCCAGACAGTAGTGAAAGGGCTTGCTCCCTGACCTTTCCACCTGGCTATGTTGTTTCAAACTGTTTCTATCCTTTTTTTGTTTTGTTTTGTTTTGTTTTGGTTTGGTTTGGTTTGGTTTTTCATGACAGGGTTTCTTTGTGTAGCCCTGGCTGTCCTGGAACTCACTCTGTAGACCAGGCTGGCCTCGAACTCAAAAATCCACCTGCCTCTGCCTCCCGAGTGCTGGGATGAAAGGCGTGCGCCACCGCTGCCCGGCGATGTTTCTATCCTTATTTCAGCCTCTTTCCTCTTTGACCCTCTCATCTCCATTTTATAAATACCATCACAGCCACCCTTGGAATCCACAAAGACAACGAGTATAACCTCTCCATCCCAATGTCACGTACTGAGTCACGTTCATCAGGGTCACTTGCCATATAAAGTTACAGTTTTGAATCCTGGGAATAAAGAAACCCATATCTTGGGATGGAGAACCTGGCAGGGAGGACAGAGTTAACTATTACAGCTTAGTACTCATGACTTTAATTCATTTTAAATAATTGGACCAGTCTATCACTCTTTTGAAATTTTATTTTATATACATAGACAGCACAATATGGGCCAATGACAAAATACACATTTTAGTCTGGCATCCTGTTCTATTTTTATTGCTGATTTGAAACTCTGTACTTTGCCCTGACTTCCTCAATTCCACTTGTCTTCTAACATTGGCACAACCCTAGTTATGGCCAGTTGATCAAATTCTCAGAAAACAACTTGTACTAATCAGAACTCTCTGGGTTGTCAGAGTAACCTGTCTTAACTGGCTTAGATGTTTTAAAATTCTTGCTCACAGAACAAATGAAAGCAAACACTTAATTGCATCCTCAGGGATTCCTTACCAGCTTCAGTCCTTCGGCTTTCCCTGACTTCTGTGTTGGGTTTTCTTTTTTGAGCTGGAAGCTACTAGAAAAATCTGGTATTCTAATGAATCAATGGATTTAGAAGCCTTAGTTGAAGATAAAAATACCTCCTTCCCTGAAGTTCCAACAAGATCATAGGGAGGCTTCTTCTTGACCCACTGGGCAGTGATGGTACAACCTAGCTGAGCTGTACTTCTGGAACCAAGTGTGAGCATTAAATAAAGGGGTAATTAGCAGATGTGTGTGCTGGTCAACAAAACCAACACATCCGCTCTGCTCTCAGGCCCCAGACTGTACACTTTACGTGGAACGTATACCAAGTATCTGTTTCTGATGGCCGGTGTTTTCCCTTCGTAAAGCTAGACGTTCCCTTTATCCTGGAGCTACACAATGCTAATTGGTTCTTTTTGGATTTTCAAGATAACATGGAAATGGAGAAATGATCTTTTCTCAAGCCTAGGACTGGATCATAAAAGAACTGTTTGTTTATTAAATGACTTGGGTACTCTGGAAGTAAGAAAACCACACACAAAAGTCTTGACTCAGATAAGAAAAGTCTGACTAAATCTGTTTAACTGGAGGAAATGGAAGAGATAACAAGGGTTGGACTGTCAAAAGATAAAAGACAACAAGAAAGTGTGGTGTTGGGGCACTTCTCTCCTTTCCTTTGAAGCACAAAGTGGTGCTTATCTAATAGAGCGAGCTGTTTTGCAAACTCCAGGATGGACTGGTAAAAGGGGGGTGATGAACCTTTTCTTGTGTGTCTTCTCAAGTTATTGTCACAGGCTGGTTCTGGGAATTTTCAACTTCAATTTCTCAGCAGAGTGTTCCAACTTTACCTGAGATTAGATACCTATTCTTTGTCTGGTTTTCGTTTAATTTTAGTTGGAAAAATCAATTTGGCTGGGGAATTTCAGAATTGAGAATAGCAGGAATGGACCAGCTCCTGTCAGGCTACCTGATCCGGAACAATAACTGTAACCCTCCACTGAGAGGATTTTGACAATTGGTCACTCAGCATAAAAACCTGGAGTTCTCCATGCTAATGAGGTATCTGGATAGGCCCGAGTGCTCAGCCAATGAGCTTCCGTTCCTGGGCATTCCTTCACGTAAAAGGTATCTAAACCCTGGTTCACCTCACATTCGCCATCAAATCAGACAATTTGCACATGCAAGGATCATCTCTTCCATCAAGGATCTAGAGAAGGCCTTCTTGGTAAAGAGCAGCACATAAATCTCCCTGAGAAGGCTTCTCTCTCCCAGCCCTCCATTCTTTCGGCACTCATCCTGAATCAAACTGGCTTCTGCTCAGTTACAGGGCTCTGCTTTCCCCTTCCAGCCTAGTTCGTAAATGCCCTGAGGGGAAGCTTGGATCCCCAGGCCCCCATTCCCAGCTCCCAGTCTAACACCAACAGTGCCTGGGTACACAGGAGCCTGGGAACTACAGCAGTTATCCCAGACCCCAATGTTTCCCACCCAAGAAAATACAGACTGAAGACCCCCTATTGTGGACTATGTTCTGCCTCCTCTGAGTGGCTTGTCAATGGGCCAATAGACGGTGCTCAGGCACCCCAGTGGTGAGGCAGACACGGATGTATGTGTCTTTTCTTGCATTTAAGGATGAAATGTGAAGGAGATCCTTTTGGGGTAAGGGTACCAGTGATTGAACCAGGGGTGGGGTACCAGAGATTGAACTAGGTCCTTACATGTGCTGAGCAGATTGTGTCCTAGTGCTGAATGATGCACTCAGCCCCATAGATCTCATTTTTAATTCACAGAAACTCTTATTAAATATTATCACACTGCTAATTGTTCCTTCCTTATAGCTACTCAAGACCTTTGTGGCAAATGCAAAGCTCTCAGCAGAACCACTGTCGCGCCCCCCCCCCCCCCCCCCACTCCCCAACTCCAAGGCATCTGCTTTTCCTCCACCAGCCCATTTCCCTCCTGACAACTCCTGTGCTGGATGGATTTGGAATCTGGGTAAGTTGTTAGCCTTTCATGCTCCTCAACCCTGGGGACTGGAAAAGCTAGCTTCTCAAATTAGTCAGAAAGGTAGCTTCTTCATAAAGAAAATCAAAATTTTCTGAAGTCAGAGAGGGTGGTGGAAAGGGGCAAAAGGAGCAGGTACTGAGGCTTGCCTCTTGAGCTTCTGAAACATTCAGGTACTATGTTAGTTTCTACACTCTGGCTTTTTTTCTGCTTCAATCCTATGTGACTCTTCTATAGAAGAGTTTATATAGGCACCTGCTCTTTAGTTAAGTGGGTTTGACATACAAAATATTCCCTGGAGGTTGGGAAGTGGGGCTTAGGGGTAGAGCACTTGCCTAGCACTTGATGGGCAGGCTAAATCTCCAGCACTGCAAAATTAATTAATTGATTGATTAACTAATTAATTACGCAGGTCTTTCCTGTTCCCTGCTGGGTGTCAAGGCAATTTCAAGGATGCTTATTTGTGTGATCTTTCTGGACTCAGCAGTTCATGCTGTTTAACAACTGATTAAGAGCAGCCCCTGGAATTGGGTTCCTGCTATAGCTCTAACTATATGGGCTGGCCATAGACTGGAATGTCCATAATTCTGTGCAATTTGGGGTTCATAAAACTGTTATTTAAACATAAAGATGTTGTAGCAATGCTGTATCTCCTGCAAGCAAAACCACCTGATGGAATAAAGGGGCTGCTGTGTATATCGATAGGTACATCCAGCAGTATGAACTTCTGATTCATTTGCCATTTGATACATTGTTGGCCAATTTTAGCCTTGTTCCCTAAGCTGAAACTTTTTATTTTTATGAACTTTTAGTAAGTGAAATTTGTTGTGTACTTCTTGGCTTGGGTCTGTCTAGACCTGAGTGTGTGTGTGTGTGTGTGTGTGTGTGTGTGTGTGTGTGTGTGTGTGTGTGTGTGTGTGTAAAAATCCATTGTGTGCAAGCAGAAGTCAGAGGACAGTGTGTGGGAGCTGGTTTTCTTTGTCCTTCTTCTTCCATGTAGGTTCCTGGGATTGAACTTAGGTCATCAGGCTAACCAGCAAGCACTGAATTATCTCACTGGGTCTCAACTCATATTTAAATCATAATTTTCTCATCCAACATTTGATCCAGTTTTGAAAGCATGTATATCTCTTACTTTTTCATCAAGGCAAGAAGTTCAGTCTCTTCCTGTTTTTCTGGAAGTTTTATCACGAATGGGAGTCTGTTGTCATTTGGATTTGTGATATCCTTGAGGGCCTGCATGTGAAAAGCTTCATCTCTTAGGGCCTTTAGGAAGTTAGACCTCATGAGAGGAAGTTGATCCTTGAGAATATGGCCTTGAAGAGAAGTATGGAGGCCTTAGTCCTTTTCTTTCTGTTTGTCTTCCTGGCCACCACAAGATAAGCAGCTTCCTCTGCAATATATTCAGGACAGTGTTCTGCCTTGCCAGATCCAAAAGCAATCAGGCAAACTGACCAGGGACTGGAACCTCTGAAAGTGTGAACCAGAAGGAAAGTTTCTTGTGTTTAAGTGGATCATCTTAAGTATTTAGTGTGGCAATAGAAAGCCAGTGTGGTTGTTAATTCCATCAAATGCTCTTTTCTAACAATTGAAACAATTGTGTGGTTTTTCATTGTAGATTGCTCATGCGGTAGGTAGAATGGGCCTTGCTTTACACCCAGGTCTACCATTGCACATGTTACATGACTACTTGAAAAGCATGTGTATTTTGTTGTTCTTTGGGCCATTTTGTATTTGGATACTCTTTATCAAGGGCATTATATTATATTATATTCTTACTGATTATCAGCTTAATTTTCTATCAGATATTGAATAATGGATATTGAGTTTTTCAGTTATCATTGTAGTTTTTTTTTTTTTTTTCATTTTAGCTCTTTGAGTTTTTGCTTTCTGTGCTTTGAGTTAGAGTCACTTCTATGATTACTCTATGTTCTTGTCTAATTCAGGGGCCAGTTATGTCCAACCTGTAGCCCAACATAACACCCAAACTTTCTTAAAATGTTATGAAACCTGTATTTGCAACTGTTAAAAATTTGAACTTCATACATAATATTACTATGTCAAAATGTCACAAGACTAAGTACACCTGGGAAACCTATTGTCGTGATATTATATGCCTGTCTGTCTAAGGCTAGCTCAGTTATTGAAGATTGAAACTCCTCATGTTTGTGTGAGGTAACTTAATTTATCCTGTTTTCCCAAACTGCCTATATTATTATAGCTGAAGTGAGCATATAGGTGGGTTAGGATTTGTAGTACATTCATTTATTTTTATGTCAAGATTTCACGGTGTATTGTATCTGAAACTCAGTATATAGACCAGGCTAGCCTTGAATCCATCCATGTCAACTTCCTAGGTGCTAGGATTAAAGGTATGCTCTACTATGATCATCTAAACTTTGACTTTTCATGGATATGTATTATGGATGGGCCTGGTGCTGTTTGTATTTTGATGTTAATTCCGCTCTCTTGGGAGGGGCTGCAGACCAGGAGTAAGTCAAGTACTCAGGTGACTTATTGTGAACCAATCTCCTAATGAATAAATGAGCCAATCACTGGTCGAGTAGGAGGGACTTCTGGGTTGGATAGGGGAAGAGAGGAGGAGGAGAGAGAGAGAGGGTCTTTTTTGACAAGGATATCATGAGGACAAGATGTAGCTGCTAGTGTCTCCCAGCTTATGGCAAATCCACTAGGATTCGCCACCAGAGAAATTAGATTTATTATGGCTTACAAGATTAGGATTCTAGTTGTTGCTCCTAGAAATTGAGTTACCATTTTTTCTGAACTAAGTTTGTGTGGTGTTTTTCTTCTTGAGGCGACTTGACTGGGTTCCAGAGAGAAAGGTACAGCAGCAAAGTGTGGGTTTGCCTGATGTGCACCACAAAGGCTGTGGGAATATTGAAGCATGGGGCTGGCATGGTAGTGACCCACCAGTGGGAACCTAGCAAGCTGGGTGGAGAGATTTTGGAGCTCTGAGTCAGAGTCTCCACAACATAAAAACATGTCAGCCATTGCCTGCCAGTGATAGCCAGCCAGGCCGCCAGGGCAGACAGTTGCAGGGACAAGCACGGGAACATGCCAGTTTCTTTTAAGATATTTCCCCGCAACAGATATGCTTAGGTAAATTATTTTGTGTGTAATTATTGATATGTTAGACCCTTACAATTTGCTTTCTGCTTTTCTCATTTTTAAATGATTTATTTATTTTTATTTCATGTGCCTTGGCATTTTGTCTGCATGTATGTCAATGTAAGGGTGTTAGATACTGTCTTAGTTAGGGTTTCCATTGCTATTAAGAGACACCATGACCAAAGCAACTCTTATAAAGGTAAAGATTTAATTGGAGCTGGCTTACAGTTTCAGAGAGTTAATCCATTATCACCATAGCAGAAAGCATGGCAGCACCCAAATAGACATGCTCCTGGAGAAGGAGCCGAGAGTTCTACATCTTGATCTGAAGACTGTCTCCCAGGCATCTAGAAGGAGGTCTCAAAGCCCACCCTCACAGTGAGACACTTCCTCCAGAAAGGCTACCCCTCCTAATAGTGCTACTCCCTGGGCCAAGCATATTAAAGCCACCACAGATTCTTTGGAATTTGGTTTACAAACAATTGTGAGCTGCCATGTGGTTGCTGAGAATTGAACCTGTACCCTCTGGAAGAGCAGCCAGTGTTCTTAATCCCTGAGCCATCTCCCCAGCACTTCTCTTTTCATCTCCATTTTGATCTTTCTCTTTCTTGTCTTGATATTTCATTAATGTGTTTTAGATGTTCCCATTAATTTGGTGATTTAAGGGTTTGTTGTTACTTTGTTTTATGCTTTGTCTTGTTTTTAGATAGGGCCATTTCTGTTTCAGTGCTTTTTATCCTTCCAGTTAACAGAACTTTCTAGAAGTTTGGAATATGTCTTGCTATGAATTTCATTGGATGTGTCTGGCTTGGGATCTGCTTGGCATATTGACCCCAGGTTGGGTAGCTTTCAACCATTATTCTTCTGAGAGTTTTTCCAGGCCTCTCTTCTTTCTTGTTTTCTTCCAGGACTCAGATAAGAATCTTCACCACTGAAAGGTTTTTGACTTCTCTGTTTTATTTTTTTGTTCAGATTGGTAATTTCAGTTGTGCTACTGTCAAGCTCAGATTCTTCCCTCTGTCTTCACACTGTTGAGTTCATCATACTGTTGTTATTATATTTTTAGTTCTGAACTTCACATTTATGTCTCTTTACTTTCTCTTTCTTTTATGACATTTTCTATTATTTGTTTCAAGCATGTTCATCATGATCATAAAACCATTTTCATGATGATTTCATTAAGACCATTTCTGCCTTCTCAATTTGGCATTTATGCTTTATCTTTTTCCCCCCCTTCAGACTGAGAAATTCTGGTATCAATATTTTTTTTTTTTTTACTGAAACCTCAGGACAGAGGTGGCTCAGCAGTCAAGAATGCTCACTACTTTTACAGAGGACCAGAGATCAGTTCACAGCGATCATGTCTGGTGGATCACTACTGCCTGTAACTCTTGTTTCAGAGATCTGACACTGTCTTCTGGACTCTGTGGGTACCTACACACATAGGTACACATACATATACACATATACATTCACATTCACATGAATAAAAGCGGATTTAGGGTCTTATACAAGTCCTTTGGAAGAGAGTGAGGTAACACATTATCTCCAGGTGATGGAGAATTTCTGGTGCCAGTTGGCTTCATAATACATGGCGTGTTGGGCACCCTCCACTGTCACTGTCCTGGCCAGAAGCAGTGTAGATAACTTGTTATGATAATTCTCATACCTTTCCTGACATGGAAAATGAATGCAAAGGTCCAGGGAAATCTGGGCTATGTGGGTGTTCAAAGCTACCATTGGTCTCCTCTGAAACTTATACTGCAGAGAGGGGCACTCCATTCCTCCTTGGCAGGTGTGAGACCACATGATCGCAGTAGACACTGCCCAGGAAGGACGAGAGTGATTCATTTCTCTAACTCTTCTGCTGACATCAGCATAGCGAGGGGGAAGAAAGGAAGAGTGGATGGACTGCCATTACAGCTAAGCACAAGGGAAATCCAGGCTTCAATTCAGTTGTGGTGTAAGAGGCATGGAGGTACTTGTACTCACAGAAAACCACTAGGAAAACCAGGAATGTTGAACTTGTCTGTTCAAAGAAAGAGATGTATAACTTGTTTTCTGCCCAGTAATCTGGGAGCAGATGTGACCAATAGCCCCGTGACCTATATGCTCTCTGTATGATGGGTCCACACCGGCTTTCCCATAAATTTTATCTTTAGTTTGCTTCTTCAGTTACTCTACAGAACGTATCTTTATAAAAGATGCCATTTGTACTTCACAAGAGTTTTGATGTGGTCATGTCTTAAGTTTTGTTATATACACAGGATTCAGTTATTTATCACTGGGAAACTTTACCCTAAATTGTTCTGTGCTTAAATATGCCTAAAATAAACTAACTGCTGTCAGCCTCTTAGAGTTTGAACCAATACCGGCTACTGAGTGATGTTGAACTGACCACCTTCTTATCTCTCAAGGGTGGTTACTCTGCCAGCCTTGGTGGTAGCAGAGACCCATAGTGTGACTGTTATTGAGATGACATTGCATTAACCTTTTTGATGGTACTTGACTAGATCAGTGCAATTGTCGTTCCGTTCTTTTCAGCTTCTCTATCAGATTGACACAGTGGGTGTTGTTGTATTTCTCTTAGGTTTTAGTTTGCCAGGTTTGGTTTGGTTTGGTTTGTTATGCACGTGTTTAGACTGCTGATTTGCCAGTATCTTTAGCTACAGATCTATGGTGAATCGAGGAGAACCTTGGCAACTCCACAGCTGATCAGCAGCTAATCTATTTCCTGGCCTCTTCTCAGAGTCCTTTGAAGATTACTTTGGTAGATTGTCCAGCATTCCCAGTCATGGCTAGTGAAAGTACTGGGGAATTACTACACTCCAAATCCTCAGGTTTAAAAACAAAGAATCTGCAATAAGTTACTACAGTCACAAGAGGTCTCTTCAAACATGCTTCTTTTATCTTAGCTAAGAAAGACGTGGGTTGTATAATGGCTTGGCTATTAAAGTCTAGGCTCACAGCTAAAAATATAAGAGAAAGAGTAATTTTCAGCATTTTCAAATACAATTCTGAGGGATCTAATTGCTGTTTTATTTTAAATTTCTAATATGTTGGAATTCTGGCCATTTTGTCTTTTAAAATTCAGATTTTTACAATATATTTTTAGCAAAAGCAAATAAAATATTTGCTCAAGGTTACATTTCTTAAGGATACTTGATCTCTCAAGTGGAGATCAAACCGTGCCCTGCTGTATACTGCTACCCTGCACCAGGCTATTGTGTACTATGTGGCTCTTGGGCTATGCTTACCCTGAGTGACGCCACTTTACAAAGCAACAGTTGTATACATGTGAGTAGAAATTTGGAGACAAAACGAGTCTGCATCTAATTTGTTCACAGTAACACCATCATCTGCCGCATGAAGGGGCCATGTATACAGTCTTACTGAAGCAGACTGGAAACATATTGGTAAATGGACATACTAAAACCTTATCAGAAAACAAAAACAAAACATGCCTGAAGACACACAAGGCCAAAGACGGATGCATAAATAGGTCACATAAAAGGAAAGACACCTAATACCTCAATGGCAGAAACCATACCAATTTGTTATCCGAACTTCTGATTCATGCATTAGTGATTGACAGTCAGGGGAACTCCCAACTGACCCCAGGGCTTCAGCTCAACCCAGTTCTCATGCTGCACATGGCCCACTCAAATTGTCACTTATCCTCATCTTTGCTTGTTGTGTTGATTGGTCCTGGGCCTCAGCTTGAAGAGTCTAAATCCTCTTGTGCTTCCAGTAGCTCTCCAACTGGGTTCATTTATACCTTCCCTAAACACCTGCATCAGTTCTCTGCTTCAGCCTGCGAGGAAGCCTCTTTGACCTCAGTCATTCTGTGTAGCAAAAAATGTGTGATTTGAGTTAATCTTAGCAATTAAGATTAGAATAAAGGAAACTGTGATTGCCAGTGGCCACACTATCAGAGGAAACTTAGGCTAACTTAGTAAATAGCAATACAGACACTGAAGAAGCTTGCAAACTTACTCCTAGTCAGTAAATTCTGACATTGTTGAACAGCACCAATGTCTGTCAGCGTTCTTGACAATAAGAGAGACTATAACCTGATGGAAATAGGCATTATTACCGCTCAACATGATGGGCTTGGCTTTGACACATTCTGTGCATTAAAATCTCTTGAAACTATACGACTCTCAAGGAGGTTAACATCTGAAATATCTAGTGAATTTTTAAATAAGGTTTCAGAAGCTTGAAACTGTTCTGAGTTGAGTTAGAAAGGCATATTAAGTTTTTGTGAATGTGGTTAACAACATCACAGGTGTAGCCCAGCCTTTGAGCCCTTGCCTAGCAAGTGTGAGGTCCTGGGGGTTGATCCCCAGCGCCGTCACAAAGTATTTAGTGTACATTTCAAATAGATAGCAAGGGGGATCTTTATATGTTCCTACCATGAAGAAATATGAATATGAGGTGATCCTTCTGTCAGTTACCCTGTTTAATTATTCTATAATGTATAACATGTGCCAAGATGTCACCACATAACTCACAAATAGTATACACAGAAACACAACTCTGGCCTCCAGAGGGATAAAAGTTTCTTCTGGAACCAAATATGAATGGCCATGACCCAAGAACACAGATTGAGCAACCCCCAATTTTCTTTCTTAATAAAATAATTTGAAATGAGAAAACCACTTTTAATCTGGATCTTTTTGTTTGGTTGTTTGGTTGGTGTTTTTGATTTTTTTTGTCTTTATTTTTCAGCCATGGTTTCTTTCTGTAGCCTTGGCTATTCTAAAACTTGCTATGTAGACTATGCTGGCCTTGAACCCTGAGATTCACCTGATTCTGCCTCCCTGTCCTGAGTACTGGGATTAAAGGCATGTGCTATCACTGCCTGGTTTAACCCAGATCTTTTGAAGTGGGAATATCTACCTTTAATCTGGGCTTTGCCTTCTGGTGTCAGTCTATACAAAGGACATGGAAGACAGAAGCATTTGCTTATTTGCCTGCTTGCCCTCATGCTCACTGACATTAGAGCCTACTTTTCCATAATTCGGATGTAAACTCAAGACCAGTTGAGACATCTAGCCTTGTGAACTGAACAACTGCTGGGTTCTGAGAGCTTCAATTGGTAGATAGTCATTGTTGGACTTGCTGGATCACAGCCTGTAAACCATTCTAACAAATCTCCTTTCTGTGTATTCATTCTATGAGTTCTGTTCTTTAGAGCTCTGACTTATGTTATTCTGCTTTTCTCTGCTCCCAAGAGGTAGCCCTAGACATATGGCTTCCTTTTCTTTCTGCTCTGGACTCTTTCAGATGCTTCTGGATGTTCTTTCTCTTTTATCAACAATCAAACACCTTCTTCCTAATCATGGTGCAATCATCTCAGTGGCTCCTTTACTAAGCCCTCTCTAAGGCTATTAAAATAAGGCAACATTAGCCTAGTGGTGATGCCACACGCCTTTAATCCCAGAACTCACAAGAGGCAGAGGTAGGTAAAGTTCAAGGCTAGCCTGGTCTACAGAGCAAGTTCCAGGACAGCCAGGGCTGCACAGAGCTGTCTTGGTGGGGAAAATAATAAAAAAATAAAAATAAAAATAAAATAAAATAAAAAGGAATAAGAAAACATGAAAATAACCAGACACAGAAACCATGCCCATTTGGAGGGAACCTATTGGGGACTAGGAGATGTCTCAATGGTAAGCCATGCAAGCTTGGTGCCTAAGTTTGGATACCTAGAATTCACATAAAAGCAAAGCCAGACTCAACAGTGTAGACATCTGTGATTTCAGCATAGCAGTGAACATGAGGTCAAGGTAGGACCTACAGCCAGTGTTGCTCTATGACCTTCATACACACACTGTAGCAGACATGTGTCCATACACATATACTAAGACACACACACACACACACACACACACATACACACACACACACAAAGAGAGAGAGAGAGAGAGAGATATTAAAAGAGAAGAGTCTAATGAAGTTGCAAAAAAAGAGTTACAGTTGAAAGATCTGAACTCTTATGAGGAAGGTTAGGCCCTTAGCAAACTTAGAGCCGAGACATGCCCGGGCAAAGACCCCTAGCAAACTTAGAGCCGAGACATGCCTGGGCAAAAATCCCACCCGGCTACATTCCTACAGGTGACTCTGACCTGACCTCAGGGCCAGAGGCACAATGTTTCAGGATGCAACTGACTTGTGA
>CM052704.1:57225098-57306020 GCA_028551405.1 Uromys caudimaculatus
TCAAATAACACCGTCCTGCCTCTAAGGCTCAGACAGGACACACAAGTCCTAGTTCCCTCCCCTGGCCATGTGCAAACAGTTTTACATTAGAGCCTCACCCCCTGGGGAAGGAGCAGGTGAGGAGTCTTGGTATTTAAGTAATTGGCTAACGTTTGATGCTTCTGGGATAGGGCACTTCACGGGCAAGGCCAGAAGGACATGGGAAGACAGGGTCACTGCCCAGGTCTTCCCTTGGTGCGGCCAAACCCTGTCCGGCATATTTGGTTTTTCGGAAACCCAGGCTGGCAATCCTACTTAAGGTTCAAAATAATACTGTAATCATTAAATGGATATAACATTTACTCTCTGAACACAATCTTTAAACTTATTTTTTAAAGGATATTGTAAACAAGTGGACAAGCACTGTACTCAAAGGATTTCATATCAGTCTTTGTCTTCCTTGGTGGGTTCGAGACCCCAAGTAGTTCAAAGGCTAGCTTTCCTCATCTTCCAAATGAGATCGAGGGCTAGGACTGGATTGAAATCTAAAAGGAAGATTGGAAACTCCTTCCAGGCATGGAGAAGTGCTGCCAGAGGGAATCACCTTGTGACGATCTTGGAATTTGGAATGATACTGCGTGATGTGGCAGGCAGCAGCTCAGAGACTGCTGGGCTGTGCATTTCAAGCAACGGGTCTGCAAAGTGCCAGGGCAATTTCTTCACAGTATTTCACATGCAAAGGGGAAAGAAAGAAGGGGAGAAGAAGCCCCATGCTGCTTTAAGGCGGGGAAGGAGGCAAACTGGTCCACCATCCTCAGATGTGCGTGCCAAGGCTCCAATGCTTGGGACATCTTCTTGTGCTCTCCTTTGGGTGGCTCACTCTGGATCAAAGAGCCTGTGCCTCACACAGCAGACACTTGTTCATCTTCTGTAAACACAGCAGGAGAGAAACCAAAATAAAGGGTCAACAAGTAGATACATTTTTTTTTGCACTATCATGCATTCACGTAAGTTAAAAAAGATGCATAATTTAATGTCGCTCACTTAAAACTCTTTATTTTTGGCAAGCAAACTATTCAAGATTTTAAAAGTTTAAAAATGGGTGCATCACCAGGCATGATGGTGCACACCTTTACTCCTAGCACTCCACAGGCAGAGCAGGCAGATGTCTGTGAGTTTGAGGCCAGCCTGGTCTATAGAGCAAGTTACAGGATAGCCAAGGCTGCACAGAGAAATCCTGCCTCAAAAAAATAAACAAAATAAAATGGGTGCATCATGAAAATCTTAACGGATATCCACAATATCCACAAAAATATATGTATATATCTCTGGGGGGTGGGTTGAGAAAGGGTTTCTCTGTGTACCCTAGGCCATGCTGAAACTCCCTATGTAGACCAGGCTGGCCTTGAACACAAAGAGATCCTCTTGCCTCTGCTTCCCAAATGCTGGAATTAAATCTGTGCACTGTTATACCTGGTCTATACAAACGCAGCTGGGTGCAGCCATCTAGGTCTATAATCCCAGCACCCAGGAAGCTGCGCCAGGAGTAAGTATCTGAAGCCGGTCCACCCTACTGTCTTATAACAGTAATAATTGTGATGGCCAGTCTAGGTTGTCACCTTGACTAACCTGGAAAAAGGGCATTTCGACTTGAGGAGCTACCTCCATAGGTAGCCTGTAGACGTTTTCTTAACTGCTAATTGATGTAGGAGGGTCCAGCCCACTGCAGGTGGTACCATCACTAGGAAAGTGGGCCTGGACTGTTTTTGAAAGGGGGCTGAATGAGAGCCTGGGAGTAATCCTGTAAGCAGTACTTCCCCAGGGTCTCTGCTCAGTTCCTGCTCCAACTTCCCTGAATGATGGACTGTTACCTGGAATGTAAGATGTAATAAACCCTGTCCTTCCCCAGGTTGCTTTTGGTCGGAATGTTTTTATAACAGAAAAAGGAACCAAACTAAGATAGCAATAAATAAATAAAATTATGTATATTACGTGTTTATTGGAAAGTTATTAGTAAAGTTTATTTAAGTTCTAAAACAAGATGTATTTTTCTAAGATTTATTTTATATGAATGCCTGTTTCTGTGTGAGGCACATGTATGTGAGTAAAGTTGTCCCTGGGAGCCAGAAGAAAGTATTGGATTTCCTGCACTAACATTTTAGGCAGTCCTGAGCCACACCTACACGGGTGTGGAACCTGAACTTCTGAAGCAGGAGCAGTATATAGTCTTTACCACAGAGCCATCTCTCCAGGCCTTCCCTTTAAAAAAGTGTGTTTTTAAAATTTTGTATGTGTGTGTACACATGAGAGCCAGAGGCCAGCAGTGTGCTGGATCTCCTGTAGCTAGTTATAGGGGGCTGTCAGATGTCCACAGGAGTTCTGGGAGCTGACCTCTGGTCCTCTGGCCAAGAAACAAGAGCTCTTAGCCACAGAACCTTCTCTTTAGCCCCAAGCCCTTCATTTTTAACAATATAGTTAAACAGGCAAACTCTCATACACACATAAAATAAAAACTAAAAAAACCCAAAAATTCCAGGAGAATACACAAAAATGTCAATATTTATTTATCTATAATTGAACAATTGTAATTCCCATGTATTATGTTTAGACTTTGCTATAATTGGTCGTGTAATAAAATAAACTACCCTGCGTACTTCAAGCCACTTTCTACCTATGAAGTTGCCAACTACAATGCTTCCACTGGGAAGGTAACCGGCAGTACTTCAATAGGTGACGATGTTTCTCTGAATTCTTGAAATGAGCAACAACCAGAGAGATTTTTACTCTTGTCCTTAAAACAGAGCCACAAAAAAGCTTCAGCTTTTCTAAGTGTTGTCATGGAAATCCAGGCTAGCAGTGTCACAGGTAGAATTAGTAACCCCTAGATCCTGGGCTCTACCCCCAGCATGGGGGGGTGGGGGGGTGGGGGTCCTAAAACTCCAGTTAAGTCCGTATCTTCTTACAAGCGACTCTGATAATCGCAGCAGTTCTTAAACCATTCAAAGAAAAGGTCTTCCTCTGGCAAAGGAGGAAGAAATAAAATAAATAAAAAGAGCCCTCAACAGCATGCAGTTAAAACTCCTGGAGCTGTCGCCCCTACTCTTTCAAGCTGCCAGAGGGTTACTCCAGGAGCCCGGGTGAGTGTGGGGGAAGCCTACCATCCTCCTCCGCTCCTGCGAAGCCCTGCGGCTGGAAGGGCGCGAGGCGTGGGTCTGCGTCGCTGGGCTTGTGCCACTGCGGCTTGCTGCCCGGCCGGCTGGCTGTGGCTGCAGGCTGCGTCTGGCCTGGTGCGGGGGCCTCAGTGGGCCGTGCCACCATGCGGGACCGCTGCAGGGCCACGTTGTAATCCGGGGGCTTCCTGGCCGGGTGGCAATGCCCTTCTGGGAAATCGGCAATGGGGATGCCCACGTATCCTGGAGGTGTGGGAGGCGGCTCCCGATACCTGCCTTCCTTTCGGGCTGCAAAGACAAGGCAGGGTGTCAGGTACAAGACCTTTCAAGCTGCATAAGGCAGCTCGAAAGCATGTCAGGGAACTAGGATGTCTGTAGCAAATACTCAGCAGGCCATTTCTGTGTAGTGTTACAACTTCTGAACAAAGCTACTACTGCAAACCGTGGGAATTCAGCTAAAAATAGTTGACGTTAAAACTGTTGGCCACCTAATCCTCAGCCCTACTGTGAAGATTAAAACAAAACAAGTCACATAGGGACCAGGCCACGCTGGAACACATCAGTGCAGGGTAAGAACCCCCTTTCCTCTTCTCTTCTGTACCTGAAGAGGGTACAGTTCATGTTTGCTGGGCATGTCCTAATAGTATCAAATGGAAAACAAGTCTGTATTGCTCCAGCTCTCTAGGTTCCATGTGGGAAAACAGTAAATTAAAGTAAAATCAGAAGACTGGCACAGGATGACAATGTACGAAGTCCTGGAAACCAAAACGGCATTTGCTTTCCTCAAAGTTCATGATTTCTTTAATGAAAAACTATTAATATGTGACCTGTAACACGAAATTTGTGAAACTGACTATAACTCAAGTTTTCTTTCCTTGATTTTTGTTAGGAACTAGAGATATTTTTTCTTTCCTCTTTAGCAATAAAAATTCTGAGAATTAGCTTGTTAACAGAAAATACTTTAAAACAATCAGCTGACGAATTATGAATTGAACCTCCTTGCTCATCTTTAAGGCATATTAAATTTGACATCCACACATCACTTTATGTGGCCACAGAATTATTTCCTCATTAATACAAGCGATGTGTGTAATGGTTATATTCTAGAAGGCTTATACCTCAGTTCTATTAGAAAGACATTCGTGCATGCTGCACAGAATAGCAGTCTGAGACTCAGGGAGCACACCAGTCTTTACACCAGAGAGCATCAGTACTTTCAGGTACTGCCGATGTTGTCAAGACCTCTTCCAACCTCACACTAACCTAATAGGATAAAATTATGGGGGTTGGAGAGATGGTTCAGTGGTTAATATCACTGGCTGCTCTTACAAAGGGCCTGGATTCAATTCCCAGCACCCACATGGCAGACTACAGCTTCAGGGGATCAGACACTCTCACACAGACATACATGTAGTCAAAACACCTATGCTCGTAAAATAAAAATAAATAAATCATTTTTTAGAAGGTAAAATTATGAAGGCCATTTTAAGGATGAGCAAGCATAGCAGAGTGTCTGAAGTGCCAGGATAGGGATTCTAGCTCTGACTGCCACCCTCCCCCCCAGCTCTTACTCACTTCTGAACTCTTTACTACTGTTCTAGAATGTACAAAGAATCTGTTTAATAGAGAAACGTGTCTATATAACAAAAATCAATGAAAACGGTTTCAATATACAAAGAATATAGAGTTCTTAATACAATTCAAGGGGACAAGAAAATAATAAACCATTTTTATAAGTTCCAATGAAAGGAAATCACTCTGAAGAATATAGATATCTAGCTTAATAATTTTCAGGTAAAATGAAAAAACTAGAGACTAGGTAATAGCCACACCAAGAACCTATTGATTGTGGGCTGAGGGCTAATCTTTACTGAATGTTTAATTGAATCTCTGACCACAAACTTGGCTGTTAAGGCCAAGTCACCTCAGTTGTGACCACACTGCTGATCTGGAACCATGTGTGGCAATGCACAGCTGAGAGAGGAGTCAATTTCCCAGTAGTTAGGTTACAGCCATGGTCCAGCCATGGTCCAGGTGTATCCCAGCATTCCATTTCCACACTTACCAACGAGTCCCTTTGTCGTGCTCGGCGTCACAGCTATGTGGGCAGGCATAGGGGCAGGTTTGGCTTCCTCTGTAGTCACAGGCACCATGCTGCTGCTCTCTGCCTCAGCGGAGACATCCTTCCCACCCCTCCGCTTGATAGTGCCCGTGTCACCTTCTGAGTCTTCTCCCCAGCAGCCCGTGGAAGACGCCCAGCTGGCCCGAGACTGGGCTTGTTCAAGACTCTCTCTACTTTGATTCTGTCTATTATACTTTGTGCTATGATCAGAAAACATAATTTGGTCCATATGGCCCCCAGAGGCCCATATACCTGCAGCATCCCCTGAATAGTCAAAGTGAGTGTGCCCAAATGGCAATGTTTCCCAGCTTCTCTGGTGCTGAATGGTCTGTATGTTGTCATGAGAACCACTTGAACATGATGTCCAGCTCCCACGACCACTGTCAGCAGCATCGAGGGAAGCACGGTCCCCTTGGTCATGGGAAAGCTCCTCTGTGCTAGGAGAAGAGATGACTGTAGCTGTGGCATACAGACCTCGGCTTTCAGACACTGGGGCATATGACCTATCCAGCAAAACACAGGAAAGGAAGGTGTGAGACTGTTAAATACCCTTTTGCTGATGTACTATTACACTGCTTTGAGACAGGCTCTTGGTTTGAAGTCTAGGCTGGCTTTCAACTCATGAACCTCTTCCTTAGCCTATGTGTTAGGATAACAGACATGAGCCACAATGCCTATAAAATATCTTTCCCCCTAGAAAGGTGACTTTCTTCCTCCCCAGAGAGGAAGAAAGTACCCTTGAACAGGATCAGAGTTCTGCCATGTCGTTCATTCTTCTCTTTACAATAACTTGCTACACTTACACTTTTCTGACAAGGCTCAGGATGGCAGAATATACTCTGGTTACCCATGGAAGGCAGCTCAGACAGAGACTGGGGGTGTGTCCTACTGTTACAGTCCTCCAGCACAGAGCCACAGAGGACTACAAGGAGTAAACACAATTATAAAAGCAGACTGCACAACAAAAATAGCATGGCACTTACTCACAGACCCACAGAAAGAGAGGAAAGAACGCAAGGCGCAGACACTCACCCTAGGCTGTACTGATCAGGATCCATCAGGGTCCGCCGCTCCATCCGGCCCACACCTAGGTTGCTCTCCACAATGCTGACAGAATGCCTCTGGCGCCGTTCATCATGCAGAGAGACTGGCACCGAGTCAAAAGAAGAATTGCTGACAATACTGGATCGTGAAGAAATCTCACTGTGACCAGAATCTGAGAAATTGTCCACAGTACCACTGAGAGCCAATGCATAACCTGAATGAGAAATGTAAATGCAGTAATTAGATATTTTAGCCTTCAAAAATTAAACAGGTCCTCCAAATGGGCAAAACTGACAATGAAATGGGGTTTTATTCAAAAACTTATAAATACCTGAAGACTAAGAGATTCGGATTTTACTCTAATAAAGTATAAGTTGCTTATTCAATGGTGAGAAAAGTATCTATTGTTATGCTCCCTCGGTCAAGATGAAGACACTATGGCATGTCTGGACTATTCTTGCTTCCTTAGCTACAAGCACACTGCTGTTAGTAAACCAGCTGAGCACAGCTCACAGACTGAGCACTTGTCTAGCATCAATTCCAATCTTAGCAGAGTAAGAGAAGACAAACAAAACCGGAGGCAAAACCTCCAACAACCAAGCTCCATCAAGAAGAGCCCGCCAGTCTTAGAAATGTGGATCCAACCCTCAAACTGCCCACAGTCAGTGTCTTATTTTCAAGATAGGGTTTCTCTGTGTATCCCTGGCTATCCCAGAACTGGCTCTGTAGACCAGGCTGGCCTTGAATTCAGATCCACCCGCCTCTGCTCCCTAGTGCTGGGATTAAGGGTGTGTGCCACTACGCCTGGCCTGTCTGAGTGTCTTATTTCCAACAGATGTTTTGACTTTTTGAGGATGGCAAAAAAGTGCAATAGGAAGAATCCACACATTCTTCAAATTTTAAGTAGACACATGAATAATAAGGATAAGAAGGTACTTTTGGATTTCTGTCATTTATTTTTTCAACATTAATAATGTATTAGTTAAATGACCTACAAGATAGTTGTTTTGAAGGATGTAGCATACATTTCCTCAGCCCTGCACTGGCTCAATAGATGTTCATTTCCTGTCCTGAGAGGACTCTTAACTCTCAGCTGTTCCTAAAAATAATTTTGAAAGTCACAAGGTTCAGGGGGAGTGGGGACTTGCAGGGACATTTTTATATATTTAATAAAAAATTCCTCAATCTTTCTCAGCACTCAATTTTTAAATTTCCATAATAATATAAGGTGGATAAACAGATATAATCACCTCTCCTCTCTCAGCCCGGGCTGGAGTCTACCATCTTTCTGTTGCAGTTTCCTCAGGGTTGGGATTCGAGGCATGCACTACCACACCTATGATAGGGTGGTGTTTTCCAGTGCCACTTACAGTACAAATACAACAACAACAAAGCTGGAGAGCATCTGAATGTTAAAGTCTGTTACTTCAGTCCACATAGACCCTGATTTATATTTCAAAGACTATACAAATCTTGATAAGATTTAACATGGTTATTTATGGTATGCCTTTTTATAAATCACTCTGTAAATTCTAACAGACAAGGTTAAATCTCCCCTCACAAAGCCTGCCCCAGTGCCTGATGTGTGGAGGAGTTCTTCCATTTTCTTAGCTAGCAAAGTCCACTCACCTTCCCGGCAGCCTTGGTTCTATAAGCCCTACCGGTTCTACAACTTCCGGGTTATTCTTGCTCCTGTTCTCAATTCAAAGAGAAAACTGCCAGAAGCCAGCAGACCTCGGCTGACTGCCACGCAGCCAGAGGAATGAAAAGAACTCCTGTGTGCACTCGGTGAGCCCTGGAGTCACTGCGTGTAGATGTACAGAACGCTATGTCAGGCTGACTCTGCTCTGTCACTAAATTCTTAGTCCCTTTCATATTTCCGTAAGGAAAACAACCTCCTTTACTCCTGATTGACACGCGTGCAACTAAAAGGTCAGGGGAGGGGAGAACTGTGGAAAGAAATTTATCAGCTATTTTAATCTGAGAAAGTATTAACCTAAGGACAGATGCAGTCTCTTGAAAACAAGAATAGGCAATCAAGACTCATATTTGTATAATGAAAAAAATAAAGGACATTGATTTTTCACATTTTCAAGGCATCTTTTAAATATTATTGTGGCATAAATTTCAATTTAATTAGAAAAAATTAATATAAAAATAATTCTCTCTGCACTTATGATCAGTTAAAAAAAGGGGGAAGGGGAAGGTGTACACGTGTGATAGCGGGTTGTGGGCACTGGGGAGATTGTGGTCAGGGTGTCATATGAGAGAAGAATTAAATAAATACAATTTTAAAAGTTTGCTAGCAGTGATGGTACACGACTGTTAATCTAGGACTTAGGAGGCAGAGGCAGGAGGATTGCTGCAAGACTGGGACCAGGCTGTTCTATATGATTACTTCTGGACCAGGCAAGGCTCATAGAAGATTTTTTTTTTAAAATAAATTAAAAAAAAAAAACCCACAAAATATTCCCCATTCAAAAACCAAAAAGTTTTAAATAGTTATATAAGTAAATGCTGTCTATATCTAAAAGAAATATCAGGGAAGGGGCTGAACTCAGTATCTCAAGAGGACAGTGTAGCACACTGAAGCTTGGATACTTAACCAGAAAAGATGTCTAGAAGTCTCCAGCTGAGAGATAACACCACCCACTGTGTGCCCACCTGTGCTGCTGCCTGCTCAAGCAGCAACCAGAATCTTAGCAGAACAAGGTCCAAAGCCTGGCAAAGGACTACGCAGACAACCCCATGCCAGCCTCTGCAGGCAGGAGCTGCAGGGACCCAGCAGGACAGTGGGGGAACCTGCTGCAGCACCCCAAGGGGATGAACGCAGCCCAAACCAAGGAAGAACGCTGGCTAAGAACACAGCACCTTCTGTTTCATTTACTGCTCATTTGGGTTTGTATGATTTTATTCTTTATTCTTTTATTATTTTACCTTAAAATTTTATTATATATAAATATACATTTAAGCTATGTTTAAAAAGTACATATATGTTTGTACCTTAAATGTTAAAGTTGTTGGGCTGTAATCTGTATCTCATTAGAAAATATTATTTGCTTTAAAATTTTTATTTACTTATTTTATGGGTATGAATGTTCTGCTTTTGCGAGGCTGGTGGACCATGTGGGTACCTGGTACTTGAGAAGAGGCCAGTATCAGATCCCATGAAAGTGGAGTTGCAGGTGATTATGAGCTGTCTTGTGCTCAGTCCTGCCTGGGAACTGAACTTGGATCCTCTGGAGGAGCAGCCAGTGCTAACTGCTGAGCTATCTCTAGTCTCTACTGCTTTCCTGATCCCTCAGCATACTTTTCCTCATTCTCACTCTACTTCATCCCCCTCTTCTCTCTTCTCATTCACTCCACCGCTCCAATACTGATGCTCTTAACCCTCCCCCAAAATCCCCACCCCCTAAAAACTACTTTCCTCCAACCAGTACCCAGTGCTGCTGTCTCCGAACCTAACAGAAGAAAGACACCAGTAAATACCAGTATCTTCCATAAGAAAGTAATCAAGAAGAGATCAAACTATATTTGTAGGTGTCTTGAAAGCCCAACAGATCATACCAGATTTGATAAACACTTTCAGTCTAGTAGCAGGATATAAAATCAACATACAAAAGTCTGCACGTTTTAATCTACTAACAGTGAGCTAAGGAGAAGAAAATGAGGAACAATTTCTCATTAATAACATCACCAAGACACAGTGAAACTATCCAGGGACAAACCTAACAAAGGAGGTAAAAGACTACTACAATGCAAACTTTAAGACACTGGAATGATATCTGTTAAAATTCAAGGTGACATTTTTCACAGAACTAGAAAAAAAAAAATCCTAAAATCCCTGTAGAAACTCAAAAGACCAAGAGAGTCCTATCAATTCTAAGCAGAACAAATACTGCTCAGAGCGCTAACATGTGTGATCTCAAACTGTATTCTGGAGTCACAGTAACGCCAACAGCACAGTACGAAGATCAGAAGGGAGGGCCCAGAAACACACCCACGCAATGAGAGCCACCTGACTTTAGACAAAAGTGTTGAAAATAGACGCCAGGGATGGGAAGGGCAAAGCAGACAGATTGGTGCCTCCACCTCAGAGAATGAAATTAGGTCCCCATCTCTCATCCTACGTGAAAGTCTATCCTGAGTACATCAAAGACCTCAATTTAATAGCAAAAACGATTAAACTGCTTGAGGAAAATAATTCAAGATATAGGTCCAGGCTAGTAGTCAAATAGCACCAGAAACAGCCCCAAGAACTGACAAATGGGATTATGAACTTCTCTATAACAATAAAAACTACTGAGTGAGCACAGCCTGCAGAATTTGCCAATTCTATCTCAGACAAGGGTTGATATCTAGACTATATATAAAACTGGAAAACTGAAACACCCCAACCACGAAGGCCGCCAATACACAAGCCACTCAGCTGAAAAGACAATCCTCAAAAGAAGAAACACACAGACTGGTGAAAAGTTTAAGTTTCAGCATTCTTAGGCATCAGGGAAATACTAAGGCACCACTGTCAGAATGTCATTGAGAAAACCAGTGACAACAAAGGCTAGTGAGCATGTGGGGGAAAGAGAGTCCTTTCACGGCCCTGGGAAATGTCAACTCTGTAGCCACTATGAGAATCAGTGTAGAGGTTCCTCACAAAAAAAAAAAAAACAAAAGAAAAAAAAAAAAACCCTAAAATCAGAATTATCAATGACCCAGGTATACTTCTAGCAAATACCCACGACTCCAACCTACAAGATACTTACACACGCCTGTCTACTGGCGCTCTATTCACAACGCCAAGGATTCGGAAGTCTAGATGCCCAGCAGAGCGGTGGACAATGAAATGGGGTGTACATACACAGTGAAGTTTTAGTCAGCCATTAAGAAAAATAAAACTATGAAAAATTCAGGAAATGGATGGAATTAGAAAATACTATCCTTGGTGAGAAAATCAAAGTTCAGAAAGAGAAATAAATGAGCCATTTCTTCTAGCATGTGGGCCCTATCCTCTAATCTCTAAGGTTAATGTCTTGGGTTTGGCTGTAGGAAAATGGATAATCTGTTTGTCCTTTCATGTGCTGTCAGCAGTCTTGCTAGCACACTAGCTGTAACACTAGCGCCTGTCTTTTGATAGCCATTTACGGTGAACCATAAGGTTAAAAATAGCATCATCCTTCCCCATTTCTAAACAGACGAGGAAAGTCCACTGTCACTTCCCGTCGGATCCTTTGCATACAATACTGAAACTTCTATGGTGAACCTCTCTGGAATCCTCTGGACTAACTGTGAGGACCTGCGCAGGGACAGAGTCACTAAGCCCTACCTTTCCTTGGAGAGCTCTGAGGTGAGGTGGGGGGTGATGACAGCTGCGAGGACGCATTTGATATTGTATCTTCTGCTTGCTTCCTGTGACGCTCCAAACTCCCTTCTTCAGACAAGGACAGGATTTTCTTTAAAGCTTGTGGAGAGTTTATGCCTATTTAAAAAAATAATAATAATTCAGATATCATTTTAGAGAATGGAAAGTTCTGAGGGTGTGGCTCAGTGACAGAGCACTCGCCTAGCATACACAGGCTTTAACTAAACAAGCAAACAAAGAGTGAAGAGGACGGAAATACTAAATAGTAAAAGTATTCTTTGTTTCAATATCCAGCATTGCCAGTTTTAATCTATTTCTGACCTAAATGCTGTGTGTGCACTTCTGGTGTATACAGCGCAGCATGGGGATAGCCTCTGACTGTTGTCCATCAGAGTACTTCAAACACTGCTTTTGATGTGTTACTCGGGTTATGAACCCCAGCCATCATTCTGTGTGCCATTCAGCTGTGTCTTATGAAGCAACAGTGGAGGAAAAGCCAGAGAACTGGACTTTGAGTTAAGGATGAAGGCAGGCATCCCATTTCACTCCCAGTTGAGCCTCAAGTTTGGGTTAGGAACAAGACATTTTGACATGACAATGGGTGGGTGGTGTTGGCAGGAAGAGGGAGACAGAGTCAAGGGCGGAGAGTTAAGAGGAGTAGCCATGGAAGTCAATGAGAGGGCTCTACGGCAGCCATGTCATTAATATTTGATGAAATAAAGAGAGAAGGAGATGGCAGGAGACAGCTAGTCTTCTGTGGAGTGCTCCAGAAGCCCCTGAGAGGTTTCTGAAGGGCTGGGAGGGGCCAGCACCACCATAGGAGTACAGAAGGAAGATGGAGGAAAGGGAATCCCAGGACAATACAGTGAAATAAGGAAGTCATGTTAAAATGCTTTACAGATTTATTATTTTCAGGCTGCTTTTGAACAATCAAGACACTTCTGTAAAGTCATAATAGTCTAAAATTATCTTGAGTCAGGGCTGGTTTTAATGGTCATAGACTTAATAGACCCATTAAAAAGGAGTTGACAGAATCTAACCCTTCGATGTATCCTCTATTAGTGGTTTGACAGTGTTTTATTTTAATTTTACTTGTTTTGAAACAGGGTCTCACATATCTCAGGCTGGCCTGGAACTCTCTATGTAGCTGAGGATGACCGAGCACTTCTGATCCTCCTGCCTCCACATACCGAGTGCTAGGATTACTGGCAATAGCAACCAAATCTGGCTTCTGTAGTAATGGAGATGGAACCCAGGAATTCATATGTGCTAGGCAAACATTCTATCAACTGAGCCCCATCAACAACCCTTTGATGCTGTTTTAATGTAATTCTATTACAAAATCACTCCTAAAAGTAGTTCTTTGATTAAATATCAGAGCATTAACACATACAGTGTGCATAAATGTATCCACTACATTAATGCTACATGAATGGGTACTTTTTCCCCCTTAAAACATTTTATTAAGCTAGATGTGGTGGCACATGCTTTTGCAGGGCAGAGGCAAGTGGATTTTGGTAAGTTTGAAACTAGTCCGATCCACATAGTAAGACCCTGACAAGAAAGACAGAAAGACAGAAAGGAAGGAAGGAAAGGAAGGAAGGAAAGGAGGGAAGGAAAAGAAAGAAAGAAAGAAAGAAAGAAAGAAAGAAAGAAAGAAAGAAAGAAAGAAAGAAAGAAAGAAAGAAAGAAAGAGAGAGAGAGAGAAAGAGAGAGAGAGAGAGAAAAGAAAGAAGGGAAGGAAAAGAAAGGAAGAGAAACATTTTTATTTATATGTGTGTGTTGTGTCTCTATACAAGTACACCGGCTTTTTAAAATTTATTATTTATTTTATTGTGTGTGTACATCCATGCTGCGTGTATGGATGTCAGAGGGTAACCTGCAGGAGTGGGTCCTTTCCCTTCATCACGTAGGTTCTAGGGACTGAACCTATCAGAGTTGGTAATGAGCATCTTTACAAAGTCATCTCCCATTGGTTGGTTGTGTGTGTGTGTGTGTGTGTGTGTGTGTGTGTGTGTGTGTGTGTGTCACGTGGATGGAGGTTAGAGGACTACTTGTTGAAATTGGTTCTCTCTTTCCATGATGTGGGTCCCAGGGATAACTCAGGTTATTAGGTTTGGTGGCAAGCACTCTTCCACACTGAGCCATTTCACTGACCCATGAATGAACAGTTTTGATAGGAAACTATTTCCAGGGCCAGTCTCTCACACACATTTTCCAAAAGACTTCCATTATCTTTCAGTGGCTGTAGATAGAGTAAAGATGCTACACGTTAGCAACCATGTTTGGTGCTTCAAAGTGGTTCTAGCCATAATCTATCTATTTTTTGAAACAGGGTTTCATTAAGTCTCCCCAGCAGGTCCTGAACTTATGTAGCCCAGACATAAGTTCAAACTCACAGTCCTCCTGGATGCTGGGATTACAGGCGTGTATGACCACACACTGCAGGTGATAGCTTTTATTAAGGTACAAGATGCTGGAACTGTTTAGGACAAAACAATGTCGTAACACAGAATGGGGGAGGAAAACCTCTTCATATCTTTAAATTAGTATTTTTTTTATAGTGCAACTTTAGATACATTAAACTTAATCTCAGGATGACAGGTGACATTTCATCCACATTATAAGGCTCACAAATTCAAATGAACCTAGAAGATATTTTGAGAGACATTCTCTTTGAGAAAATGGGAGACAGCTTTATATTCAGGAACGCCTACCTCACGTTAAATATAGCTAATGGGTATTTGTAGATAAAAAGAAGAATGACAGTCTTCCATATGCAAAGTTCAGCACAGAGGAGGAGACAGAAGCACATGGCCGGAGTCAGGAATGTATGTGGATTGAGAATACAGGCAATGGGAATATGTGCCACTCTGTTTATTTGCTGTAAGACGAACACAAGAGTTGGAAATACATCATGGAAAGGTTCTTGTTTCCCACAAACACAAAGGAAACACTCACTGATCAGGAGGAGATAGTGCGGGTGGGACACGCTGCCTACTGTCAGCTCAGGAACAAGAACACGAGTGGGACACTGCCTACTGTCAACTCAGGGGATGGGAATCAGTTTCCAAATCCAACCTCACAGGCAACTTTAAAAATTTCTTTCCTTTTGTTCTAATTGTTTTCTTCTACATAAATTCAGAAGCAAGAACGGTTGTATGGAAAGTCGTTCTGTTGTATATTTACACAGAGAACCAGTGAGCAGGGTACTACTAATGGGAAGAAGAGTCCCAATTTCTTTATTGTTCAGACATTAAGCTGTGTCCTCTGTCTCTGAAGTTACAGAATTGGTGATCACCAAGTGGGAATCTACCTTCATGCCTAGCATGTGCTTTGGTTTGATCCCTAGCCCCACAGAACAGAAAACAAAAATCACTTCAGACAATTTAACTTAAACATATTTTGTCTTAGCTTCTTGTAGTTACAAAATTTGCTTAAATCATGTATGTGAATGAAGACAACTTCTGTATTTGTTAAAGCTTAAGACAGTAAGAGTGCAGTCCCGTGTCACCCCTTAAGTTGCCATGACAGATGACCTATTAAATAAGATGCAATTCTTACAGAATGGAAGACTGTTTTGGAAACTAGGGGGAGTGGGACAGGGGAGGGTGACAGAGGCCACTATGATCACAGTGTATTAGTACGTGTACACTTAGGACAAGTGCAACAGTGGCCCCATTGCATAATTAATAGATGCAAAGAAAGAAAGAAAGAAAGAAACAAACAAACATTGTTTATAAGACGTTGTGAAGCTTAACTTGCTAACTGTCTTATTAGAAGATAGTCACAGAGAAATAAAATGCCTTAGGCCAAGTTATCCGGAATAAACATTATTTCCCAACCTGAGAAAGATGTCAGCAAATACCACCTGAAAAGGATGTATAGAAACTTACCGAAAGGTGGCAGGTCCTTCACCGGCACCTTCTTTCGTGAGGGGTAGAGGGACACAGCGGGCACCTGCAGTCCTTGGCTGACTTTATGTGGTGGTTGTGGCTGTGCCACCGGCTGCTGAGGCTGCACTTTCTGCTGGGGCCCTGCACGTGGAGCCACTGGGGAGGTCTCAGACTTGACAGGTTTTTTGTCTCCAGGATTCTTGGGCACTGGTAGTTGGTTAGGGTGAAAAGAGAGCATAGAGCTAAGGTGTCAGCATAATATGGAGACAAGTTCAAGGCTGCAGAGATGTGCAGCTAGATCACCAGCATGTACCGCCACCCCTACTGCCACCCCAAGGACAGAGGTGAGGGAAACCTGAGCTTCAGAAAGTGAGGGGTATCTCAGGACGAGGATATTTATTTGCCTTATGAATGAATGATCTCAAAGAGGCTTGAACTGCTAAGCACCAGGTAAATATAAAAAACAGGACAGGACAATGTGCATGGATGTTAAACACAGAAACACACTGGCAGGCAAGATGGCTCAAGATGTGCTGCCAAGCCTGACCACTGGATCTCGTTCCCTGAAAAATATGGAAGGAGAGAACCAAGTTGTTCTCTAACCTCCACATGTACAAAATAGCATATATGGTATTAACCATCCACATTTTATAAATAAATAAATGATTTAAAAAACATGATAAAATCAAAATAGGGAAATCAAGAAATTGTTTTAAACTGTCATCCAAAACTCATTGTCACATCTGAGATATGGCTGTTAGCTGTAATCTACTTTACTATCAAATGCTCCAAGGGTGGAGCATTGTCTTTGAGCAAGCAGTGGTCAACGATGCACAGGTGTCATATGGTGGAAGGTAGTGTACAGCAGCAACGTGCCATGGAAGCTTCCCACGCAGGACTCACTGACACCACACAGAGACCAAGGTTAGGGAACTCGAGCTGCTCACCTAAGCAGGTGCTTAGCCATGTCACACGCGACCTTTCCAGTGTCATGGGCACAGATGGGCAGTGAGTATACCAAGGGGCATTGGATCCCCTAGAACGTGAGTACTTGATGGCTGTGAGCCACCATGTGTGCTGAGAATTGTACTCGCAACCCCTGGAAGAGCTGCGAGTGATCTCAGCCACTAAGCCATCTCTCCAGCCCAATGGCCTGGGTCAACTGAATTACGTGATCTTCTCAAGTTATCTATCTCACCTTTAAATTAGCAAGAAGATGTAATTCAAGTTTGCCCATAGATGTTCCCAAAATGTCCTAAAAGCCAGATGCTTTAATCTTATAATATACAAACAGACACAAAGGAAAGTGCTCCATGTAAAGACTGGTCACATTTTAGTTTTCATTTTTAACAGTTTTGTGTCACTATGTTGTTCAGGGTGGCAGCTGAAACCCTGGGTTCAGGCGACCCTCCAACCTCAGCCTCCTCAGAAGTTGGAAGTGCAGCTGTGTACCACCACACGTGGTTCATAGCCTAGCCAGTTACTTGAACCTATACATCGGGCTAAGATGTGGTGTGCCGTGTAGTTTAGGATCCCTGCTTTAGTGGGCAGGTGCTGGGTATTGTCAGAGCTGAGGATACTCAGTGGCCAGCACACCCAGTACTGTCCTCCTCTGATCTGACAATCCCTAACCATGTTGACCATCACTCTGGGAGTTCTTCTATGAGGAAGAACAGGTACGCCAACTGGAGCCACAATACCCTCTATGTCCCTTGCTTGTAGTGCTTGGCTATGTCAGATGAAGCCAAAGTAAGAAGGTGTGAGCTCAGTGTCCCTTTATCACACTAACTTAACTGGACATGAAGAGCCAGTCAAGCACAGGGAGAGTGTGCCTCAGGCGCTGTGTACCTTGTTGTTCAAAGCCCCCAGCTGACCCTCACCATTACACATGAACAGTCTACAGCTGATTTGGGGGGGGCACTCACATGTGCTGGTTGCTGGTTCACACTGCAGTGACAGTGTCTGAAGACTCTCTTCATCCATCTCCAGCTCCAGGTTGGACAGGTATTGCTTCACTTTCCGAGCCATCTGGGCATCTTCGTACAGCTTTTTGGCATTGAGGAAGGAACTACGTCGTACCCGCTTTTTGTGCCCGCCTGTCTGAGCAACATCCAGCACTGTGGCGTTCGCACTGCCCTGACTCAGCGACCTGGAAGACGAAAAACAAGCCTGCAATTCTCTGGAGCACCTATAGGCTAGTCTACCAGAACTGCCAAACTTGTGTAAAGACTCTCTGCTTGAAAGGTCCCATGCCCCACTCCAGTAAGTAAACTGCTATGGGGGAATCCAGAATAACAGAGTTTAAAAGAAATTATACATAATACAAAGACACAAAATCTTTGCCATATGTTCTGCTCCTGCCAGTAAATTCACTTTTCATCTCACAGAGCATTCAAAGTCCGTTCTCTCACAGAAGCCAGAAAACATAATTGCATATAAAAGCTTGTGCAGGGATACTGAGAGATGACAGTGACAATTTCGAAATGAAACCTGCTTTTCTTAATGGGGGTATTTTCTACAGATTTCATTAAACTCAGCTACACTGTTCACAGCTGTGTTCTTACTCTGTGGGTTGAATATGGTGAGTTTTTAAAACAGTAAATCTGTTAATACAATGGTCATGCAAATGTAAACATTTATTATGGAAACTATTTAGTACATGAATTGTTAAGAATTATTTTTAAAAGGGGCTGATTCATAGAGAATGAAAACAGTAGTTAGCGAGCTGTAGAAATTTTGGTTTTAAGGTATGAGGGTGCCTGACACCACCCCTGCGTCTGTGCAATAGGGTTTATTCAGTTACACAATTTTTATCTTCTAAGAGCATGCTTCCCTTCCCAGCTTCTTTAGCTTTTTCATTTCAAAACACACAAATTATATTACAAGACAATCTTTCAGTCAGCTGAGAAAGATGTCTGGTCTACATCATTCTCCCAGAATAATAGCAATCATTTCACAGCTCTTGTGGATCTGACTTCAGGAATGCCCCAACAGATTAAATCTGAAGTCAGTTTGCATCTGAAATTCTGATAGAGCAAGAGGGTTAAGGGGGAAAAAAAATAAAAAGCAAAGCTTCAGCAGACAGAGCAGGTAAGAAAACACCGCCACGGCAGGGTGAGCAAGAACTGAGCGTGCAAAGGCTCTGCCACTTACCCCAGACTCCGCCACTTCTTCTTCCTGTAAGTGAGCCACGGAGATTGAAGCACGGGTGTAGAAAGAGACAGAAAGGTCACAAGCTCAGAAAGAAAGGACCAGACTTCTGGACAAGCAGTTCTAGAAGCCCACAGACATTAACTGCATAGTCACCTCGCACGCATCCACTGCAGACATCTCTGGCTTAAAGGGCTGCTGCCTACACTTGTTCCTTCCCTCCGCTGAACTAACCATTGCTCACCGCACCAACAGGTGAACGGTGTGTGGACATGATGATAGTTCTGCTCTAGCTCGTGCTACCGGTTACAAGCTCTAACTCTGCACCTCAGTGTTCTGAAATAAGTAAACACTGTACCCACATTCACTAAAACTGAAGGACCAGCGGCTGGCACCACTGGAATAGTGCCCTGGATCCAATTCGGACACAGCACCACAAACCGAAGCCTGGAGGTGACTGTCTTGGCACACCCTAGTGTAACCCCTATCATTCAGCCTTTCCCCACTGTGGGCTAGCTCACTTTAACCTTTTTACCCGACACATGCCATGGCCAATGACTCACGCACCGAGTCCTGAACATAAGGGCGGGGTCCATGTTGACTGAGGCCATTCGGCCAACATGACGGATTTCCTTTGCAATCATCCTCAGCTTCTCAAAGTTGACCAGTCCATCTACTTTTGAGTCATTTCCTGAGAGTAACAGAGGAGGAACAAGAAGTCACATCGTGTCCATTCTGAGTTCCCGCCAGAACAGACAGCGCCCACCTGCGCTCACCCTCATGGAGAAACGTGAGGTCCTTCTTGATGACAGGGAACAGGGGAATGACAGGAGGCTGTAAGTTCTGGCCACTCAGGACATTGCGGTACTTTGCCATGTTTCTGGAAGGATCAAACAGGTCTTGTAGGTCCTGGAATAGCTTTTCATATTTATTGGGAAGTTTTTCCCAGGTGGTTCGTAGTCTTGCCACTGGTGCCAGGTTTAGGCCACTGAGGGGGAGAAGAGAGTGAGATATGACTAAATGATGCTCTCTGAAACAAAGGAAGACAAGGGAACACCTCTGTGTGAGCCTTACATGCACGAAAATTTATACACTGCCTAAGAGTTCTTGCCAGTCCTGTTAGGGAGGGAGTGGCAGCTAAACTGGGTCAGGGCCAGACCACTTGCCATTATACTTCTTCCTGTTATGTTCTCTTAACATTTTAAAGATTCATTCTTTCATTCATTCATTCATCAATCAATCCCATTCATGTGAGTCTGAGTGTGTCGGAGTTATGCCAGCCAGCATATGAAGGTGAGAGGACCAATTTCAGGAGCCAGCTCTCCTTTCTAAGATGTGGGCCCAGGGATTAAACTCTGGTGACCAGGCTTGGTAGCTGGTTCCTTTACCCTGGCCCTTCTGTTTTGTTTGTTTTCTGCAATAACAAATTAACTATTTCTTCATCAGAGTGTGACCCGTGATAAGGACTGAATATGACTTTTAGGAAATACCAGTTCTGTGTCTAGACCTAGACAAAACTCCAAAGCACTTCCCAAACTAAACCTGTACCAAATGGGTCATAGTCACTGCTGGGTGGTCTGCTACTAGTCTGACGCACTGCAGCTTTTGGATCCTGGCTAAGACTACCACAACTAAGAATTATGTTCGAGCAATCATGAGATGCACCAACTAAAACGTGCAATGCCTCCAGCCAGCACCGGTCAACAGACAGGGGCCATTCCTCTTTACGACGACACCCAACCACATGATACCTTTGCTTCCGAAGATGAACCAACTGGCCCACAGAGTTCACCTTTGTCTACCACATCGACCTGACTTCTACCAACCAACTACAGTGTCTTCAAGCATCCCAACTTTTGTAGGAAAATGCTTCTACAACCATCTGGATGCAGAAAATATTAGGACTTAGCTGAATCCTGAAACACAGATTTTCGGAAAAGGCAAACCTATTTCTTACTGGTAAGCATACTTTGACTGTAATAGGTCCTATTTTGATTAATAAACATGGTTGATTTTTATTAGGTTTAAAGTTTTAAATCTATGTAATTTAAATATAATTATAAGATTTAAAGTTCAGAGTCTGATATGAGAATTCCCTTTGCAGCAGCCTCACACACACAGAGCAGCGTGTGGCTCATAACAAGTATTTGAATAAACAAAGCTGGGTAAATATTCCATCACAAAAATTATACTAGCCATGAGTATGAATACTCCAGACAGATAAAATGATTCATAATCATTTTATCACCAATGAAATGGACGTTTGCATTTCTCCTAGTTCCACTGTGAACACTTTTTAAAAAGAAGAAAGTTAACTTTGAACATCTGCAATAGTGCTGCCCAATGAAATCCCACATACATCAATTTTCTTTAATGGGGGAGGGGGTAATTGTTATTTTACATATAAAATGACTGATATTCAGAGAAATTCAAATAATTTGTCGGAAGTCAGAGTAAATAAAGATTGAATAAATGAATATACAAATAAGTGTGTAGATATAGACTTTGTTTCCAAATCATAAGAGGCTTTTAGCCATGTTTGTAAATTTTGACTTTAAGGGCACGTGTACATGCACATGTACTGTATGTGGAGTGTGTCTGTGTGCCTATGGATACAGAAGTCAGTAAGAGACCTCTTCTATCCCTCGCCGTCCATTTCCTTTGTGACAGTTTCTCATTATATTCCCAGGTCACCATTTCTGCCAAACTGACTGCCTAGTATATCCCCAGGGTTCACCTGTCTCTGCCTCCCTGGAACTAGTGTTAAAAGCACCCTGTGCTTGGCTTTTATGTGGGTGCTTGGGACCTGAACTCAGGTCTGTAAGCTTGCAGTAAGCACTTTACCCACAGAGCCATCTCCCCAGCCATTAAGAAAGTTTAAGTTATAAGAAATAGAGGAGGGCATGGTGGCACACATGTGTAATCCCAGCAATTGGAAAACAGGACTCTGAATCGTATGCCAGCCTGGGCTACTACGGAGAGAGCCTGCTGCAACATCTTTGTCTTAGTTAGGGTTTTATTGCTGTGGACACACACCATGACCAAGGCAACTCTTATAAGGACAACATTTAATTGGGGCTGGCTTACAGGTTCAGAGGTTTAGTTCGTTATCATCAAGGTGGGAACAAGGTAGCATTTAGGCAAGCATGGTGCAGGCAGAGCTGAGAGTTCTACACCTTCACCTGAAGGTTGCTAGCAAAATACTGGCTTCTAGGAGCTAGGATGAGGGTCTTAAAGCCCACACCCACAGCGAACCACCTACTCCAACAAGGCTACACCTCCTAATAGTGCCACTCCCTGGGACAAGAATATACACATCCCACTCCCTGGCCCCCATAGGCTTGTTTTAAACACCTGAGTCTATGAAAGCCACACCTACCCATAGCATAATAAAAAAGTACATTTAGTCCAACTTCCGAAGCCCCATAGTCTACAGCAGTCTCAATAATGTTAAAAGTCCAAAGTTTAAAGTTTCTTCTGAGATTCATCCACTCAACTGTAATCCCCAAAGCAAGACAGGAAACCAGCTGGGCACACTCCAAATTCTGCATCTCCATGGCTGCTGTCCAAGAGGTCTCCGTTCCTTTTTCATCTTTATCTCCTGGGCTGGTTCCACTTCCTGTTCGCAGCTGTCCTCAGCAGATATCCTCCAGCTGTGGCATCCTGAAAATCTTGGGGTCTCCAAGGCAACTCCAATGTTACAGCTTCTTGTTTCAGTGTCTGGGATCCATACATGATCTTCTGGACTCCTCCAAAGGGCTGGCATCACTTCTCCAGCTCTGCCCTCTGTAGCACTCCAAGTTCAGGTTGATCCACTCCACTGCTGCTGCTGCTCTTGGTGATCACCCCATGGTACTGGCATCTCCAATACACTGGGGTTTTCTGCTACAACTAGGCTTCACCAATAGCCTCTCATAGGCTCTCTTCATGGAGCCAAGCCTCAAATCGTTTGCATGACCCCTTCAGTCCTGGTCTGTCAACTACAACCGAGGCTGCACCTTCACCAATGGCCTTCCATGGCCTCTCCCAGTGCCCAGGCTCCAGCTGTTCTTCATGACTCCTTCATGCCTTCAAAACCAGTACCACCTGGGTGACTCTTACACATTACCAGGTACAGCTGCAGCACGAGGTACAACCTTGGCTATCCCTGGAACACAGCTTCTTTGTGCTCTCAGAAAACACTTCCCAGAAGATTTCACCTCTGTGATGCTGGTCTCTTCTTAATCAACACTAATTTCTTAGCTCCAGCTAACCAGCATCAATTGTCCCAGTAGTCCCTTCTATTTTTCACTCTAAAGCCAGAGCCACATGGCCGAAGCTGCCGTGTTCTGCTGCTTGCTGAAGCTGGAGCATGGCCCCCTTGTTCTATTACATTATCACCAGCTTTCTGTTTTCCAAATCCTGCACTGCCTATGCCTGGCTGTCCTGGAACTTGCTCTGTAGATTGATCTGGAACTCCGAGATCTGCATGCCTGTCTCCTGGGATTAAAGGTGTGTACCACCATGCCTGGATCTAAACTTAGCTGGATAGGATCTTGCCCCAGAGTTCCACTCCCTTAATCCGCTATCTCCTAGAACACAGCTCCATTCCACTTCCTGGTGCCCCTTTAATACTTGGACCATATATTTTATATTTTTCCTTTCTAAGCTTGCTATGCTTGTTCAAAAATGCTCTTCATGAAAATTAACCAGAGAATAAAGTCTCTGCTGGGTCTTTTTGAGACTTCCTTTGACAGTGCAATTAACATAAATATCTTTACTTTAGCCTTAGGTAGACTATTCAGACAAGGGCAAAAAGCATTTTTCGCCAAAATACCACAAAGACAGTCTCTACCCCACATACTGAAATTCTTCTCTGAAACCTCTTGGGCCAGGGTCACACAATTCAAATCACTCTCAGCACCAATGTCTTCCATATTCCTACTAGGATAGCCCATTAAGCCCCACTCCACTGCTGTCCGAATCCAAAACCCCTAATCCACATTCTTCCAAACAAAAGTGTGGTCAGGCCTATCACAGCATTACCTTACTCCTGTTATCAACTTTTGTCTTACGATTTTATTGCTGTGAAGAGACACTATGACCAAGGCAAGGGCTATAAGGACAACATTTAATTGGGGCTGGCTGACAGGTTCAGAGGTTTAGTCCATTATCACCAAGTTGGAGAACAAGGCAGCATCCAGGCAGGCATGGAGGAGGAGCTGAGAGTTCATTATCTTCATCTGAAGGCTGCTAGCAGAATACTGACTTATAGGCAGCTAGGATGAGGGTCTTAAAGCCCACACCCACAGTGACACACCTACTCCAGCAAGGCCACACCTCCTAATAGTGCCACGCCCTGGGCCAAGCATATATAAACCCTCACAACAACCCACCAGCCTCTGACAAAAAACATAAGAATTTGAATCAGAAAGAAAGAATTGCTTGTTGAATCACATCTCAGTATACATGAGGCTGTACAGATACCAGCAACACACACACACACACACACACACACACACAAACACACACACGAACACACACAGATACACACACAGTCAATTATGAACTACAATATTTCTGTATTTACATGGTATTCTGACACTGAGATTTTTTTTTTTTTTAATCTGTAAAGTCAGCTTCACATAGGACAAAACCTCTTACCTGATGATTGCAAACATGGAGTTAAAATTCTTGCATTCCCTACAGTGCAAGGCAATCTTGATAAAATGCTTAATGATCTTCATTCTCTTCAGCTGGTTTGTTTCTCGCAGGATTTCAGAAGCCACCCAAAATGTTTCCTGGTTAATGACTTCCTCGAATTTCTTCAGGTTGGCACAGCTGGTTTTTGATTTGAGTTTAAATAAATCATCTATGTATTCAGTAGGCTCAATGTTGCGGAAGAGTTCAAAGTTCCTCATGGAGAGCTGCGTGGCGACCTCCACGGTGCTGAGCTGAAGAAGTGATATTTGGCTCTCTCGCAACAGCTCCTGGGCATCTTCATCTGAGCAAAGCGTTTCTGTTTCCATGTTGTTTTTCAGATAATACCTGAAAGAAACAGAAACTCTTCAGATGTCAAGCTGAGCAGCAAGCCCGTGGGACTCCTAAAGGGAACACTGCAAGCTCCTTGGGTGGGGGTGGGGTGGAGTTGGGAGAGCACTAAGAGGATGATGTAAGAGTTCTTTTCATCCATCATGGGCAGTGCAGACATACCAGATTAAATAAACATCAACTCAAGGCCATTGCTCAGTTTCCCAGTGAAGAGGAAATCTGACAACTGCTGGGTCTACACTAGCTCAAATGAAGTTTACTTATTTATTTAACACCTAGAGGACTTAAATAACTGAGCTGGTGGGATGGCTCAGTGGGCAAAGATACTTGTCATGCAAAGTCAGAGATCTGAGGCTACAAAGTTGTCTTCTGACCTCCACACACATACTGCAGCACATGTGGCCATACAAACACATCACACACACACACACACACACACACACACACACACACTCTATTGGGAGAGGGGGAGACCCAAAGCAGTTTGTTTTCCTCTGTTTGATCTTAAAACAGATTTTATAGATTTGTTTTACATGTGAGTGTCTTGCCTGCATGCATGTATGTACACCACATGTATGCATAGTGCTCTCAGGACTCAGAAGAAGGCATAGGATCTCCTGGAACTGGATGGTTACAATCCATCACGTGGGTGCTAGAAACAGAACCCAGGTCCCCTGCAAGACCAACAAGTGCTCCTAATAGCCAAGTCATCTCTCTTGCTTCAAGGTTTTAACTTTCAAATATCTAGATTCTCATGAAATTCATCTAGGGAAGTGGGAGGTGTCACCCCAATTTGTCAGAGTAGCAAACAGGCATCTGAAGCCGAATGGCTGGTCAATATGGAGAGTACTGTGACCCTTTTAAGGAACTCACTGAAAACAGGACCCCCAACTTTTGCTCTGTAGCTTCTCTCTGCCCAGTTTTCTTCTCCAAGTACAACTCTAAGAACACAGAGTAAGTACGGGGGGGGGGGGGTCCTACTAACTGGTCTTTTACATTCTCCACAAGACATTTAGGACAGAAAATATATGGCCTGTCCCTTGACAGGTACAGACTAATGTTCTCCACTGTGGTTACTCTGATACCCAGACTCTCTTGAGTACTGAATGGGAATCACAAAGCTGAAACTCAGTAGAGATTTGCAGGACTACAGATCTATCAATGTGTATGCAGGGGATGCCCAACTTCTGACCCCCTAAAAAGTATTATTAAGGTTGGGGCCCAGAACAGATGTGGCAGAAGACAAGAGAGTTTTAATCACAAGTTGAAAACACAAGGTTTGAAAGTCATGGTTTAGACTCATATCATGTAAAATTCAAGAACAATGACATATTCTAAAGAAAACTAGAAGGAATCAAAAAATAAAAAACAAAACAAAGCAAAAAAACCCCAAGTTATTCATGTGACTGATTTCCCTGAGAGTGCTTGGTTGGCAAGGCCTTGGGTTCGAGTTTCACCACTGTACAAACAGCGGCAGCACAGGTGACGTGTCTGGCGTGGATGCAGGCTTGGAGAAGGGAGAAAGAACTCTGTGAGACAGACGGTACCTTCCACTCAGCTGTATTCTGTCGGCAAGCTTGGAGAGCTGATCTGGGAGTCGTCGTTGTTTGATAACTCCCTCTGGCGTGACCGACACCTCACAGAGGGAATACTGCTCTGGGGTGGCAGTGACAGCAAACTCTCTGATAGCCTGGATGACCACTTCCTTTGCTGTGGTGTCCTTACTGATCATGATGTACCTGCTTTGCTGGTCAGCCTTGAAAACTCTTAGTACCTGATCGGGCAAGTCTAGGGGAAGGAAAAGGCACACAGAAGCAGAAAGAATGTTAAGAGATGGCAATGTGATTGACTGAAGTAACACACCTCCTACCCTCAAAGGGTGGTGACATCTCCCTCCCTGACAGAGTTCCCACGTGCCACCTGCAAAACCACATTTTCCCTGACTGATAGCAGCATGGTTAAAAGACAAATGCAAGAGTTTTACACACAAGCACATATAAAACATGCAAAACACATACCAAAACAAGCACTACATGCATTTATGAGAGTATCCAAAAAATTCCATGTACAGTTAATCTTCATTATAAAAGAAAAGCTCACTTAGCTTACCTAAAATATGCCTCCTAATTTATTTACTTGGTATAACTTACAGTAAGTATATAGTACGTTATTCTTCATTTTATCAAAGGCTCAACTATACCAGAATGGTTTTCAGAATACTACAAGCACTAGTCCCAGTATTTGGAGTTGAGGGTCGTTCTGCATCTCGGTGAATGATAACCATCCATGCCCAACCACAAAGCATACATACAATGTCACCGCTGCATCTGAGAGAGAGGTCCGTGAGAAGGCAGGAAGGCTGCCGTGCTCACCAGGAGTAGTGCTGAAGTCCAGAATCCGGTGGTGTGACTGCAGCAAGTCAGGGTTACTGGAAGACAGCGTTCCACTGACGGGCAGGGCAGCTGGAATGTGCTTGGACTGCCTCAGTCCTACGATGCTATCATCTTGAGACTGGCCAATCCCAATGTCACTGAAAAGAGCAGATTTGAAAAAATAAATTACTAGAAAGGTACAGGGTCTAAGTCATTACAGATCCGTGAAATAAGCCATTTTCATTTAAACTTGCACTTATAGTAAATCACTGAAAACTGTTAAGGCCCATTATGTGAATCATATTCAGCCCAGTTCACTATCTCTTAAACATATAGGTTTCTCTACAACCTGTCTTTTTTTTTTTTTCCTTTAGTTTTTTCGAGACAGGGTTTCTCTGTGTAGCCCTGACTGTCCTGGAACTCTGTAGACCAGGCTGGCCTTGAACTCAGAAATCCGCCTGCCTCTGCCTCCCAAGTGCTGGGATTAAAGGCATGTGTCAGCCACCACTGCCCGGCCTACAACCTGTCTTTTTAATAAGTATAACCATAACCAGCATTTATTTTTCAGTATAAAAACACAGTAGAGGAATGTGCTGCTGTGTCTGACTGAGGGAGTGGGAATGAGCCCAAGACAAAGCACACGGGAAAGAATCCATGAGTTCACTGCGCCCACAGCTCGGCAACAACCCAGACAGCTGCTTCCTGACCTGATCTTCACAATGAGGAACTGAGGAAAAGGAAACCCACGCTGTCCTACTTACACTCCTCTAGGTAGTAGAACAAACCACCGTGGAGTCCAAGTGTCAGGGCACGCTGACACAGACTCATCTCTCAGTGACAGAGCATGCGTGTGCAGCGTGCACGAACACACTGCGGGCTCGGAAGGACAGGTAACACAAATGCAGTCATTCACTTCTAATTCTCTGCTCAAGGTTTATAGTCACATGTTTAAATTCTCCATAAAAATATGAGCACTGCTGGTGGCTACAGACTCCTTTCTGCTTATAGAAAACCTGCTCTGTGGCCACTTGTGAGTCTGTGCTGCAGCTTGCAACAGATGGGGAGGGCCGTGGCTCTAGCGCCTCCTGCTCTAGCGCCTCCTGCTCTAGCGCCTCCTGCTCCTGAGCTCGGAGTGCAGTCGTGGACCACCACACCTCACTCGTGGAAACCGCTTAAAACACAACTTGACAACATATAAAATTATTTTCCTGATTGAAAGATCAAGTATTTCCAAAAGCAAGCATACAATAAGTATACAACAAAATAACTACACTATATGCAAATGTCTACAGATCCAATTCCACAAATACTTTGAAACAAAACAGAATTCTACTAAAATTGGGATATAAATTGGGTATCATAAATTAGACAATTTTAGTATAAATTCTCTTTCACATATAGAAGAGCCCAGGACAGAAAACAAAGTTCTGTTTAAGCATGCACATGCACAGTTGGGCATATAAAGACCTGAAATATTAATGTTCTGTGCATGATAAAAGTCTTTACATTAGTAGGATTTTATTTTTCAATCACATAAATGTCTTTGCCAAAAATATGAGATGTGATGTATGACCTAACAATTCCTGTCTCTCCAGGGCAGTCATGGCAGAGCTGCCTGTGAGCACCCATACTCCTCAGGCACACCTGTCAGAGTACTTCTCACTGCATTTTCCAATACCTCGTGTAGTACACGGGAACCCACCCTGCTTCTCGATGCCTCACCTGTACCTCGATACCCACAGACAGAAGGCTATGCTTGGACTAAAATTTTCCATCTTTTATGAAAAATCTAACTGAGAAATGTCCTTCTTGGTCATATCCTCTTGTCTAGCCTCTTCAATTGGCTCACTGTTACTGAAACAAGTCTGCTGACTTTAAAGTCGGTTGACTAATCATTTCTTCCTCTGTGGTTCGTTGGGCTTTCCTGATCAACCTACTTGGCATCCCAATTTGAATTCAGTTATGTTCCTGACCTGCTTCTTGCTGTATGCACATCATAGGTGTACCCCCTGTTATACAATAATTCATGCCCACCCTTGCCAATCTGGGAATACCTTAGTTTTTGTAAAAAGTAAAAAGGAACAAGTATATTGTAACTAATTTACTAGGTTATTGTTTTGTTAAACACAGTAACAAACAAAGGGGGCACCTGACTCAGTGGTGGAGCACTTAGCATGCTCAAGGCCCTAGGTTTTCCCTCAGAACTTCATAAACCCGTGTTGATGTCTAGCAAAGCTGAAGTGGTAGTCAGTTCTAAATCAAGGCAGTTATAATATGGCGGATCCTCTATTTTCCTGAGCCTGTGCTTAAATATTACTTTCCCTTCAGCACTGATTGCTCAAATTGCTTTCCTAAGAAAATACTTAAATGAGCCACATATTTGCCACAAAATTCCCCTAGTGTTTTAAAGTTAACATAGCTAATTACTTTTTTACAGTTTTTCATGTCTAACTTTCGAGCATTCTTGTAAGCACATAGACCACAACTACACACACGACTTCACACTGCATCTCCTCACCAGCATCCTGAGCTGGGACTGGATTACAGCCCAGTCCCATTTCTGTGTCCCATTTCCAGCAATACTTACCAGGGTCACGCTGGCTTGATTTTTTTCAAAGGTTCAAATTTAACCTTGAAGATCCTTTTATTATTATGCTGCTAGTAATTCTTTATTGAGATGACTCTTCCATATACTTACAATTAAATTTTCATCAGAAGGGTCTCTAGAAATTGATTCCTAACTTTTGTAAATGTTACTGTCCTAATCTACCTAATCTAAGAAACTTTCTCTCAACCCGTATTTATGGAATCATCACACAGCTATGCTTATCTTTAGGACTCACAGAATTTAGAAACCAGCCATCATTACTCTTAGTTTAACTGGATAATGCAAACTTGACAATTCATCAATGTTTTAAGTGAGATGTCTCTAGTCTGTGACTAAAATTTTTATCTGAAATGGAATTAAGAAAGGAAGGAAAGGAGAAACTACAAAAATAAAGACTTGCTGTAGTCTCAGTGTTTGTATGCATGCGTGTGTGTGTGTGTGTGTGTGTGTGTGTGTGTGTGTGTGTGTGTGTGTGCGTGCGCGAGTGCATACATGGATACTGGAGGATTGACCTATGGTCTCCTTTACCCTTGTCCACCTGGTGCCTCTCAGTGTCTCTCTCCAAAGCTGAAGCTTTCCCCATTTCCCAGGTTGTCATCCACCAAGCCCTAGCAATCCACTTGTGTCTGTCGTCCACTGTCCTGAGGTTACAGGCATAGGAGATACCATACCTAGCTTAGTGCTGGAATCTCAACCCAACCATGTCTTTGCAGTTTTGGGGGCAAGCACTTTAAGCACTGGGCCATCTCTTCAGCCTTTGAATGCCTCTATTTATTGCTTCATTTTAGAGCCATTAAATTATCAAAGAAATAAACTAGTAACTTTTCAATTTAATTTGGGGAACATATCATTAAAATTTTGACTGCTGGCAATTGAGCTTTATAAAGAACATTAAACCCAAAATCTACAAGGAAGAAATCAGGCAGCAAACAAGCAAAGCTCAGCAAATTCAGGGACACCTGAAGCTTGAGTCACCTGTGCTCCTGACAGGCACACACATCCAAGAATAAATTCAAGAATGCTCTTGACATGCTAACTCTAGTGGACCTGTGGAGAAGGGAAAGAGGCCTGAGGTGGGTTACTGATGTCTTCCCACAGTTAAGTCACTGAAGTGGGGGGAGATAGCTGTGAGGAACTGGGGTGCCTGGAAGAAGCAATGACTGGCAAGCCAAGAGGTGATGTCATGGAGGGACACAAAGAAACACAGAAGCAGCTAAGTCACGGGGCAATCAGCATGGCAACAAACCTCTGTAAGAAGTTCAAATGTAGACACACTCAACTGCCTCTCATGGAAATGGAGTGGCAAAGCAGTGGGCAAGCAAGTGTCAAAGCAGAGTTAAGCAAACTCAACTGTCTACACTTGCTGCTAAGACACTCTGCTGAAGAGACATTTACTAGGCTCCTGGGCAAACATTCACCACAGCAGTACACTTCTGTATATCCTTCTATGCAACACAATAAAACAAGGTGCTGAAAACACTTCACATACTTGTATGGTTTCTGAGGTAAGATACTGATCCGGGTCTTGTCGAGTATTTTCTTTAGCTTGTTTCTTCCTCCCACGGTGTTGGCTTTGCTTTTCTTGTTGACCTTCTCAAGGCCTATCACCTGTTCTACATCTACGGCAAGATCCGGTATGGAGTAGCGACTGGCCTTCTTGATGTCTCCAATTTTAGGAAGGTGGGGGGCACCGTTTCTTTTCTCTTCAGACAATCTTGTCAGAAGTTCTTTAAATACTAAAACACAAATACCACAAACGATCAGCCACAAAAGTGGAAACAACAGTGGACTAACAGTGGAGTTTGCAAATACATAAGATGTAGAGATGAGCTATAAAAATTAAAACCTATAGAGAAACTAGTCTATCCAGATGAGCCTAAGAAAAGAAATGCTGTAGATAGCCCTGGGGCCTTTTGGCCCCTCATGGGAGGGGCTTCAGAGAAGAAATGAGTTACACCTGTGACTTCTTGTGAACCAATCCCCTAATGAATAAAAGAGCCAACCACTGGGTGCGTAAGGTGGGACTTCCAGGTCAGAGGAGGAGAAGAGAGAAGCAGGAGAGAGGGAGAGTCTTTTGGCAAGGGGAGAACACATAGGTAAGATGTAGCTAGTTTAGTCTTCTGGTATCATGGCGGATCCGAAAGGATTCGCCACCAGAGGAATCAGACTTTGATAAGGTTTACAAGATTAAGTTTTAGTTGATACGCCCAGAGATTGAGTTATTATTGTTTCTGAACTAAGTTTGTGTTGCGTTTTCCTTCACCCTGCAGCTTGTCTGGGTTCCAGATCGAAAGGTACAGAGCAAAGTGTGGGTTTGCCTGATGTGCACCACAGAGGCCATGGGGGTATTGAAGCTTCGGGCTGGCGTGGCAGTGACCCGCCAGTGGGAACCTAGCATGCTGGGTGGAGAGACTGTGGAGCTCTGAGTCAGAGCTCCACAAGATGAAAGGAGGTCAGCCATTGCCAGCCAGTGCATGGCTGGGCAGCCTGCCGGGGGATGAGAGAACCAGGGCATAGCGTGGGAACATGCTGTGATACCTGTGATACATTCCTTCTTTTTTTAATACTTCCTGCAACAAAGAAAGACACCCTTCCACCTCAAGACGACTGTATTCATCAACACAAGACAGGCTGGACTGCTCATAAAGTCATTCCACGCTCCTCAAGATAGTATTTTTTTTCTGAATGTAATTACATACATGCATAAAGAATTCTGTATTATTCATCTTAGCATAGCCCTAGAAAATACTAGAATCCTTACAAGTTTTACTATTCATAGAAATTATTTTGTCCAGGATTAAGATCTAACTATAAAAAAATAAAAACAAAGCAAAAGCAGTCTGAGAGAATTTGCAGAATGCTTACCAAATAAGTTGGTTTTCACAGTGATGGACAGGTGTGTGTTATTTCTAAGAATTTCCATTGCCTTAGAAAGTTGGATATTTTCAAAATTTTGACCATTCACTTCTAATATCTAAAAATGAAATAATAGAAAAGTCAATATGACCACTGACTGGAGGAAAAGGACTGAAATTCCCATGGACCCAGAGCTGAGCCCCCTTACCTGATCCCCACGCTTCAAGCCTGCTTCCGTGGCTTTGCTACAGGAATCAACGCTGTCCACAAAGATACCAAAGCCCTTTTCAGAGCCCCCCAGCAGGATGAAGGGCAGAGGGGCTTCCCGGGAAGGCTTTGTTAATGTCATCAATCTCCGTTTGGCTTTAGCTGCACATGCAATGTTTAACAGCCTTAGATGTCCGCCCATTTTCTACAAGAATTCAAGAAGAGTCGCATCAAGTTCAGGATAGGCAGAGGAAGAGAAACTTGACGCTATTCATAAAAGCTCACAAATATTACCTCTCTTTCCAGATTATTTTCAAATTCTTCTAGAAATCGAGTCATGGCAGGATCTCCTTCAAAGTCATTGAAGTGATTATTCACCCACAATAATACTACCCGTGTCACCTATAAAAGCAATTAAGGTCAGGACATTGTTTGTTGTTAGTACTAAAGATTTGTGGTTTAAATCACCTTAAAAATAGATATTTTAAAACATTTTATGAATAATATTGAGCATGAAAACTAATAAAAATTAAGCCCTTAAACATGGATTTTATACTTATAAAAAATGACTGTGGGAACTGGAAAGACATCAGTTAATAAGAAGGCTGGCTATACAAGCATAAGGACCTAAGTTCAGATCCACAGCGTCCAGCGTCCACTTAAAAAGCCAGGTATGTCAGTGTGCCTGTAGCTGCAGCACTGGGCAGGTGAAGACAGGAGGACCTAGGGGCTCATTGGCTAGCCCATCTAGCCCACAACAGTGAATTCCAGATTTACTGAGAGACTGTCTCAGAAAATAAGGTAGAGAGTAAGAGTGGAAGAAACCAGTGTTGACCTCTGGCCTCCTAATGCATACACATGTGTACACATAAACCTGTACACACACAACAAAAAAAGTGGCCTTCTCAAAACATATATTTTTAAGTATTCACTGATATTGCTTTGCCCTGGATCTTTAAATCTGTGGAGATATTTAACCTATGTTATTTTATTTTGAAAACATATTTAAAAGAAGTCTAAATAAAAGTAAACTTGCAATAAAAACAAAATATGTTAACAAAAAATTGGACAGAAACTACAAGTAAGAGGGCAGGCTAGATAAGGAAAACAAATAGTAATAATCTGGAAAGATCTGTGTGGGAAAGGAAGGAGCCAACACCGCGACGTGTGGCCTTGACAGGCTCGACAGTCGGCTCAGAAGAGGGCCCCAGGCCTTCAGCAGCACAGGAGAACGAGCTGTTCAAGTGTTTCCAAACATCTAATGTCCACCAGGCACACACTACCCACCAAACTATGCTGCACAGTCTGTGGCATGCAGACACTGGCCTGTCTCATCACATTCCCAAGAGAACCACACATCGGCCTTGCATTTAAAGTAAAAAGGTATTTCTGAGACTGAGACCACAGAAATCTGTAAGAATATCCGCATCAGTTATCTCTGTCATTTTACTTAAGAAGAATGTTCTTGTATTTCATTGCATTAATCTGAACATAACTGATGCTCCAAATTTTATCTTCTAGTAGTTCACATGTAGGGTCTAAACTAGAATGCACTTCCAACCTTATCCCTGAGGCTCGGGTCATTGAACCACTCCAATAACTTCTTGCCCACTTCCATCGGGCTGGAAAGGAAAGTCCGGTATGTCAACAGGAAGTCTTCTATGAATGTTGGATCCACTACAGAATGCTCTTCCACCAAATGCATGGTCAGCCTCTCTGAGGTGCCCTGCAGCAATAAAAGGTCTAGTCACCACCATGAATGGATCACTGATGCAGCCCAATTTCAACTTTCACACAAAACAAGCTAGGTAACAAGAGAGATAAAACCTAATCAGTGGCCATTTATCCACCAGTAACCAGGACTACGTATCAGGCTTGGTGACAAAGGAAACAGGGAGGGCAATGAATAAGAATGGAATTTAATGACAACTATGCATGCACATGCCACAATGAAACCCACTACACTGCATGACAACCTAAGGTATTTAGAGGAAGAAGGAGGGCAGAAGGTCAGGAGACGCTGACCAGTCAAGCCCCCCCCGTGGAAGGAACACCCCTTTACCCTACCTTGATGACGATGTGACCCTTCCTTGTTCCAGTCCGATCGAGTTCTCTGTGCTCCTTCACCATTACAATCTCTCCTTCTTCCTCAACTTTTTGCATGTTCTTTTCTACTTGGTTCAAAATACGGCAGTAATCTTGTTGGGCAATGCAGACAAACTAGAATAAAACGTAAGTCACGTGTTAATGATGAAGTGATTGCAAAAGGCCTACCTGCCGAATAATTCAGTTTTAATTATTTAATACTGACATTTCCCCATCGTTCTCCCACTTTCTAAATCAACGCAGGAACGAACCTTCATCAGACTTCTCTGCTCTTAATGCATTTCCTCCTTGGTTCTTCCTTTTTAGTTTATATTTTAGATTCAAAACTCTAACAACCTAAGATCTCAAGAACCCTCTTCCACCCTGCAATTAGAAGACAGTGGTAGAGAGAAAGACAATCCTAGGGCCAGCATGATAAAACAATTACTATTTGGCTTTAGACATTTTGAAAATGTTAAATATAAAAATTAGTGGTTTTAGAGATGAAGAGATTCTAACATCTGTAGGCTGGAGTAAATATGTATCTGTGTTAATCACATACATGGACAGCAATTTTCATAACTCTCCTGCTTTAAAGGTCACAAATGAAGTCAGTATTTATTATATTTCAGATTGCTACTAATCTGTATTAATTAATTTGTATTGCTTTTTTTTTTTTTGGTTTTTCGAGACAGGGTTTCTCTGTGTAGCCCTGGCTGTCCTGGAACTCACTCTGTAGACCAGGCTGGCCTCGAACTCAGAAATCCGCCTGCCTCTGCCTCCCAAGTGCTGGGATTAAAGGCCTGCACCACCACTGCCTGGTCTTTATATTGCTCTTACTAGAAAAAGTGAACAGCAGGATGTTATCAAATAGTTATTACTCCATGGTCATACTCCATGGCTTGTGCACACACAGAGGTCAGGGTGTGTGTGTGTTTGTGTGTGCACGTGCGCACAAGTGTGCGCACATGTGTGCTGTGGAAGCCACAGGAGGACATGTGTGTTCCTCTATCACTTTTTACTTTATCCCTTTGAGGCAAGGTCTCTCAGTGAACTTGGAGTTTGCCATTTTTCTTCTAGTTTGGTGGTTGGCAAGCACCAGGAATCCTCCTGTTTCCAAACCACCCTCCGATTTTGGGGTTACAGGTGCACATGGCCACACTCAACTTTTTACATGGGTGATATGATGTCAGACTTGCTGTGTGTGTTTGTGTGTGTGTGTGTGTGTGTGTGTGTGTGTGTGTGTGTGTGTATGCATGTGTGTGGGCGCGCGCGTTTGTGTCCTAATGGTCTTGTGCTTGTATGTTATGGCTTTTGTTTTTAGGGGTTTTGATTTGTTTCTAAAGAGAGAGAGAGTTGGGAGGTAGGGAGGTTGTGAGGATCTGGGAGAAGTTGGGAGAGGGGAAAATTATTTTCAATAAAAATATAATATTAAAAAAGCTCAGAATAGAAGCAACAAATCTGAACGTAATAAAAACCATATTTGATAAACCTATAGCCAATATTATATTTGATATCAGGAAGTCAAACATTTCCAATAAAATCACAAACAAGACAATGCTGCCTACTTTGTCTGATTTTATGCAATACAGTATTGGAAGTCTTGGCTAAAGCAAATCACTGGGATACAAACAGCAAAGAAAGAAGTCTCTATCTGCAATGATACAATTCTATATATTAAAAGCCCTAAAGAATCTACTAGAAAACCATTAAAACTAGTAAACACTCTCAGTAGAGTGGTAGGATACAAAATTAATACACAGAAATGATTAGGCCTCCCTAATCCAGTAACAAACTAACTGAAAAAGAAACAAGAGAAATAATTCCATTCACAGGGCCAAAAATAAATACAACACACACACACAGAGCAACTTTTAATTAAACCTAACCAAGGTTATAAAAGACCTCTCCACTGAAAGCTTTAAAACAACAAAGAAATGAACTGAAGACACTGAAGATGGAAAGACGATTTTGGACTGGAAGAATCAGGATTGTGACAATGGCTGTCCAGTAGATTCAATGCAACTCCCATCAAGATCAGAGTGAAGTTTTCACAGAAATACAAAACCGCCTTAGAATTCCTACAGAAGACAAGAGGCCATGAGGCCATGGCAGCCTGAGCAGTGCTGGAGGTTCGCCTGGTCCGAAGGGGTTCATTACTAAGACTCCAATCCATACAGTCATGCATCCCATACCTGGCAGTCATCCACCTTTGTCCTCATGACTCCTTTCATGTATTCTTTGTCCATGGTGGGCGAAACACCAAAGCTGTTTCCCATGCACAGGATTTCTGCTTTCCCATCTGGGTACGTCACCTCCACAGAACCATTGAGAATCACTGACCAGGAATCCAGCTGAGCAAAATATATAAGTAAAGATAGTCAGACAAAACAGAAGGTAACGCCGTCATCACCTGGCTTAAATGCTTGAACAGTCCTAAACTAGCCTCCGGGATCTCCTCTCTTGAAGATGGAACAAATTACCTGAAGAATCTTAACTGTTTATCAAACAGGCAATATATACATATATATTAAAATACCCATACAATTTTTAGGCCCAGTACAGAGTAAAATCATTTAAAAAATTAAGTATTCTCTAAAATGACACACACAAAAAATTCTATATATCAAAGGAAGTGTAAAGAAGATAAAATGGTCATCATGGCCTCAATACAAACATCACTTTGTTCTGAGGAGAGGCAATGCATTTATGATGCATGGTCAAAAACTAAAAAGCTAATACAAAGTCTCAGGATGGCCGTGTACCTCAGGGTGAAGTGCCTGCCTAGCATGTGAAGGGGCCCAAGTTTGAGCCTCAAGATCAAGCACAATCAAAATCTACAGGAGTACTGCATGTAAATGGTGACACATGAGAAATAGAAGAATGGATCTTGGATGTTTGAATAAACGCGTGGCCACCAGTTTCCATCTGTTCAAACTCGTCACTGCCGAGTGTTTAGAAGGGAAACTCAGGAACATGGTTTTGTCTGGCTGTCACTGATCCTCAGGCTTTCTAGGTGGTAGAAACCCCTGCTGACCTCTTCTCCATCGTTTAACACAATGGTTCCAGCTCTTTCCACCACTGCGAACACCATCACAGCACAGAGCTCCCGTCTCACAGACATCGTCATGTTGGCAAAGGCCGGCAGCTGGTGCATAAATTCCAGGAGTTGTTCTGAAAGGTCAAACCGTAATTTATATTGAAAACACGTCTTCAGAAAGAAATACTCCAGGAAGACAGACTTAAGGGCTTCCTCAGAAGGAACAGACTGAAGGGCTTCTCTGCCTTGGCTAGGTAATGCCAAGACTGACTAGACTACATCTCAAACCCTATGCAGAAGGTTTCAGTATATGGGTGGCTCTGGTAATCAGTGGTGGGTGGTACCCATGGATTCTGTCTGATATGACAATCTTCTGAGAAATCTCAAAGTATATCTTATACGGAGAATAAGTCTGTCTAGTGAATTGGCTAATAAGTATTATTTTAATTATGTCTTTCTTATTAAGGCCTTACATACACTGGGCAAGTACTCCACTACTGGGCAACATCACGAGTCCTGAAACTAACTTGCATGGGTATGTCCATTTGCTTCTTGATAAGTTTCCTATTCAAATAATGCTTAATGAAATCAACTTGTGAACAGAGACTAGCATTAAAAAATACAATTGAGCCCGGCAGTGGTGGCACACACCTTTAATCCCAGCACTTGGGAGGCAGAGGCAGGTGGATTTCTGAGTACGAGGCCAGCCTGGTCTACAGAGTGAGTTCCAGGACAGCCAGGGCTACACAGAGAAACCCTGTCTCAAAAAACCAAAAAACAAAACAAAACAAAACCCAAAAAACAACAACAAAAAACCCCCCAAAACCAAAAAAAAAAAAAAAAAAAAAAAACCCAACAACAACAATTGGATAGGAAATGTCTACGTTTTATGTAAGAATAAAGGCTAAGGAGAGATAAAAGGTCTAATACTAAATGTATACCATGTCCTAGATTCAGTTGAAATATCAAACTCAGGGGCTGGAAAGAGAGTTAGGAGCTAAAAGCATGTACTGCTCTTGCAAAGGGCCCGAGATCAATTCTCAGCACCCACATCGCACAAGCCACAACCACTGAAGAATTAGTACCTAAGAGGCACAGTTTGTGGAACAAAACCAACTGTGATAAATTCATTTTCTTCAAAATACTGAGACAAGGGCACACATTCTGGGATCTTTGGGAGCCCAAAGGGAAATTGTTTCCTTTTTGCAGTTGTTAAAAAACATCAGCGATTTCATCGTCTTTAACTCAAATGCTCCTTTGTGCCTGCGAGCACCCACATCAGCTCTGTTGCTTCGCTGCTGAGGACTGTTATCAAATAAAGGTTAGCCATCGCAGAGATGCTCGCATTAGAATGCAAGCCAGCCAGCGCTGTGCTTATTTGTAGGAATGAATGGCTCCTGCTTTCCAGGAATTCTCAGAAAGGCTTTTCAGATACAAAATAATTCCTACATGTCTAGGATCAATTGACATACTGTGCATACTTTAAAAATCTGTCACAACCATTCTAAAATTAACACATTAAAAAGAGAAGATGCATCAGTTAGTTTACAAAAAGAATACCTTTCAATTGATGTGTTTATAAGCAGTATTTAAGCTTTGAAAATGCCCATGGAAACCACTCATAAATAAGATGGTATGTTGAATATATAGACTTTTACTAAAAAAGATAATAGATGGATTTGTTTTTAATGTTGGCCTAGGGCAGGAATAGTAGCCATTGGAAATAGATGATATGTCTGACCCAAGGAGGCCAAACTGCACGACCACCATTCCCCTGGTGCAACCTTCTGTCTCCTCATGTGGAGGTTACCTCAAACAGAACCATTCCCTTCAGCAGGGAGTGGGGGCATCTGAGACCCAGCAGGTAGACAAATCTCACATGGCTAGGAAATCTAAGCTAAGCTTCATCAGGATCCTTCTCCAAAGTTATAGATGCTGTAAGGACTGCTGGGTGAGGTGATGGCAGCCAGACTGAGGGAAGGAGTCACTGCCATGTCTGGCTTCCTGGGTTGCAGCTCTCCTTAGCTGTTACCCACATGGTAGTGGGCTTTTCAGTGATGGCTGCTTTTGAGACACCCATGTTCCTGGAAGTAGCCTCTCAGCAATATTTCTGCTAATAACCCCCAAATAAAATGCAGTGGTTCATCAAGTTAGACTTTGGTGCAAGTATTTCTTTGGTCTGTCTCCTGTTCCCTACCTGGGGTGAGTAGACACATGTCATCCCCCAGGAAAGGTCTGTCTCTCAATACTGTCAGCCTAGCCCCTGCTCCACGTTCTTCACAGAGCCATGCTATGTGCCGTATTCCGTGGCACACTGCAGCTCCCCTTGGCTATAGCAGGACAGGGTCTTAGCTCCCTTCTTCACCCTGAGCTGCCAAGAACCAGAAGGTGCCCTGCCACAGGAGCTAAGTGAATGAATGGTTACCAGCACATGCTTTTCATCTCTAAATAGTTTGCAGTTCCAGCAAATGACTTTCATGAGACACATGTAATCCAAAGGGCTGCTTTTCTATTTTCTACTCTATGTATACAGCCTAAACTGCCAGTTAGTTTTCCCACAAGTGTGTTTGCATAAATTAAAACACAAGCGACAAGTTACTTGAACCTTCCCTTATCTAATCTCGTTGAGCTGAGTTTGTCAAATTCTTCTTCCAACATGTACTGGCTTAAAGAGATAGTGAAGGGGTATAACACACAAGTCAAGAGGGCCTGGCAGAGGTGCACAGACCCCAGAACTGGGTGGGAAATGACCCTAGTCATCACCTAGTGTCTTACGCAATAAAGCCAGAGTTGGATGTGTATCCAAACGCAAAGCTATTATTAAGGAAACAAGTCTTGCTCCTATAAAAAGGGAGTCATGAAACTCCTTAATGGTTTTAATTTTGAGGTGCACTTAAGGGCTCAACCCGCACAAACTGGTCTTAGTTGGGGTTTGTCTGGCTGGCGGCAAGAGCTGCTGCAGAGGTTGTGGAGGAAGAGTGCTTGCTGGCTTGCCCCCATGGCTTGCTCAGCCTGCTTTCCTATATAGTTCAGGACCACCTGCACAGTTGACACCACACAGTATCTCCTGAAGCTCAGAACACTCAGTGCCTTTCTAGTCCAATGTCCAAACTCTTTCCACGGTCCTCAGGTCTGTCACAGACAGACCCCAATCCTGGTACCAACTTCTGCCTTCGTTAGGGGTTTTTACTTCACTTTACAACTCTCAGGTCATGCTCCATCACTGAAAGAAGTCAGGGCAGGCACCCAGAGGCAGGAACTGAAGAGAAGCCACGGAGGAATGCTGCTTACTGGTTTGCTTCCCATGGTTTACTTCATTTACTTTTCTTCTTTCGTTTTATTTATTCTCTCATAGATTACATCCTGACAGCAATTCCCCTCACCCCATCTCTCCCCTTACCTTCCCTTTCCTCCAAACTGTCCCCTCCTTCACCTCCCCCCAGAAAAGAGCAGGCCTTCCAGACACCTCAAGCAAGCACAGTGTAACTAGCTACAGTAAGACCAGGCACATATTCTGACATCAAGTTAGGTCCTATACATCCTATGACCACCACCCGGGGGGCACTGTCTACAGTGGGCTGGGCCCTCTGACATCAATCATCCAATGACAAAAGTGCCCCACAGACTTGCCTACGGGCTGATCTTATGGATAAATTTTCTCAGTTACAATTGCCTCCTCCTAAATATGTCTAGATTGTGTCAAGTGAATGAAGAAAAAAACAAAACAACCAACCAGCACATTATTTATAGCCCCTTCACTTGAGAGGCTGAAGCAGATAGAGGGCTTGATGTCAGTGAGAGCCATGTAAGAAAACCTCCCTAAAACAAAACAAACAAGTAACCAAATCCCACTGCATCATCATCATCACCAGCATCATGACAATAGAAAAAAATTATAGACTAGACAGAAAGAAGAAAATCTCAACTCCACAGCTCACAGGCTATCTACCTCAGCTTTGCTATTTTCCTCTTCATACATCAGCATAAGCCAATCACTTACAGGACTGTTACAGTTTCCATTTTGTCAACTAACATTAAGTTACTGTTTACTCATGGAATCATGCTTGTAAGAAAATTACTGAATGTAGTACTGTGTTAAGACTACTTTTAACTTACAGAGAAGGGGTCAGAAATTAAGCTAAGACAAAAGTTTTGTGAATGGGATTTTTTAGAAGTTTCACTTTCAAAAAAAAAAAAGAAGTTTCACTTTTAGTATTATTTGTAGGTACTAGCTGAGAAAGACTCAACAAACATGTCTGATACTGAGGAAGAGTGTTGCAAGCACTATCCATACTTAGGGGAATCTGAGAAGTCAGGCTTTACGAGCCTGCTTTACGAGCCTTCCAGACTTGGGCGGTATTACATCCATGCTTACCTCTCAGTATTTCCGCCTGCTTAAAGGACGCAGCCTCGAGCACTTACCGATGTCATCGTCAGTCCTGTCTATCGGGTCCTTCTCCAGGCAGTCCCTCACGATGTCCCTGCTCATCAGAGGGTCTGATGCTCTCTCGATGTCTTCCTCATCGTCGTCATCCTCAGAGTCGACTGCGGTCTCTGGCAGTCCGCTCAGGTCCATGTCACCAGCCTCGCTCTCCGTGGCCTTAAATCAGATGCAGAAGCAGCCTTTAGGAACCAGTGGGTGAGTATCAACCTTTGGGGCGCCCAAGCGCCGAGAGCAGCTACAGCTCGCCAAAATTGGCAGTATTTACTTTTCTACAGTTCAACTTTAAACATCATTAGTGTCTTTTTCACCTTAGAAAGTAAACTTAGGAAGACATAGTATACAATTAACTTAGTAAGAAACATTATTATAAAGTTCTCCAACTTAAAATCATAGCTCACATGATGTTCAAAGATATTTCAGAATTGGACAATGGAAAATTTTTAAATATTGAGTGTAATATATTGAATTTAATAACAGACCAGCACTGAATACTTTACTATGCCAGGCAATGCTATAAGCATTACACACAGTTATCTCATTTAATCCTTCAAAGGAGCATGAGGGAAGTCTTTACCTCTCAATGTTTTCTAAGATACAGGTCTTTTCCCCAAGGTCAAGGTCATGCTTTGCTGAACCATGAAGTGAGCTGAGAATCCAGAAACTCTAACTTCAGCGTCTTAATCATTTTCTTATAATTTAACTCAATATTTAAAGAATGAATTGCCATTTTTGGTTTTGCAGTTCTGGGACTGAACTCAGAGCCGTGGTACATGCAGGCAAGTGTTCTGCCACTGGACTCCACCTCCAACTCCAGAAACGTCTTGGTTCAGGCCAGGGAACATGAGATCTAATTATGCATCTTGAAGCAATCTATAAGTGTCTATCATGATTTCTCTGGAGTAGCAGTTTTAATTGCATTTTCACTTTGGGGTACAGATTCTGAACAAAAGTAAGTATACTACAAGAAAAATCTAAGAGGGAGATAACTGAAAACAGAAAATCTAGATTCTGTGAAGTCCCCCCTAAACAAGGGTCTTGACACTTCCAACCACCGTAAGCAGAGTCACTTCTGAAGAAGAGTCTACTTGTCACCTAGAACAGGAATTCAATCAAAAATACAATGCAAAGTTGGAATTCAGTAAGTTTCCTATGGGTCCCATGCCACCAAGTCTCCTGTGTGCCCCATGGGGAAACAGAAGGCTGGGGATGCTGCTGCATGCCAAGGGTGTGGTCAAGACAAACCAATCAATCTTACCCCCACCCCAACTTCAGAAACCAGCCCAAGTCAATCTGCCAATCCTTGTGACGGTTTTCTTTGCAGTTTTCCCTTCCCACTAAAGATTACTTAAGACTCATCACCATGTCATTTCTAAGACATCACCAGGCTCAGCATTCCATGAAGGGGCACTGTGAGGAAAGAAATGGAAACTGAGGAAAGAAATGGAAACTGACAAAAGGCCTATCTTTTAAATGATAATTTATGTGACTAGAGGTTAAATAATACATGTTAAAATATTAAATATGGTTCACACTGAGGAAATCATTATCATGTAGATGAAGTATATCTACATTTTTGTTATTTTGGCCCACTTCCTCCTGCAGGTCCTGGGATGTGCCAGCATGCCAGGCGGATGCCTGCCCCTGAGCTACAGGATCATCGGCCCTCCCTTGTCCTTCTTTTCAAAATCTTTGTTTACTCTTATTTTTGACTGGACTCTTGGAAATCTGTTCCTGAAGTTTATCTTTGGTTTCCTTTATTATCTTTAAACATATTCTGCAGTCTCCTTGTTTTTCTTAGTGCCCATTTGTGTGCTGCAGGATGTGTGGAGAGACAAGATGCCAAATCTTGTCCGTTCTAGTCCTGAGCTTCCTACTGTCTTTGTTTAAGGGATTTCTGACAACATGTAGATGGACGCCATCTTCTTTATTCTGCTGGCTCTTTTGGGCCCCACTGCCAAGGCAGTGTCTATCAGTCCAGAAATATCCTCCCTCTACCCCACTGCCAAGGCAGTGTCTTTCAGTCCAGAAATATCCTTCCCCCTTTTAAAAATAAAATAACCAAGTTAAGAAGTCTTAGATTGGAAGCCACAATGATCCTGAACAGACTCCCTCTCTCCAGTTCTCTATAAAAAGAATGCCCCTTGCTCAATGGCAGGTCCACTTAGGCATAGGTAGGAGACAGCTTGCTTCATAGGAAAGCCTTGATTTTTGCTCCCACCACTAATTCAGACCACATGATCCCTCCACTCTTCATCCAGGGCACTGGTGGCTACTTTCTGGAACCTTCTGTGGCCATGTGCCACAGGATGAACTATGAAGTATGCATCCATCATTGTCCACTTCAGTAAGTTTCTGACAGCCCATGGCAGGGAAAGAGAAACTCAGCTTAATCTGGACAAAGCGAACCTCAGAAAGGAGCCTTCTTTAGTTGTCTATCAAACATCATGGAGACCCTCAAACACTGAATAGATATCTCTCTCTCTCTCTCTCTCTCTCTCTCTCTCTCTCTCTCTCTCTCTCTCTCCCTCCCTCCCTCCCTCCCTCCCTCCCTCCCCCTCTCTCTGCAGCACAAAGCTTCCAGTTCACCTAGCAGTGTTCACTGTGCTATGTGTGACCCATTCTTAAAGAAATGACACTAAATGATCCAGTGAGTTGGAGGATTGCTTTTATTTAGAATAAACAACCTGTTTAATTTTTAAGTGGTATAAAACTCCCTAATAATCCTTTTATAAGGAATGGGTAAGCAATCTCAGAAATCCACTCTTTTCAGAATTAGGAGGCTGGGCTAGGTTACTGAGAGCAGACTGGTCCCCTACAGCAACAGTCTCTGTTCAGTGGCTCCAATCTCCATCATCACCAGTAGTAACTTTAGCCAGGTCACTGAGCCCCCAGGAGCGCTGGTTTTAAAATTTGTCACCCAGAGCTGTAGCTTCTTGCAACCCACAGGATGATCAGTAATCTCGTCCCCCAGGGCACACATTTTCACGCTATTCTTACAAGACTCTACATCTCCCATATACGCCATGAGCCCTGCATCCAACTCTCACTCGCAATCACACAAGAAAAAACAAACAGCTAAGTCTAAATTCTGTTAAATATCAATTCCCTTATATGCTTATATCCTTGCAAATTTTTTTCTTACAAAATTATTGTGCCCATTAAATTCTAGCAGGACAGTTAAGAAAAAAAATTTAAGATCTCCCTCTTTATATTAGGTACAAAGTCTTGCTATGTATTGCTGGCTAGTCTCGAACTTGCAGGTTCAGAATCAAACTCCTGCTTCAGCCTGTAGAATGCTGGGATTACAGGCCCGTGCTACCACACTCAACAACAAAAAAAGTGACTCCACACTGAATGAATACTATAGATCTAGCACTAAATTTTACAATTGTAATAAAACCTTCAAAACAGTTCAAATTAGTGTTATATGCAAACACACACACACACACACACACACACACACACACACACGCACATTTATCCAAAGAAGATAATCAAAGGAATGATCAACATCTTTAATTATTAGAGAAATGCAAATAAAATCACAAAGTTATGTAATCTCATATCCACTAGGATTATCATAATTTTTATATATGTATATGTATTTAAATATAATACATATATAATACATATACATACATATATATTACTGAAGTATACATACATTTACATATTTAACTATACATATGTAAACACGTATGTATATGTATTTATGTAGAACACTGGCTATTTTTTAATTCCGTCTAAGCTACACTTACCCTAAGATTCCTGCAGGCCTTTAAACTGCTACTCTAAACTCACAGATACTTCATATTTAAAAGGCAGTCTGAGTATATCTATCTAAAAAACAAAGAAAAAGGCTTACATCCTCCTAAGTACTTAGCCTAATATAGATTTACCTGCTCGTTAATATTTAAAAATTAATGCCTGTAGAATGCTGGGATTACAGGCCCGTGCTACTACACTCAACAACAAAAAAAGTGACTCCACACTGAATGAATACCATAGATCTAGCACTAAATTTTACTCTTAAATAGTATCAGATTGGTGAATATAATATGGCTTATTTAAAACAAAATGCATTAAATGTTGTATTTTGTGAACAGATTTACAACAAATTTACTTGGTATTTTTAAAGGAAACCAAGGGAAAAGAACAAATGAGGAATTTTAAAGACTATCTGTATGTGCTTACATGTCTACGTAAGTGATGAATACTTGTGAGTTGTATGTACACACAGAAGCCAGAAAAGGGCATCAGGTCCCTTGAAGCTGGAGCTACGGGTATTTACTGGATACCCAGCTTGTCACCTAAATACAGGGATCTGAATCAGTTAACTCATGATTGAGCATCAAGTGACCTCAACCACTAAGCTCTCTCTCCAAGCCCCAATCAGAAGTAGACACTGCAGAGCTCTCCTGAGCAGAAAGAAGGAGCCCTGGGATGGGCAGTAAATATGTATGGAGACGAGTTCATCCTGATCTCGTCAGCTTTGCTGGTATTTGAAATGACTACCTCTTACAGAGTTAAGTTCAAAGGAGACTTAATGAGGCAAAGCAATTTTGAAAGACAGTTTCAGAGAAGGAGAAATATTTCCTTTTTCTGTTTCCAATTTAGAGGAGTTAAGGCTTATTTTACTTTATATACTTTATGTGCACGGGTGTTTTGCCTGTCCGTGTGTCTGTGTACCATATACATGCCTAGAGCCCATGGAGATCAGAAGGGAGTGTCAGAGGCCTCGGAACTGGGGTTACAGACACTTGGGAGCCACTATGTGGATGCTGGGAACTAAACCTGGACCCTCTGGAAGGCCTGCACGTGGTCTTAACTGCTGAGACATCTCTCCAGCCCAGAACTTATATTTCTTATTATAAACTAATAAATTCTCAAACACTCAGGGACTTACAAAGGCATTTGTCACTAACAAAACATTTTGAAAATACATTTTTGGCTGTTTAAAATACAAAACAATGTATCAGTAAGGTCTCTATAAGACCATTAAATTACAGAGAAGTTTGTGTTAATATACTATCCTTAAAAAGAAAATTTATTTCATAAATCTATTAAATTTAGGATTTGAATGTCCTGTACACAGTATTGCAGTTATTCACTTATTTTTAGTAATTAAAAAAGAAAAAAACATTGCCTGAACATACCAGTGATTCAGAGTATTTATTTTTAAGAAAGGTACTTTTTATTGTCATCTAATGTGACAATTCTTAAGGAGCCAAGCAAGGTACTTTGTAAAGTGAGCATAATATTCCTCCTGCATGAAATCATAAAACACAGTACTAATGGAATGTGCATGATGTTTCCAAATGACCTCCGTAAAAGCAAAACACAATAATTGCTTTTAGAAATATTTCTGATGGAACACAGAGGTGGTTCAGTGGTTAAGAACGCTTGCTGTGCTTCCAGAGAACCTGAATTATGTTCCCAGCACTTCCTCCAAAAACAACAACAACAACAACAACACAAGGGCAGCTCACCACCTCCTCTAATTCTACTTCCAGGGGATCTAGTGACCTAGTGTCTTCTGGTCTCTGCATATATAAGCACCCGCATATATATGTGCGCACACACGAGGAGAGGCAGGGAGGGAGATGAACAGGGAGAGAGGAATGGGAGAGAGACAGAGAGACAGAGAGACAGAGAGAAGAGGTAGAGAGAGACAGAGAATGTGTGTGAAAGAGAAACAACAGCCACAATAAAAATCTTTTAAATCCCACAGCTTTGCCAGCTATTAGAAGCATAAGAATTTATTTTAGGGCTGGCATCATAGCTTAGCAGATGAAGACATTTGTCACCAAGCTTGATGAACCTGAGTTGAGTTGGATCCCAGAGGAGAGAACCAACCCCAACTTGTCCTGTGAATTCCACATGTACATGTGCATGTATGTACACAACAAATGTAATTTTATTTTAAACACGTAACAAAATGTTAATCTAAAACATTTCAATGACTTGATCTTAATTAATACCTTTGTTTTGTCATATTTAATACAGATTTTAATAAGAAAATTTTACTGTGCTCCAACATTCCTAGAAAGAACAGCTTCCACTGAACTTTTGCGAAACTGATGGAACCAATGAGAACTGCGATGGCAGAGATGTTGGAATGTCCCAAGTCCAGAGCCAGATGATCTCGGGTTTACGCTCTGGCTCCCTAGCAGCCATCTGTTACCCGCCTCTGTATGTGACCTGACATCTTTTTGCCCGTTAGGTAAATCCTTTAGAATGTAGAAACAGAACACTAGCTTCCAACAACTAAAAAGCTAATTATGCATCTTAGACCTTGCTAGTTAGGGTTACTACAGCTGTGAAGAAAAACCATGACCAAAAGCAACCTGCAGAGGAAGGGGAAAGGGTTTGCTTGGCTTAGACTTCTACATCATAGTCCGTCCCTGAAGGGAAGTCAGGACAGGAACTCAAGCAGGACAGGAATCTGGAGGCAGGAGCTGATGCAGAGGCCATGGAGGAGTGCTGCTTATTGGCTTGCTCAACCTATTTTCTTATAGAATACAGGACCAGAGCTGTCCCACTCAAAACGGACTGGGCCTCACCATCAGTCACTAATTAAGAAAATGCCCTTCAGACTTGCCTGCCTACAACCCCATCTGATACATGTATTTTCTCAATTGGGAGTCCCTCCTCTCAGATGGCATTAGCTTGTATCAAGTCAACATAAAACTATCCAGGACAGGGCTACAGGTAAGATTTCCCCACTTTCCTAGAACCGGCCTACCTCATGTTTCCACCAATGTGTTTAAAAGCAGCCTTGATTTTCTTTATTCTGTTAATATTCGACCTTATGAGATTATTACAATATTGGCTTTGAGATAACTCAAGTCTGTTTCTGGCTGATGGTCAGTTACAGCTGGCTCTAACGCGATCTCCTATTCCCTTTTAGGTGACAGCTGATTTTTGTGTCAGCAGTTATGGTACTCAACTTGGAGCCCCAAGAACAATGTTTTCACAGGAGGAAATCACGCTGACCGGAGCCAGGAACCAATACAACAGCACGGGTCCTTGGTGTCCAAGATGCACAAGTTTTACCTACGTGGGTGAATCTGGAGTGTTTCTTTCTGGGAGTCCAGCTTTCCTAGGTTTGGCTAAGGGTCCATCTGTTTATGCTGACTGCTTACGATCCCACTGGGTGAGGATTGCTTTTGAAGCCTCTGGTTTAAGGTACCCATTTGTGTTTGTTTGCTTGCTTTGAAAGCATTTAATGTATTAATTTGATTTAAGGAACTGTTTCTATTTTCCTTTTGTAGTTGTCATAAGACACTCTGACCAAAAGCAACTTGGAGAGTAAAGGGTTTTTAGCTTACACCTCCAGTGCATGGTCCACCACTGAAGGAAGTCAGAACATGACCTCAAGGCAGACGGCCATGGCAGAAGGCTGCTCACAGCTCCTAGTTACCTAGCCTTTTTATACAGCTGAGAGCCATTTGGCCAAGGAATGGTGGTGAGCCCTCCTGCATCAATTAGGAGCCAGGACAATCCTTCACATACAGGCCCACAGACTACTCTGATAGAGACAGCTACTCAGTTAACACTCAATTATAGGCTGTGTCAACTTGAAGTTAATTCTAACTAGGACAGAGAAGGGAGAAGCATTTGGAGAAAAACAGATTTTTTTCTTTTAGTACTACACCTGATTTTTATATTTGGTGAGTGTGCTAATTCAAATTGTAAATATTAGAGAAATGGAAAAAAACTAAAAGTAACTTGGGTTTTATATTTCCTAGGGGAACACTTACTATCTGTAATCTGTTTTGCTATGTACACTTAACTGTTAATCCTAGGCCAAAAAAAAAAAAAAAAAAAAGTTTTAAAACATAATTGGGCAGCCCAGTTTAATTGCAATTTTAAAACATCTAAAAAGTACGAATAAAATCAGTAATTTATAAAATGTAACAGGAGCATAAAAATGACATCTAAGTTAAAGGACATGGCTCAGCAGTCAAGAGCACTGGCTGCTCTCTCCTATAGAACCCGGGTTCCTGGAAACCTACGTGACAAGCAAGTTTTTACCTCAGTCCCTGCGTATCTGGCTCCCTCGTCTGGCCTCGGCAGGCACTGCAGCACATGGTGCACAGACATACACAAACAGGCAACACATCCATACACACACAAAAATCAAAAACAATCTTTAGCTGTTATACTTGAACTAAAGATGCATTCTAAGGAAGCTCTGTGCCATGACCCCTCTTTCTCTGAGCTTCCTCTGTTCCTTATACCAGCAGAGCAAAATTCATCTAAAAAGGAAAGATCATTATAGCCCGACTTAAATAAAGTCAGAGATTCCTTACTATATTAAAATCTGTAAAGACCACTTCCCCTTGGCAAGCCCATATCCACACTGGGTATGTCTATTTCTTAAGAGTCTTTCTTCCTCTTAACCCTTGCATGGGAAATGTAACTTAAGAGTCAGTATAAATTAAGACATTGAGAAAGTCATATTGCTAGTTACTCTTTAACAATACCAGAAGACACGGCCTTAAATCTATGTGACAAACATCACCTTTTGATCTTTGGTGCTTCAGATCATTGCTAAATCACAAGGAGATAAAAATGTAAACTGTCTACTTTTTTTTTCTGAGTATACCTGAATTTCATGTAACTCTATTATGTAACAATTTTTTTCATATGTATTTTGGGGGAGGGGTTTTCAAAGAAGAGCTATGTAATAAAACTTGTGGTCACTTCAAATTTTTTTATTAGTTTTTCTTGCATCCTAAAAATAACTACTTTATTTTTGGCATGTCTCATTAAAATGCCTGTGTGTATATTAGCAAGTGTTTTGGTGATACACAAAAAGGTCTGAAAAATGTATACTGCTTTACAAACGTGAATATTCTCAATTTCTTAAAAGTTATTGAAAAAAAAAACAACTTTGAATCCATAAAATGTTTCTTAAAACTTTAAAATATTACTTGTTTATATAAACAACATTCATTGGACTTGTAAGATAAATGTTTCCTTAAGCTATAAAATTTAATATCATATACATAGACTTTCGTAAGGATATCCTTTCAAAACAGATTCTAAAAAAAAAAAACAAACTAAAATTGTATTCATTCATATAATAGTCAATGGATAATGCAAGAAACAATGAACCCCCCTCCCCCAAAATATTCTTAGAAGTCAAGCATGATGACACACGCCTTTAATCCCAGCATTCAGGAGGCAGAGGCAGGCGGATCTCTGAGTTTGGGGCCAGCCTGGCCTACAGAGTGAGTTTCAGGTCAGCCAGGGCTACACAGAGAAACCCTGTCTCAAAAACAATACAACAACAAACCAAAACCAAAGCAAAAGCTATAGGATCTGTGATGTTCTTCATGATCCGCCTTTCTGCCCAACTGCGTGTGCCTGTGTACCGCCTGCATGTGCGCAGGTTTTCAGACCCGCTACACGGCACCAGCTGGGCAATCTGAATTGTGCAATCCCAGGCCACAGCCACTCATATTTGGCTCTAAAATAAACCACTTTGGAAGAAAAGGGATTTTGTGTGTTGCCATGACCGTAAGATGATAATTCTGCAGCGTTTTAGTTGACTCAGACTTCTAGGCCAACTGTCCACAGAGGAACGAACAAAACACTTAGAGTTCCAAGAACCAACTCTATCATAACCACTCTCTAACATGCTGCCAACTGGTAACAGCACAGCGGTAGAGCTGCTTCCGAAAACACACAGCATGGCGAGGCCTCTGAAACATAAACAATGGCTCATGCACATAACATGCATGCATAATGTGTGCACACAGATCTACTTTATAGGTCTTAGCTCTAAGAATTTCTGAATTCCATGAAGCAGATGAGAACGAAAAGCCGGTCATACCTGGTAAATGTCAGAAAGACTGCTGCTTCCAGAGTCACTGGTGATGCTACATCCTGAATGGCTGGAGGAAACGTGGGTCACCTGTGGGTGCAGGCTGTCAGTGAGGTGCAGTTTTGTGAAGTCTGCAGGGAGCTATGGAAGTAGTAGAAAAAAAGGAGGCTTATAATTTATATCAAGAACCTCAAGAAGGCATGTTTTAGAACTATACTACACCCCGCTGCAAAGCATTGAGCCACAGATATTAGAAAAGAGCCTTCTGTTTACAAATTCAAAAAAACTCTTCAGTCTTGTCCTACTAACCCAAATCACAAAATACTGACGTTTAAGAGCATATGATAAACCTCAATGGTATTAAATTATATGCCTAAATAGGTGGGTTAAATGATTAAGACACGTGGATGAGCTTTTAATATGGTAAACTACGACTTTCAAATAACAGAAAAAAAGAGTAAATCACTCTAGTTCTATTTGTTAGCAATTGCCAACCAATACAACTTTGTAGCAACAATTTAAATAGCCAAGGAAACAGACTTCTGGTTGATTCATGCTCAAATAATGTTTATAAGCATTTTTTTTTTTTTAAAAAGCAAGCATTTTGGAAACACTGAATCATATTTCCATGATGCTGAGTTATATGAAAAGAGATAAAACACCTTCTAAGAACTTGGATTTAATAGTTTACAGACAATATTCACCTATATGCGCGCACGTGCACACACACACACAATTCTCTTTACTTGTTCTTGTTAACATAGAAACCACCTCTTGAACAGATTCACCAAACATCCCTCAAGTGTTTCTAGCACACCTCATATGTATGAGAAAAGGCACTACTCATTCAGCAACTGTTTACTGACCCCTTTTGTCTCGCCCTGTGTTAGTCAATTAGTGAGTGAGCCGAGGAAAACTCTGCCAGGTCAGAATCTTGCACTTTTTTTTTTTTTTTTTTTTTTAAAGATTTATTTATTTCATGTATGTGGGTACACTGTAGCTGTCTTCACACACTCCAGAAGAGGGGGCATCGGATTCCACTACAGATGGTTGTGAGCCACCATGTGGTTGCTGGGAATTGAACTCAGGACCTCTGGAAGAGCAGTCAGTGCTCTTAACCGCTGAGCTACCTCTCCAGCCCAGAATCTTGCACTCTTATCAGTTATTTCTCCCCCCCTCTTTCCCTCCTCTCCTTTCTCTTTGAGACAGAGTCTCACTGTGAAGACCAGGCTGGCCTGGAACTCACAAACATCCTCTGGCCTCTACCTTAAGAGCACCACGATTAAAAGTTGTGACCAGGATGGCTAATTCTTTGGAATTGATAAAAAAGAAACTAGATTGTGTGCAATACACCAATAGCATCGTTTAGTAATATATTAGAAAACATACCAAGATGGCTATTTCTTTTGAATTAATAAAAGGACACTGGATTTATGTACAATATGCCAATAGTATCGACTAGTAATGCGCTAGAAAACACTCTAGCTGTATCATAAGACACCAATACTATTCTCTCTTTGCTGCTGCATTTTGATCTATTTAGCTAGTAAAATCTAGTTCTAAGGGCTTGCCTTAGAAATAGTCCAGGCACTCCTTGGACTCTCATCCCCTCTCCAAAACAATGAAATGCTATCATGGTTTAGAGTAAGCTCTCGAAGAGAGACGCGTGGGCTTTACCCCATAAGCAGAATGGATTTACACCCCACACTCATTCAGACTTGCCTAGACGCCAACAGTCTCTAGCTTACATATAGATGTCTAACAGTAGTTACAAATCTCTTTAGAAGTAATTTTTTAAAAATTTGAAACACAAAGTATGTAAAACTTAAAAATGAATATAGTATACTGCATACAATTAGATGCCAAAAAAGAAAATCCCCCAAACAAAAACCTATGTTCATAGAAATCAGAGAAATAGTGAATAAAACCATCATACACATTAACTCTCTCCCCACGTGTGATGACTCGAGACGTTGTGAAATAAACTTAGGAAATAACAGTTTCTCTATAGACGCTAGACAGGTACATAAGCATCTCTGCAGTCAGAATCAAGCCAGTAACTACAAAATAAGTAACTGAAATCTATGACTGTCACTTATAGACATGACTCAGATTGACACGTTTCACATGAAAATTTAAAAATTAACATCATCAAATAAAGTTACAACTAAATAGTGGATTTTTGCTCACTAAATGATTATTCAAGGCTCATGGGACTCCTCTCCCTGGACATCCTCCCCGTCTGTCACTACACAGAGGAGCCTGGAGGCAGTCACAGCTCAGTCCTTCACAGGAGAGACCTGTCCAGCTTCTCTATGCTACTGTTCACTCACCTATGTCTGCCCATCTTCTCGGTACCATAGCTAAATGGTTCCCTAAGTCCAGAACGAAAGTCTGGGGCCTAAGAGAGAAACACTTTTGCTCTCAGCAATTCAGTTCCATTTAGCAAGCATTTTCTGCTCCCCTATGCTTAGAGGTGCTCAGCTAGGAGCACCTACAGGGGGTGAATAAGACATCTCCAATCCAAACTGTGACCTCTGCTAAGCCAGAGTCACAGAGACAGGTGGTAATAAACTTATTTTACTTAAATGTATTCTTTTTAAGCACTGGAGATCAAGCTCAGGTCTGTATAATGTTAGGCAAGGTCTCTCCCCCACTGTGATCTACAGCCCCAGTCCCCACACTAGTTATAAGTCCTTGCCCACCATCTGTGTTCTCTGGAGGAGAGCACAGCATAACGACGCACTAAACAGAGTCAATGGTAATTAACTATTTCCTTACGTTAGAAAGAGAAATGCAGATGCTCTGTTTAGGACACTTAAAAATCTTTTTTGCCATAAATGAGAGTGGCAACACAATTTTAAATCTTGTTGAGTGTAAGTTTGGATCAAGGTCATAGAAAGTCAAATGTATTACAAAAGGTGTCCCAGTGAGGTACGGTGGAATGTGTATTGGTGTGGCCCTACCCTGCCTGATGGAAAAGCATCCAGAGGCTGCTGGGATAATGAGAGTGCTTAAGAGTCAAACAAAACAACCAACTGTGGGTGTTGGGAGTACTTAGGCTCACGGGCACAAGCGCCAGGCTCCAACCAGGCTTCCATAGCAGAGAACTCTGGCGCCCCAGGGACAGTCACTGGGAGTCTAAGGTAACATCGTCCAAAATGGCACACTCTTGGAGTCGGCTCCCAGCTTGATCCAGCTCTGACTTGTACTGTTTGTGCACCGTGTAATAGAATTCCATATTAAAATGGTATCAGGAATTATCTCATGACTTCAGCTATAAGTCTTAAGTTCTGACAGGGGTTGGGGGTGGGGTGATGAACCTGTGACTATACATAATCTCTATCTGACCAATACAAATAAAGAAAGAAAACATTAACCTATTTTAAGCATTCTGATCTTTAAATTTAATTATTTGTTTATGCATATATATATATGTGTGTGTGTGTGTGTGTATATATATATATATATATATATATATATATATATATATATATATATAGTCATGTCTATACTATAGCACACTGTGAAGGCCAGTGGGAAATTTCTATCAGTTGGCTCTCTTCTTTCACCAAATGGTTCCCAGGCCATCTGATTGGAATCAAACACCTTTACCCTGTGGGCCATCTTGCTGGAGCCTAGCATTTCAATCATAACACCAATATACTTACTAGAAATTAGTAAGACAAGTCAAAGGAATCTGTTATCTACTACATACATTACAGTGATTATATATGAATATATTACCGCTCAAATTTTTCCTGGATCAAGAATCCTATAATCCTAAAAATAATTATATTACTGTAGATCACAATTTTTTTTTTGTTTTGGAGACAGGGTCTCACTATGTAGTTCTGGCTGTCCTGGAACTCAGTAAGTAGAACAAGCTGGCCTTGAACTCACAGAGATTCTTATCATAGACTTGGGCTCCTGGTCCACAAGGTTCAGTGATAGCAGATGCTGTAGGGCGTTTCTGCCGTCCTCACTGTTTCAGAGTTTGGTGGGTTTTGGTTTTGTTTCATTTTGTTTTGAGACAGGGTCATGCTATAAAGACGTGGCTGGCCTGGAAGTCATCCTCCGCCTCTGCCTCCTGTGTGATGGGATTGCGGGAACGCACTAACACATCCTGTTTAGACCGCATTTTCATAATCCACCATTAGATGAACAACTGGGCCACAGTTTAACGATCAACACGACTAAATAAATAAGAAACAAGAATTCTTATACCAGGGGCTGGAGAAATGGCATAGTGGTTAAGAGCACTGGCTCCTTCCCAGGGGGCCTGGGTTTGAGTCCCAGCACCAACATGGTGGCTCACAACCTGCTTTGACTATAGTCAGTGGATCCAAAGCTTTCTTCTGGCCTCCACGGCCACGAGGACGTGCATGGTGCACATACATATATGCAGGCAAAACACCCACACACATGAAAAAAATTAAGGAATATTTAAACCATAAATATAGTACATATATTTAAATCAGATTATCTTAACCTTAGGTTTACATTCAATATAGAAATAATGTCAATTAAATAAATACAAACCTAAAACAAATCATAGTTGCATGAAACTTAGGTACCCTCTGTGTAATAGTGCCTTCATTTTATTAAGAACAAACAGGAACACTAGCTAGCTTTAAAAGGGTTCCACAGGACTTAAACCTTACACATGAGTAGGTATACTTGATCATCACTAATTTGTTAATTTAATAGCTGGCATTTATAAAATTACCAGGTAATAATCTCTACTCAGAACGTACATATAATGAGCAGGAATATCCTAGTTTTGAAACATTACTACGACCCTGCAGAACTGGTAGAATCCCTAAGGCTAGTGACACTGGGCTGCCTTCCTTCCTTCCCTGTTTCTCTGTGGAAAAACCCTAGTAGACTATGCCTCAGATCCACAGTCCAGCTGGGAAACATTTGGGGGGCTCCTATTAACAGATATGAGCTTCATACTTCATAATGCAGATCACATCTTAGGACAAATTCAAAATATAACAACTCAATTTTATTTAACCAATATTTCCTGAACTAACTTTGGAACTGCTTTGTTTCAAGCAATAGAGCACACAAGACTTGGGACATGGCTGGATCTAGCCAGGCTTCTCAAGCAGCTTACCCTGAGTGAGACATGTCAGGTCACTCAATCGTCAGTGACTAACAACTAGCTTCATACCCAGTATACCAATGAGAGTTTACCCAGAGGCATCTGCTATCCCCATCAGCACTGCAGCTTCATGAACACTCTTTACACTCACCTGTTTCAGGGCCAGAGGAAGAATTGGTGTAGCCCTAGGTTTGTTTCCCAAGTGTGAGCGTAAGCATGGCAGCATATTCCCACATATCCATGTTTTTGTTGTGTAGGTTTCTGAGACAGAGTCTAACAGTACAACTCAGGCTGATCTCAAGTTTAGAATCCTACTGCCTCAGTTTCCTGAATGCTGGGGTACAGGAGAGCACTACCCCTCCCGGTGTATTCTTCATTAATTGAAGGCCTGTGTTACAAGGAGGGATAAATGAGGGGACCCACATCACTAAGATGTGTTTCCTGCATAAGGTACATCTAGGTGCCATAGTACTTGTGGCAAAACCTAAGGCTAGAGGTGACACAAAGTGATTTAGAAAATACTTAACTATAGACAAAACATTCCTGATACAAATACAAACCCAGGTTTTTAAAGGTAATTCTAGATGTTCCTGTTGGCACAGACCTGTAATGCCAACTACTCTGGAGGCTGAGGCTGAGACGACAAAGTCATGGCCTGCCTGGCTACAAAGTGAGTACAAGGCCAACCTAGGCAATTTAATGAGTCCCCTGACCCTGCCCCACCAAAAAAAGAAAGTAGAGAGCTGGGTGCGGTTCAGTGGTCGAGTACCCGCCTGGCTTACATTCAACCCCAGTACCACAAAGACCAAAATAAACTCAAAACTCATCCCCCTTGCTATGTGCACAGAGGTTTCTTTGACCTGTCTCTACTAAAAATCAGTCTATAATGCTATAAATTTTTATTTTTCAGATAACACCTTCAAGAATACCAGGAAAAGTAAACACTCCTCTTCTTCATCATAGTGATTTTTAAGTGTTCCACAACTGCTGAACCCAGGCTCTAGTTCTAAACCTGTCTTTGAATGCCTCGCTGTCAGTATTCCACAAAGGAAACAAACGACTTTGTACAATATAAGATTTCTTTTCTTTTCTCCTCTTTTGGCGCGGAGGAGGGTAGTGGTGCTGGGGACTGAATCCAGAACCTCACGCATGCTCGGCCACACGTCTCCGAGCCCACACTGTGAGTTTCTTTCCTTATATACATACATAATGGGAAGAAGTGAGCATGTATCATGAGATATTAAATAGGTGGACATTGTAATTTTTCTTCTAAAGAATCCTGCCAAATGCTAACAGTTTATAAGACCTTAGAACCCCCTTAGCTCGCTACTGAGTATAAAAGGCACAAGTCTAACATTAGACCCACATAGATTACCCTCTGCTTGTTTGATCTAGTATTTATGAGGAGCTCAGGTGCTGCCCCTTCACTGCTGCAGACAAGAAAGCTCAAACCATCTTGTCCAAAGCCCCCAGATAAGAGGCTCCACCAGGCCAGTTACTGAACAAAACACACAACAGGACAACTATGTGGCTGGGCGAAGGTAACACACTCAGTAGCATCCTACGAGGACGGGGTCTGACTTAGCCTCTTGTTTTCCAGAGCTCCCATGATGGCTGCTATGGAAGCAGTAATCCCTGAAGAGAGAGGAGCTGGTGGTATTATCAACAGCCGTTTCTAGAACCAGCTACACAGCAAGCTTGATGAGCCTCAGAGGAACGGTGCTTAGTTATCTCAGGTGAGACTGCTCAGCGGAGTGTGGAGTTTGGGAAAGGAAAGCTTAAATTCACAGAGATTCTCAAGGATGTGCTCCTTTTATATCTCAAATCCTTTGTACAAGAAGGCATAACATTTGCATATATACGGCTTCCGGTCATCCTCTCCTAAACTTTACAAATAATCCATCTCTAGATTATTTGTAACTAATATAATGCAGATGTTATACAGGGTTACCCTGCATTGTTTCTGAAGTAAAAAAACCTCAAAAGATTCCTATATTCCACATAGGTGTAATTTTTCACTTCAAATATTTTTTGATCTACAGTTGATAGGGAGAGTGAGCCAACTGCAGTTGGTTTAAGGAGAAAGCCTCACACAGAGTGAACAGCCTTAACTAGTAAGTCACTTTGAACTTCTTAATACTCTCTTACACACGCCCACAGGCGTACTTAAGTCTACGCGCGATGCAGTGGCTAGACTAGCTGGGTAGTCACTTTTGACAGACACCTGGATGGCGTTTCCCACCTTCTCATACAGTTACCATGCTGGGAGCTGAAGTCTTTAGTGGCATGAATAATCAAAGTGATTATGCCCCTTCTATACTTTACTGATGACGATTTCCCCAAAGACCCTCTGTTACCTGTCCCCTTCCCTAGAGGGCCTTGCTGCTGGTACAGCAGAGCCATCTGCTGTAAAGGAGGGCAGTAACTCTCAATTGGTACTGAAGGCAGGAAATGCCTATCAATCAAGAACACTGGATTTTGCACAAAAGATAATAGACTTCTCTTGTATTCAAACTACCATGCTTAGTTTGGTTTGGTAAAACCACATATATATGAACTCATAAAAAACATCCTTATTTTCATGAACTACCTGCGGAAAATTTAACACAATGAAATTTTTAAAATCTTTAACGTCCTTAGGGAAAGAACTCTGATGGCCATTCAGGCCAAATATTCCGAGGGTCATGGTCAGTGGGGTTAAACAAACACTAAAGTTCGTTGCTTATTCAGTTTATTATATGGCCAGATATTTACTCAATGCTGGGTTTGCTAGCTATAGCAAAAACGGGAAAGCAGACTCCACACTTTGATGAATCTAACAACGGGTACATGGAGACAAATACTTAAAGGAGAAAAGTATCACAAGGTGGTAAGGACAGCCTTCAGCAATGGTAAAAGGTGGCTGAGGTGACAGACAGGGACTTCATAGCCACGGTGACAAGCTTCACATGAGATATCATGAAGAGTCTTGTTTTTTAAATTGCAATTATTTGCTAATGGATAAGTTCTAATCCCACCACCTTCATCAAACACATTCACGCATGTGTATAAACACAAACCATGTATGCAACACAGATTTTCACATATTTACACACAGTGTTTGCTATAAAGTATACTTGGTATAAAGCTAAGTTTCGTAACATCATTAAGCCAAAGAAATGTAATAACTTGTCTATGAAAAATTCTTGTGCTAATCATTCAATTTAAAACTATCATTTTAGCTGGGCATAGCACATGCCTTTAATCTCAGGACTCAAAAGGGAAGGACACCATGAGGCGATTCAACTGTGAAACTCTGTCTATCATAACGTATGGCTGGCAGGCATGTTACTTAAGTATGAACTGAAAACTCTTCATCTCTCCTCTTTCATGCATAGATACAAATTCTATGCATGTCCACACATGCTCGCCTTAAGAGACAACTTAGATTCTCTGTTCACAACCACTTAAGTTGCCAACTAGAAAAATACTATACATTACTATTATTAATCTAACACCTCAGATTTTTCTTTTACTTTATAGTGAATAAAAATGTTTATTTTAGGACTTCTTTCAAAAGATGGTAAGCCATTTAATTTCACATTTGTTTCTGGGGGCTTGGTGTATGAACTCTGGCATACTAGAAAACTGTGCAGTTTTGGCTCTCTGGAGGGCACTAGGAACTGACTGAATATTACTGTGTATTACTCCGTCTCCAAGGCCAGTAGGAACGTATGCTTAAAAACTGCAAGAAGTGTAATAATTTTTTCTTATTCCTTCATCTTTCCTTTTTCCTTTCTCTAGACTGGCAAATCCTAGACACATGTGAAACGAACAGTCAAGCACATGCTACATATCCCCCTAACACTATCTCTTCTGCCAGGGCCCCACTGTAGCTCATGACCTTTTGTGATGGTTTGCAAAGATTTACTTACATAATCAATTGAGCAACTATCTTAGGTACATTCCTCATAAAGTAATATTACTTTTAATGTTTTATTATACTGCTTAGCTGGGGTTTGCTTGCTTCAAATTCTGCTACTCTTTGAACTTTTCTGTTCCCTGTATATATGTGTCTTAATTTGTATCCTAGATGTCCATCAGAGACACAGAATGGCATTCATCCAGGTACACTCATACAACGGACTAAATGTAATCTGTGGTATCATTAGTGTACATGCATGTGCACGCACACATACACACAAACAAAAGTACTAGAAACAGTGAAACTTCTGTAAGTATAAGTCACTGAATTCTATCACATGGCGGTCACATGAGCGTAAGTGTGCACTCCGCTGGGGTGGAAGCTGGCACTCTGCTCCCTTCCGAGGCCACGGCCCGGCTTCTGCCCTTGTTTGCCTCTCTCCGTGATGTATATCCCTTCCTATCTTTTTTTCATGCTGTAGTCAGAGCAAACCTTGAAGATGTGAGAGAAAATCCATCTTGTCATGCTAGTCCCCTATCTTCTACTGGCTTCCTTTACTCCTGACAGCCTCATCTCCCTGCTTCTTCCTGACCATTTTCCTCATCTTTTCCCATCAGTCTCTGCGCTGGGTGCATACAGAATTAGCTTAGATAATTCCAGCTGCTATGCTCAGGGTCTCTCGCCGGTGTCCACATTCCCTGCTCCTGTATGAGTACCCTCTATCTCTTTGCTCATTCTCCCACCACCTCCAGTCACAAGTTCCTAGCAGATGCTCCTGTGACTTCCAGACAACTGCCTGCCACAGAACTCCCATACCCTGTGCAGCAGCTGCTGACGTAATGGCACTTCTCTTGCTGGATGTTTCTCCAGTGAACAAACACATCTACCATTACCCTCATGATTTCCTGGAAAATATCAGCCCTAGTGTGAAGCCAAAGAGACTGCATTTGGGAGAAGGTGCACATGGTGGCCCGGCCCCACTGTTCTCTCCTCCAGATCTGTTGTTGCCTGCCCACCAGCAATCATATGTGGCAGCATTAGAATACAACGGAATGAGTTTTACAACACAGAACAGTGCAACTCTCTTCCTTTAAGAAATGAAGCGATACGGTTAAGCAATAAATTTACATTCTCAGCCAGGACAAAAGAATTAGGAATGAAACTTCAATCATTAAGTAGCTTCAGATTAAATGTATTTCCAAGCAATCTAGTATGATTAAGAGTCCATGAGCTAGTGCTTCTGAAGCCTGGTGTGCAGAATGAGCCTCTAAAGACAGTAGAGGGTAGACTCAATAAACACATCATATGAAATTTCAATCATAAAGAAATGATCTTAAATTAGCTTTATGGGAAGGGACCTAGGTGAATTTTAAGATCTGCAGAGCATTCTATCATGCAGCTGAGGTCAAGAATCACCAAATCAACTCATTTTGAAATGTTTAATAAATGGAAAATTGGGGCTAAGGGAAATTTACATTTGTAAGTTACAAGTCAAACAAATACCCTTTATATATTTACTGCCAAGTTTTATTCATAAATCATCTATTTATTAATTAAAATTCGTTCACTTCCTTGGTATACAAGAAGACTACTGTATACTTGCCACTGTCTTTCCCTATGGTCAATATTTAAAATTTTGAGATAGGAGAATTGCATCAATGAAAGCAAACTATTGCTACTCATGCTCAACATTACCAAGACAAGTTATGTATTTGGCTCCTTTAAGTTGTTTTTATTTTAGGAATTATAAATAGGTGTCAGCTCCTTGAGTTACTGAAGAAATAAAAAAAAGCTTTCTCAACATACTTAAGAAAAAAAAAGTAACTTGGCTGAAATTCTGCAACAGCTGAAACATGAACCAGGAAGCTGTAATCCTAATGGACGCTGATGCCTCAGGAGCAACTGCAGCCACAGTAGCTACGCTAAGACAAAGGTTCTGCCACAGGGTTTACTTGCCCCAGGATGCAGAAATATGAGCATAACAATAATGGTAGTTCTATATGCACAAACACTTTTCTTTAATATAGAGTTTTAAAACAATTACCTCTAATAATTTTACAATTAAATTAAAATACGTCATACACCTCTATACTACTTTGGTCTCAACATTTTATAAACACGAGCTAATTTTGAAAATATACAATTCAGCGTGATCCTATCAATATCACGCACATTTTGTAGTGGACTAAAGACAGTCAACCACGCACAATCCAGTGTTCAATTCCTAAATGATAAATAACACGTTGATTGACTTTTACTCTGAAAATCACTGAGAACTGCAGTAATCTTGTAAGACTCACAGTGCTCACACACATGCAGAAAAGCATACATACTTCCATTCTGAAGGAATGTTACAAAATACCCATTTTAGAAGACCACAGTCACAATCATGCATCAATAGCTGCCTTTTAGGAAAACGGTGACTTCCAGGGGACAAATGGTAAAAAGCATTGTTCCAAATTCCCAGCACTATTTGAATCAAGATACAAATCCTTCTGAGCCCCACTCATTGTGAGACTTATGAAACCGCCTGTTTCTGTATCTTAAACAAATCCTTCCTGCCCTTATCTCTTGAGTCGGTACTGAAGCTAGGACAATAAGAGTGTGTGGCTCTTGAGGCTCCAGAAGTTGAAGTTTTCATTACCTTGTCTTACTTCCATTCTCTCCAGCACAGACTAACTGACTCATCTCTAGTCATGAAAGAACCAAAATATGAGAAATATATTTAAATACAAACGAATAGCATAAAAAATTTGAAAAGTTGAAATCTGAGCTTGTTTGTATGTATAATTTATGACATACTGTTAAATATAAAGAATTTAATCAGTAATGCTAATAACCAAATTACATCCTCTCGCCTCACTGCTTAAATATTACGAAATACATATTTTAGCAATGATAGCTTCAGTGTTTAAAAACTTACTTTTATAAATCAGTATAAATGAATACATTATACATTGCTTAAATAAAAATAAAAAGGCTCCATGATAGCTATGATTTACCACTGATTATAGATATTATACGTTATGTTCCAAGTAGAAAATGCAGCAGAGATGCCAATACTCATGATGTGATAAACTGCCACAAGCAAGACTGCTATGTCTAATTTCTTGGAAAAATGAAAAGAAATTTCACAAAGAAATTGCAGTAAGCAAAAGGAAATATTGGAGATCTGTTATTTGTAAATAAGTCACCAAATAAAGAAAAGCTCTTAAAAAAAAAAAAAAAGATTAAGAATGTAAAAGTACATTTTAATATTAAAAAAGCATTATTAAAAATCCATAACAAACTTTGTGACAAAATCTATGTTTGAAAAAGGCCTGTAAAAACAGCAGGACAGAACTGCCCTCATCAACTTTGACTCTCTCATGAGGAAAAACAGTGTACACTTCTCTACAACCGTAAGTGACGCTAAGACAGGCATTTAGAAAATGGCAAGAAGAGTTCACAGAGGTTTCTGGTGTTACAGTCACTGCATCGAGGCCATCAGGAGGTCACAAGTAAAACTTTCCTAGCTAAAAGCAAAAGGAACATAAAGTTTTTAAATGATTAGGTCTGTTGTCTGCGTTTTAGGTCAAAGCGGGACTCCATTTCTTCCAAGACTTTTAGTGTGATCGTACGTACGACTGATTTAACCTTCCCTTGGGCTGCCTTCAGTAGCTCTACCGCGTTCTCATGGTGCCCTCCAACACCCACTCCATTAACAGAAAGTAGCTGATCTCCTCGTTTGAGGCTCCCGTGTCTGTCAGCAATTCCACCTGGAATTATCCAGGATATATAGATTGGTGAGTTTTGTTCTTTGCCTCCTGTGATATTGAATCCAAGGCCCTCTTCTGTTTTGGGTAGCTCAACAACTCGGGGATGAGAGTGTCCTTCACTGGCAGCAAATGCTGCAACAGAAGCCTTTGCAGTTGCATTGGCTCTCACTTCAGGGCTGCTACTGATGTCCACAGTCTCATAAACGTGTTGGTATACCTCTCTTACAGCATTGCAGAACTCACTCTGAAGGATTCTTTGCAAAGCCTGAAGCTTCTGTGGTGGCACCTCTCCACTCCTCTGTAATTTCTCTAACAATTCAATTGCTCTGCAGATATCCCTCTCCAGCCAGACAGGTTCTCCCAGCACCGCCATCTTCTCTTCTCAGTCTTCTAATCTTAATTTTGTTATATATGCACATTCATAAGGCTTAAACACTGTAAGTAAGGTGACTTCACTGAAGAAAGTGTGTAACTTGATAAAATAATACTCCGCAGTGTCCCTAACCAATCAGTCAACCAACCAATCAACCAACTAATCAATCAATCAACCAACCAACCAACCAATCAATCCACAAATTCCTGAGTTTCCTATCTCACCATCACTACTGTCATATGCTTAGATACTGAAGCTTCCAAGACAGTTTGCTGTCTGGTATAACCCATACTTATATTCTCCCTAAGTAGAATGTCTGAATTCTAAAACTTCTAAAACTTCATATATAAAAATTCCTAAGCATTTTGTATATAGAAATGATTTGCTCCCAAGTTAAACAATGTTTATTTCTACTTTTCAGAGTATCTAGAACTTGCAATGAAATCCCAGTAGCCTACAGTACTAACCTTCGTTGCCCTCAGTGCAAATGTGCAATGGTCAGCTGCTGATATTGCTGGCTACTTCTGCCTTTAGCATTCATTTCTACTTACATTTTGCAACAAAGGGGAAGGGAAAATACACTTACTATAAATATAATACAAGTATCTGTGAATCTAAATTTATCAATGTTTACCTGTACCTCAAGTTTTATATTTCTATTAATTCACCACTCACAAGGACTTCCATAAATATTTATGCCATGGCTTTTTATACTCCAGACCAGTGGTTCTCGAACTTCCTAATGCTGTGACCCTTTGATACAGTTCCTCATGTTGTGGTGACACCTCCCACCATAAAATTATTTCATTGCTACTCCACGATTGTAATTTTGCAGCTGTTATGAATAATAATGTAAATATGATACATAGGATATCTGATATGTGACCTCCAAAGGGGGTCATGACCCACAGGTTGAGAACTGCTGTAGACATTCAAGGTAGAGAGATTAATCTAACCCTTAAGGAGCCCACTCTCATAAGGTGATATTCTGGAGAGCGAATATAAAAACATGATCAACAACAACAAAAACCAAAGTAATGTGTTTGGCAGAGAATTCAAGAATTCAAGTGTAATAGAAAGACCTTGAGTCAGTAATGTAATGGCAGCACACTGATTTCTAGGCAAAGCAAACAATTATCAGGTGAGCTCTGAGGTGTCACCTATTCTGTGAAGCAGACAAAGGCCAAGGAGAGGAGAGCAGAGTGAGTAACAGTGTAACAGGTACTCACCAGCTGCTTTCGTTAAAAAGTTCTACACCAAGTCTGGCCCACACAGCAGCTCTAAGCAGAATGCAAGCCTAGCACCTGCTCTCACTGAGCCTGGCTCCTTTATTTTGGGTCAGTCTGCTTCTTTATTTGTACAGACTCAAGGAGAGTCTGTCTACCTAACCTATTCCCCTTCAAAAATGAGGGCACAGAGGTCCCAAAGTCACCTTAGACTGCAGAACAGCAAAGCTTCCCAGGCAGGCTCTGCCATTCACGAGGACACTTATCTACTGTGGTAAGGCTACACCCTGGACAACCAATTGCTCTCAACTGATGTCAGGGGAACCAGAACTGAGATAATGATCAACCAGACAGTACTTGACCAGGACTACTTAATCATGCATACCTCTTGCTCCCTATCCCAGGTCTTTCTCTACGTAAATCTAGAGCTTGTGTCAGACAAACTTGGATTAACTAGACCCCATTGCATTCCAATGCACCAACTGAAACGGTTTCTGCTTTTCCCCATGACTTATCCCGGTCACTGACAATCACTGACATAGATGGCCTCACCTCATCTGTTGGAACTGCTGGGCCAGGCTTCCACTCTGAAGCTATGGTTACAAGGAATTACATAAAACTATAGTAATTAATAATAAAAATAATGACCAAGATGACAATATGAAGAAGACAGTATTTTGATACCATAAGGGATAGATTCTTGGGGGTAGAAAGATTGTTAAGAGCCAAGGATTAGGTAGTTTGCTCTGAGATTGTGTCTCCTGCTAATGTCAGAAGAGATACCCTTAGTCTCACCAACATGACTGCCTAGACATGAGTGTAACAAGTTTGACACAAATAGACATGCCAGTGTGGACAGGAGAAAGCCCACAAAGCCTAATTCCTGCTCAAAGAACTATAGCAACTAAGGAGTGCTGAGAGTCGGAGAAATAGTCTTCCCAGGGGAAAGCACACCAGCTAGCTGGCTGTCCAACACCAAATGGTCAGCCCTGAACTGTACAGGCAAGTAACAGTACACAGACTGAGCAGGGGAGACACACACACACACACACACACACACACACACACACACACACACACACGTACAGCAATCAATAAAAAGGAGGCCATGAATTTCAAAGAGAGCAAGGAGTAGTGTATGGGAGGGTCAGAGGGAGGAAGGAAAAGGGGGAAATGATGTAATTACATTATAATCTCAAAAGTGAAAGAAAGAAAAGATTCGAGAATTAAGTAATGTTAACAGGAGATAAGCATCTCAAGCTGTTCTTCCTTTGGAGCTAAAGCATTGAAGTTGTACGTGTGTGAATACACATGCCAGTAAAAACATATAAAAGCCACAGAAATATAAAAACAAGAGTTCACTTTTTAAATAAAGTTGCACACCTAAACCTCTGCTCCTATAGTCTTCTAAACAAGTTGGGAAATTTTTAGTGCCCCCAATACAGAAACATAATCAAAGTTTGTAGAGGACAAATGGGGCTGGATAGTCCCAGTTCACATCACGATGCCTTTACAAATAAACCTCACTCTTCAGTGCTTTCAAGGTTACCAACAGGATCAACAACCTTCCTGAGACAGGATCCTTCCTTATGTATCCCACTATAGAGTAGGGTCAAGAAAAACTGATAAACACACCAAAAAAACAAAACAAAACAAAAACCAGATACAAATACAAAGTACCAAGTAAATCAGATATATGCTCAACCAAACAGCCTGGTCTAGTGTTTCTACTAACTGCGGAAAGCTGGAGAGCAAAAGGGAAAAGCCACAGGGATGCAAAGCAGTCTCCAGGGAATGGGTGAGTTAATTAAGGAGGGATATGCTTAATTACAAGGTGAACAATTGACTATTACCACGAGAGAAGGGAGAAGGCAGCAAACTATCTGACTTGCAGGAGCTTATATACTTTAGTGAAAACAGTTCAAATCTGTGAGAAATTCTGAAGTGAGTGGACCCACACACCCAGCCACACTTAAGTAGGGTAAGAAGAGACGAGTCAATATTGGAACAGACACCTCCAAATTCTCCCACGACAGTGTCACTTATCCTGTATAATGAAACCGACAAGAAGCAACCTCTCATTACCACATGCCTCTTCTCCAGGTGACTGGTCACCAGGGCCATAAAGTTGAATTTACTCATTTACTTATGAGATGATGTTCAATGTCTCAGTTCCTGAAGGATTCCTCGGGGCCATGAGCAGAAGGACGCTTATATAAGTTTCTTCCACCGGGACGGTGCTGCAATGGGCGAGGGGGGGGAGCACCGTCAATGGGCGGGGTCAGTGGAGCACTGTGCTACTGGGCTAGAAAGACACAGTGCCATTTGGGGTTGGCTGATGTCGAGACAAGCTCAGAAGGAACAACCCATATTCTGGGGAAACTGAAAGGAGAATCCACAACAGAGGCTGGGGGCGGGGGCATTTTAGAGCGTTCAGGTTACTTTGCTGATACAGAAATTTAAAATATGGACAGGTTCACCATGACACAGCCTGAAGCTGGACATGTTATCATAGCCATGAGGGCTTGGGCATTAGCTCTTCTGTGTAGTTTCTCAGTTTTTTACTGCATGTAAATTTGGGGAGGGGGTGGAGAATGAAGTCATGGCTCAAGAATCTGGTAAGCCCCTGAATTCCACTGTAAAGAAGCATCTTTAAGAAGCCAAATCTGAGTCACTTAATATCAGGCTTCAGATAAATTCTTAAATGGTTACATAACAACACTAATTTTTAAGAACAAGAAAGGATTTCTTTATTTTAAAAAAATGTGCTGGCTGCAGTGCTTCCTCTCTGCTCTCTCTCTATACTATGAGACTGTTAGGCCAGGTCCTTCCACGGACTAAAATTTCAACCACATACTTAAAATGTCTTTGCCTTTTTGCTTAAAGAATGAAAACTCACTCCTTAGAATGATGCCCATTATTAACCAGATTCCCCAAGTAATGTCTGCCTTTCATGCTAACTGATTTATTTCTCTATGATAGTGATTTATGTGTGCAATGTGTGATAAAATATGATAAATTAAAATATCCTAGAATTTCCATATCATCAAATAATTGTATTAAAAATATTTGACCATTCTAAACTCCCGAGCCTTCCCACCATGCAGACAGCACATCTGAATGAGCAGCAGAAGTTTTCACTTGAGCTATAACAATCTGATAAGGAGCAGGCACAACCTTTAAATTTGTGAAAATGAATAATGAGCATTTACTTAAAATTAGTTCATTTTTTTTACACACTTATTTGAATTATTTCCTAAAACTGGTTGTAGTAAAATTAGCGGGAAAAATTCTATGCTTATGGTAAACCAATAACATCCTCATAGGTTCTCATCCTATGAGAACAAGTGCCACAAACAACACACACAAATATACACAAGCCAAGAGAGCTTTCTCTCAGTACTGGAATGGGATGAGAAAAATCAGACAGAAGATATCATCCTAACTTCACACAAATACTGTTTAGAACAAGAAAGCAAACAATTATGTTCTTTCCTATACCTTCTGCATTAAATTATCTTCCCCAAACAAAAAGGTTTTTTCTTTTTAAAGGAAAATGCAATATGCACAATTAAGAAGTATACAACTCCCACATCCTGGCCTTTACATTTTTTTTCTTCTTCTTCAAAGAAAACAGCACTTATGAGCTCCATAATAACTATTTTAAATCCCCGGAATTATATCATAATAGCAAAGCTCTGGATAGCATAATACATAATGGCACAAAATGGCACATTTAACTATGACCCTGCATCCCATGCTTCTATAATCTGTATTAGGTTGAGAACAAATAAAAACATTCGACTTAGATCATTTATCTAAGCAAAGGTAAATCAGAAAGATCGGCCTTATGAAGAAATAGAATACATACCATGATACAGTCTCTTTCGTTAGAAAAGGCAAGAAGAAGGGATTTAAATTAAGACCTGGTGTATAAAAGCTGAAAGCATAGAATTTGTATCCACATAATGAACTGATGTCTCCTCTAAAGACGTCAGATTGCTGCTCAGCTAAACCATCTAAAAATACCTCCTTGCAAACACACACGGCATGACTACAAAGACAGGTCTTACTAAGCAGCTCTACTTGCACAAAATCACTTAATAAGTGAGGAAAATGAAGTACTTAGGTAAAAATTAACGCGATTTTTTTTTTGTCACATCAACTGTGATTCTTTTATGAGCTATTTTGCAACCAATTCCAATTTGCAGAAAGCAGTTAATGAAGGATCTTAAAAATGAATTGTAGTTGATCTGAGATGGCCAACAGAGTTATATTATATACTCAAAACCAAAGTCTCTTTGCCAGGTGTGATGGCCCAGGCCTGTAATTCTGGCACTTGGGAGGATGAATCAGAAAGACTGCCACAGTTTAATGTCAGCTTGTTTCACACAGAAAGTTCAAAACCAGCCAAGGCTGAATAGTGAGAGCCTGTCTCAAAACAAAGAAAAAATAAAAGATAAAACAAAAACCAAATTTCTGGATCAATGTTCACAAAAATCAAGAAAAAGAAACACTCATAGCTGGAGAAGCAAGAGGAATTCATGGATGACACTGGATGACATCCATCCCTGTGGTACATATGTATAACTAACACCACTTCATAGACCGTGAAAAATAGTTCCAAACATGCAAGCAATCTCTGAGTATCAGACAATTAAAAGGAGGAGGTGGAGCTGCTGCCCACATATGAAGGACTATAGAGGACAGCTAAGGTTGAAAACTAGCTATGCATAAGTCTGCAAGAAAATTCTGAGAACATGAACTTCAGAAAACATAAACCTTAAAAAGATGTTCCCTATTTACAAGCTACCATCTATAAAGTACAAAGAATCCCACTTTTCCTTTAATATTTGTGGTGTTTGAACATGCTTGGCCCAGGGAGTGACACTATTAGGAGGTGTGGTCTTGTTGGAGTAGGTGTGGCCTTGTTGCAGGAAATGTGTCACTGTGGCTGTGGGCTTTGCCAGTCTTCTGTTTGCCTTTGGAACAGATGTAGAACTCTCAGCTCTCAGATGGAGAATACTGCTGTGCTTCCTGCCATGATGAGAATGGAGTGAAGCTCAGAACCAGTAAGCCAGCCCCAATTAAATGCTGTCCTTTATATATAAGAGTTGCCTTGATCATGGTGTCTCTTCACAGCAAGGGAAACCCTAACTAACACAATATTTTTTAGGGGTCATCATTCATGAGGCACTCAGTAGAGTGATGGCTATAATAATTTTCAAATCACTTGTAAGGTAGCAAGTTTAATCATCTCCATTTTGTAGACAAAACTTCAAGAAGCTTGCTTAACCATTTTATATTTAGTCAATATCAGAACTTGCCTAACCATTGAATAACTAATCAATATCAGAACAAAGAATCCAAATAAATTATTGAGGTTCCGCACTACCCAGGGGAAGGAAGTAGTGCCAGAGACTGAACTCAGAGTCTTGTCTATACTAGGCAAGTATTCTATTAATTACCGTGTGTGTGTGTGTGTGTGTGTGTGTGTGTGTGTGTGTGTGTATGTGTGTGTGTACATTCATACATAAGCATACACACACACACATATACATATAAATACTATGCATGCATACATACATAGTTTCAGGATTCGCAGTTTCAGAGATTTTAGCCTATGGTCACTTGGCTCCACTGCTGCTGGGCCTGTGCATAGTGAGGCAGAGCACCATGGCAGGCCACTGTGGAGCAAAGCTGCATGGCAGCCTGTAAGCTGGAGGAAGCGTCTGGGGATAAGATAGAAGCTTTCAAAGGTATGACCCATTTCCTCTAATCCAGCCCCACCTCCTAACTATCCATTCAGCCATGGATTGGTTCATCGCAGGGATTATCCATCCAGTGGTAGAGGAAGAGTTCCAACGCCAAGCACCTAACAAGTGCTACCAGCTGGAGACAAAGACTTCCAAGAATGAGCCTTCTGGAAAATACTTCATTTCCAATCATAACAGAAGGCAACATCCTTTTTATGGCAGCTCAGATGACACTTAAAGTAGGGAACAATAGTGAGAACAGATGTACATACAAAGGCAGCACTTGATACAGCCCTTGAAAGAGGTGCTCTAATGCTACCTAATACAAAGCCCTACGTACCCACCAACAACACACATCCTTCAGGGAATGAGGGCTGAGCCCAGGGCCAAGTCAGGCAACAACAACTATCTTCAATGGATTTTGGATCACTCTGCTACATCCAGGTGAAAACACACCATAATTCAGGGTTTGTTGTTGTTGTTTGTTTCATTTTTAAAGGTGTCCAGAAAATGGTTGATGGGGACTAAAGAAATGTTACAATCATAACCAGGGTGGACATAATTATTTATTTAAGTATATTTCACATGGCAAGGTCACGTGACTACACCAGGCAGGCTCAGAAAACTTTCCACTAGATAACTAAAAGTAAATCCTTTTGAATGACTTACTTAACTGCAAACAAATTAAGAGAGCAACTGACTGCATCATCCAAACTGTAAGCAAGAGCAGAATTCTCTAAATGCAAGTCTAAGAAGTAGGGTAATATAGAAGCCCCCAGAGAAACACATGTGTGGGCAAGCTCAGCTACTTCCAGAGACTTTCTAAAGAGTTTGAAAATTCTCAGAACAATGCATCATACTGAAGGGAAGGGAAGGTAGCAGCTTCCACAGCACACATATGAAATTGACTGGAAACCAATACTACAGAAAATCAGTTCTGGAGTAGAGGAATAACCATGCTTATAAATTCTCTGTTATGAATAATAATCCAGAGACACACATAGCACAGGGATTGAATCCTGGGCCCTGCATATCCTGTAACAAAAACACTATCACTGAGCTGCAAACATTTCTGAGACAGGGCCTCTTTGTGTAGCACCACAGAAACTACCCTACAGTATTTAAACCAATGTGAGAGCAGACTATGTTCAACTCCATTTCATCCTGGACTTGTTACTTGCTGTGTTGGGTTGCTGTTTTGTGAGGTAGTGTCTCCCACTGTTACTCTGCCAGAGCGCCTTATACTGCATGTCCACCTGGGACCCTAGCTGCTGCCAGTATGTCCCGCACTGTCCCAATACAAAATAATCAGGAATTTTTGTTTTAATAAATAACCAAAGTCAAATAAGTGCTGCCACTGAGTTTTCTTTGAGAGTTGAATCTGTGCCAAGGGAGCTGGGAAGGCTAATAGATACCTGAGTCTGCAACCACCTGTACATCATCACTGTTCCCACATGGGGTATCAGTAAACTAATCCTGCAGTTATATTAATGGCCAATATTACATTCAATTGATTCTACAATATTGTTTTATTTTTGTATCTCTTAAATTAGGATCCATCTTACAAGTAATGAAAAGAAAGTACTGCTGGGTCACAAAAGGAGGGGGAGATGTATCTTAGATAACAGCCACCCTGCAGAAAGTCAACCTCGTTAAAATACATGTAGTCAAAAAAGTGAAGGACAATAATTCTAAGAAGTGTTTGATGCTTCCACCTGCTCAAATAATATAGTTAGAAATGAAAAACAGCTTAGTATGTCCAGGTCAATAGAGACGGCTTGAGTCTACAGCACCCTAAAAACCAACCCTATTCATGAACCTTGTAAGAGCAGTGGTACCTTGGATACATCTTTACTAGAATCCTGCCACTTTGTGTAATTCTGCAGCTCATTTCTTCTGCCACTCTAAATCCACTACACCATGGTTTTCCCTCACATCTCCTTCATGTGCTGCCCTCCCTCCCTTCTGCTAAGTCTCCAGACTCACTCCTATGTACTACTCAATTATACACTCCCACCATCCCAACGTACTGCTATGTGTTCCTGTCACATGATACCCAGCACTCAGGGATAATCTACTGCATTAGATGTGAAAACCTGAAGCTAATTTTAACTTTTTTTTTTTTATAACTCTGAGGTAAACCTACAATGCTCCAAATGAGTTGTTTCATTATTAAATATTCTTTTCTCACAAAGCAAATAATACTAAATTCAAACTCCTCACAATGGTAATAAAATGTAATTTTTCTCCATTTTTTATAATCTTAGTGCTGTTGTGTAAGACAAAAAGATATTCTTGCATGAAAATATATTACTTTAACCTACATGGACGTTTTATTATCAGCAGATTTTCTTCTTTGAGGATTACCCACACATTTAAAGTGCACAGTTAGCTTTTTATTTCATCAAAACAAGGTTTCACTATGCAGCCCAGGCTGCCTTTGGGCTGTGGTCCTCCCAAACTACCCTTCCAAAGTGCTGGGATTGCGGACGTGTACAAGCATACCTGACTTACACGTCTTCCCTGACTCCAGGACCAGGCTGGCCGGCCTTGAACTCAGAGATCCACCTGCCTCTGCCTCCCAAGTGCTGAGATTAAAGGTAGGTACCACCATGCCTGGCTACATGTCAACTTTTAAATGTTATTCAGCTAACAATGAAACCACTTTTAATGAGTAAGAACTGTGAACTAATCCATGTTCTCCTATTGGGGAGAAACCTAAAGAACATTTAAATGAAGCATATTCCCTTTTCTGGAGCAAACCCCACTTCACTGACTATCATCGCTGTCCACTCTTGTGGTTTAGTATTCGATGGAGAGCTGCTTTAGCTCCTACTTCCATTAGATCATTACTTCTTTCAAAGTGGGGGAGGACATGAGAAGAATAATGCAAGGGCAAGGAATCTGAGACTGGGCCCAACAGCACAAAGAGAGATCTGTCTGGTGGAAGGCACATGGCTGGGGGCTACTGGTCATGACTGCCTAGATTTCTCTTAGCTGGGACATTTATTCACTTTCTATACCTTTAAAATTTGCCCAAGCTTCAAGAAAACTACAAAAGTATAAACACACTAAAAATTACTAAAATCATGCTGTGTTCCTTCCTATTAATAAGGGCAGACCTTTTAAGACAGGGTCTCACCATATAACTGGTAGGCCTGGAATTCACACAAATTCTCATACCTCTGCTTCCCCAGTACTAGGATTCTGGCTTCTAATACTAAAGTCTTAACTAAGGTTCTTTCAGTTGAAGTCATATAAATAATATAATATACTACTCTGGCTAATTTTCAAAATGTTAAAGACCAAAAGCTCCAAATATACTTAATATGTTTGGCTATAAATGTACTAAATTACTTACCCTTAAATATATCTTTTAAATATATTTTTGGAAAAAGGGTCTAGAACAAAAACCAGTATTAGATTTTATATTATAGCACACTATAAAAACATTTTCATGATAAGAGTATTTATGTACCAGTATTTTCTTAAGATTTATAATAATAATTTAATGCACAATCATTCTGTAAGGGTGGTGGTGGTGCACACCTTTAATCAATACTTGGGAGGCAGAGCCAGGTAGATCTCAGTTGAGTTTGAGGCCAGCCTTGTCAACTCTTGTTCCAATACAACAAGGGCTACCCAGAGAGACCTGTCTTCAAAAACAAAAACAAGACAAAAAAAAAAAAAAACTTTTTCTTTTCTTTTTACGCTGTGTACATTTATGTGTGTTGTGTCTGCTGCCCTATGTGTGTAGGTATCCAGGGAGGTCAGAGAAGGGGTGTTGGACCCCTTGGAGTTAAACTTACAGGAAGCCACAGGAAATCCCAAGTTGCCTGGTGTGGACTCTGGGAACCAATTCAGGTCCTCTGGAGGAGCAGCTTAGCTGCTAAGCTGCCTGTCCAAGCCCTGTACTTATACTATAGCCATGGCTTTATCTAGATAGTGAAATTGGGATTCTTTTTTCCACCCTTGTTTTTTTAACTGTTTTCCATCATTTCTTCAAAAACACATGTATTAAATTTCCTTTTCTTCCTTTTCATGTGTGTGTGCATGTCTGCATCAGGTAGATATGCTCGAGTGCTGAGAGCGTACGGCTGGTGTCAGGTAGCAGGAATCTCCCTCAGTTGCTCTTCCCCCTTATTCTCTGAGGCAAGGAAAACAAAAAGAGCACTTACACATGTGACAAGCACTGAGATCAAAGATTAGGAATGTCTGCTTTGTTTTTCTTTCTGGGAAAGAGGTTACCAAAACACAACTCCACAGCCCCTCACCCTTTAAACAATCATGCGACACTGCCTTCCTTTTCTGTGAAAAGTATGATGCTGTGTTTGACAGTTTAATAAATCTCAGTGAAACAAACATTAGCCTACTGAAAATGATCCATAATAAGGTGCCCACTGTTATCTGTAGTCATAAGACCTCATAAAAACCAATTAAAAAATAAAGAGCATTATCCCAAGAATTAGTACGTTTCCTACCCCGTACAAATTACATTTACTAAAAATAAGCAGTTACTTCTATTCAAAATAATCTAAGCAAACTTTAGCTTTTACTAAATATCACAATTAGAATTGAGATTATGGGTTACATATATTTACAAAGATACATATCTCCCTGTTATGAAATATGAACATGTATACAGACATATATAGCGGGGGTATGCTTCATTCTACCATCAAATCAAGTCAATAAAAACAATAATGTACCCATGTAGCTTCCTCTACAAGAGAATATCATTGTAATAATAAAAATTTCATCCCATCACTTTTCAATCAATAAAATACAAGACTGACATAGGCCCTACATTTTTTTGTAATCAGTTTTTCTGATAAACAGGAGAGTCTGGTGCATTGATATGAAATAAAGTCATCTTAAGCATGTGCAGAGAGTCTATATAATTATGGAAGAGTTAAAAAAAAGAGAGGCACAAAATATACATTGTGGGATCTAGTGAGAGTCTACCTATTTATTATCTACCTAATCTACATGTCTGTTCGGTTCGCTCCCCCTCCCCCTCCCCCTCCGCTCCCAGACACCACACACACACACACACACACACACACACACACACACACTAACGACATAATACAACATGACTGTGTGTAAGGCCTTAGTTTGAGGATCATCTTAATGCACAGAATTGGCGGAGTGTGAAACAATCCAGTTCTGTGTGGCACAGATGTTTCACTGACAACAAGAAAGACTCTGGGCAAAGGTTATGAGCTCACAGGGATACCCTACCTGGTGGAGAAAGCCACCTTGGGGAGTGCTCTGTTATATCACACATTTATGTGCATTAGAGTGGCAAATGTAAATTTATACTAACTTCAATTTGCATTAACTTCATAGTCTATATTCAGAAAACTGGGCAATATTCTTTTTAACCTACTCTATGCAATACTCCGAGCCACTATTAAGCACTGGTATTGTAGTACTGTAAATACAAATAATCATAAACATGTGCCATGTTTCCAAAAGTACAGACCATTTCTTAATGAAGAAATAAGACAGGCATGGTGTCTCTACCTACCACCATGCAGGAGACAGAGACAGGAGGATCTCTTTGAGTTCAAGGCCAGTCTGATATACATAGTGAGTTCCAGGACAGACAGGGCTTTATCAAGAGATCCTGTCTCAAAAAAGAAACACCAAACAAACAAAAAGATAGGAAAGAGCAAATATCTTAGAACTAGGAATGTAATAGACCTCTGAAGACACATTTACAAAAGCTCATTTAAATCACACATATATACAATTGTGTGTATACACAAATACTCACATGGTTATTTTAATTTTAAAATCCTTTTTAAGTTCATAATCAAACCAAAATCCTGAAATCTGCAGATAAGGACTACTAGCATGAAGAGGAAAGCTGTAAACACACACAGATTATCACAGACACAACAGCAGTAAGTCGTTCTCTTTTCTTCAGCCAAGCTGGGGATCAAACACAGCCTCATTCATGCTAAGCACATGTTATACCACTGAGCTATGCTCACAAGAAGAGCTCTTAACAGTTTATCTGAATAAAATTTTTGAGGCTGTAGTCTAAAACAACATGGAAGACTGTATTTAAAAAATAAGTACACCACTAATACTAAAACCTCGAGATGATTTCATTTGATGCAATATTATGTATCAGCAATTCAAAGACCTAAGATAAGACATTGAAATTATGATTGGTGGTCTTGTAATATTTAAACATTTAAATCATGGGAGAAAAAACTACTTGCGCTTCTAATAATATAATTCAAGTAATCTCTTTTTCACTAATCAATTTATTTTATTCTCAGGTACTTTCAGATGGATTATTACTGACAAGGCCAGGAAGCATGCTGCTTCTTTGGCTAATGATGAAGCTCTCACTGATGTTTGCACTGCAATAAAAAAGACCTTTTCCAGAACTGCACACATGTAAGCAGCACATGCAACGCCTTGGCAAGTTTCTAAGTATATTTCTTCCCTCTAACAGGGCTAAAAAGATCTAATTTGTTGCCAGGGTTTCTTGGCCCAAATCCAAGGCGAGATGACCTTGTCCTTGAACAATAGGATCTCGCTTCCTCTGGGCCTCTCTCTGAGCAAGCACTGGGAAAAAATCTTCCCAAGAGATAAGTTTATTTCATCTCAAGAAACAGATCTGTCATAATAGACAAAACAGGGATCAGATAAGAGGAAGAGGAATTTTAACCTCTGAGAAAGAGTCCTAACTTACTGTCTATAATTAGTGCTAGCGCTGTGTTTCACTGTTACGGACAATGATCAATCAAATGATGTTACAAAGACACCCTGCCCAATGCAAACAGACAAGGTCAGACTGCTGCCTTGAGGAGCTTGGCCTTTTTTTTTTTTTAATCAATTAAGTTTTCTTAAACCTGGTCTAGTTAACATACATCATACTCATGCTAGGCCTTTGGATTATAGTCTTCCAGCTCTCAGCTACAGGCAAATGGACCTAGCACCGCTCTCTAATGTAGGCCATGCCAACAGTGATGAGTCTGCTGTCCTTGGATCCTTCTGTAGCCTCACTCTGCGCAGTCCCTTGCTTTGAGTCCTACACGTTATTCTGCCAGCCATGAAAAGCCTTCTTTATTCTGTGTTCTTAACAGCTGACAGTTTTAAATTCCAACCATACTCATAGCACATGGTACACAAGGGGGAAGAATTCCTTCAAGGTGGGATTCCACAGAGGCCACACCTATTTCTCAGCACCAGTTAGAAGAAATAACAAGATTAGACGTTACCTATTGTGTGCTCCTGAATCCCTACCACTGAGACAGAGTGGCAACAAAACTGGGCAGCTCAGTACTGACAGCTGTCTCAGCCATTCCTTCCACATAAGGCAGGCATTCCGTTCTGTGCACCACCTTGTCCCAGCATTTAATCACAACTTGAAATGTGACTTCAAGTAAGGACAAAGCACTGCACAAATCAATATTTTCTGTAAATTTTTTAAAAAGGAAAACAGGTTATCAGTTGGACGGAAGCAAGTCCATTATGTTAAAGTGGCCAATCTGAAGGATTTACAAAGTTTCAGGGTTGCCTCAAATTATCATTATTTTTTTTTTAAAGCTGATGTACTGAGTAAAGCAGACGCTCGGGTTGGTTGATCTTGAGACAGGGGTCACTACATAGTGAACTTGAACATGCCAGCCCCTAGCTCAGCCTTCCCATGCTAGCCCACCCAACGTTTTCTCCAGACTCCAGGAGCTGGGAACGCTTTCCCCACACAACATGGAGTTGCAGTTTTTACAACTAGTGTCCATCATGGTTGGTTAGTTGGTTTGTTTGTTGTTTTAGAAATGCAGTTTCATAACATATCTCTGAAATGCGAACTATTTTCACCATCTCACAAGGGATCTGTATGTATAAAATGGCAACATTCCTCAATGGCCAACTAAAAAGCACTAAATCAAAGGGAAGCAGCCCTGGGCTGATGGATTTCTGTAACTGTCTTCTTGTTACCAATGGGCCCCACAGAGAGCGGCTAGGGATGAGAAAATACACAAAATCCAAACGTTTTAAAAGATCTACATTAAGTAAGAGTTTGCTAAACCCAAAAGCCAATAAACTGAGAATGTTAAGAGTGTTTATTATACACCTACTGTGTGCCAAGAAACAGCGACATCCACTGAATGAGGCAGAAAATAAAGAACAACATCTGTATGATGTGGAAAGTCCTTACAAAGCATGATAACTGAGTCCCTCAAACAAGGTTTTCATTGTCTTGGTGCCGTACTTACTTCTACAGTCCCATGGCGGAGGGGCACTAAAAAGCTCCAGACTGTTTGCAGGCAAATGGATGGAACTTGAAAATATCATCCTGAGCGAGGCAACTCAGTCACAAAAGAAGGAACATGGTATGTACTCACTGATAAGCAGATATTAGCCCAAAAGTTCAGAATGCCCAAGTTTCACTTTACAGTAACCGCTGGACTGAGAGTGAGGTCCCAGATGGAGGAGTTGGAGAAAGGTCTGAAGGAGCTGAGGGAATTTGCAGCCCCATGGAGGGAGCAACAGCGTCAATGGGCCTGACCCCCCCCCCCCCCCGGTCATCCTGGAGTTTGGACCACCAACCAAAGAATACACATCTATTGA
>CM052704.1:57306120-57317535 GCA_028551405.1 Uromys caudimaculatus
GCGGGGATGGGGAGGGGATAGGGGGTTTCCAAAGAGGAGACCCAGAAAAGGGGAAACATTGGAAATGTAAATAAAGTATCAAAAATTAAAAAAAAAAAAAAAAAAAAAGGCTCCAGACTATATAGAGGAGCAAAGCCTAAAATATTTTTGAATTTGGTGCAAGTGACTCAACTGAAGTCAGCTGTGACATTTTTATGATACAGCATTATAGGAGCAAAGAAAAAAGAAAAAGAAAAAAAAAAAAGGCTTATCCATGCCAGTCATCACTGTGGGCTGAAGCACCACGGCCTGAGGACCAGAGTTGTTTTCTCCTGTCCAGCCCCTCATGCGGAGTTCTGAAATCTGACTGCCAGTGACAACATGTCAGTCAGAATGAACTGGACAATGCCCAGTTGGCAGGACCTCAGAGTCACAAGCTCCGCGTACCCTGCACCCTGTGCTCTGGGTGCAAATCCTAGCGTTTCATTTGTTTGGTGAGATATGAAGTACTTTCTGGGAAACAAACTCTCAAGCCTGGCTCAAGCTCAGCCTCCTGGCCGATGGCTACTACTTGGTGCTCTCTACTCCAACCGCTCTGACATTTCACAAAACCCAGGTGTTGCTTCCTTGACCCATCAATGGATTTAATAATTTTCATTGTTAAATGTATATTAGGAATTTAAATGTTGCCCCTTTCCATTTGGGGAACGGTTACATGAGAAAGGGGCACAGGGAGCCTAGGATCTAAATCTCTGGCGCTAGCTCAAGCGCAGATTAAGAGGCACTCTACCTGGATGCTGTAGCTACATGGAGCTGAGTGTCAAAGACCTGGATAAAATCAGACTCCAGGAGAAGTTCTCTTTGACAACCTTTCTTCCGGAAAATGAGGTACATGGTGGCTCTTTTCTAGACTAGGTCTGAAGAGATCTAGTCAAGGAAACACGCCTAGAACCCCACCAGGACAGGGCTGGGACCAGGCACAGCCACGAAGGCTCACTCGCCAGGTGAGGCACCCCTCAGGGTCACTGCATCTAAGGAACGTTCCTACAACCAGCTAAAGTGCTCAGCATTTACTGATGACAAAACCAAACCCAGTGCTCTAAGCCATGGCATCCTTCACTAACTCTCAAGGCTTTCGTGGTTTATAAGTATTTCTAAAGTTTGACACTATTGCATCACTTCTTAGCATACATTAAAACTAACTCCTATATCATAATGTACAGGTCTAGAATATGTAAGGAGACAGTTCTAAAATGCTTATACACCCACCTAAATTTGAGCACTTTAATTGGAGAATAACATACATACACACATATATACATATATGTGTTCATATACATACACACACACACATACATACATAAATCAATATCATGAACTGGCAAAATGGCAAAAACAAAACAAAACAAACAAACAAAAAAACTTGTAACATGGTGACACCAAAGTCGCACCACAGGAGTGCACATATTCCTGAAACAGGAGGCTCTGACCTGGAGTTAGACACAGAAATATGTTTCTCACAAATAGCAGTTGCTGCCCGTGGGATTTCAGCAAGACAATCACATAGCTGACTCATGGGACCAATTACAAAGGAGCAGTAATCTTTCCTGTGGCATTAAAACAATATAGTGCGCCTTCACCACCAATTAACAAATGTTAAGAAGTCAGAAGTGTACCACTGATGATTTTATTGCCAAATCAATACCCAAAGCCCCCCACCCTCCCACCCACCTCCACGTGCATTCCTTGCCAGATTTCCCTGGGCCAGAACCTCTTATAATGTTTCACTAAATTCAACCAAAACAGGTTTCTCAAACTGCTTGGGCATTTAGTGAGAACTGTATCATTTTCTAATGACAAAAAAAAAAAAAAAAAAAAAAAAAAAAAAAAAAAAATCAGCTGTCTAGTATTTCTCAATGTCAGTGGTCTGGTTTAAATGAACTGTTGGTCTTGCTTAAGATTTTTAGAAATCACAGAAAATCGGAAGACCGAGTGAGCTGTAACTCACCCTCCCTCCCTTCCTCCCTCCTCTGAGCAGAGGATCGCTACCCTCTAAAACACTCTTCCCCTGGAGAAGAGCAACTCCATGGAAAAGAACTCCCTGCCTGCTCCCCACACTGCCTGCCCCCCAGCCGGGCAGCCCAAGATGCCGGCAGCGCCTGGGTACTTACAGACTGCTTCTCCTGCTGGCCCAGAACTCCATGGTTAGCAGGCGCGGCCAGCGGTTTCATAATGAAGAAACATATGCTGAACTGAATTTACACATCATGTACCAACCTCTCACGACGGCAAGTCACCCTCTACAGCATGAAATTAAAAGAAAAAGGGGGGAGAAAAAAAAGAGGGAGGAGGGAAAGCCAGGCTGCAGCTTAAAGTGTCACTACTGGTGAGCCTAAAAACCCTTCACACTTGTAGGCAGAAAAGGAATCCGAACGGCAGTGCTCGGCTCCATTTTTATCACACTGAAACTCTAACCCTCGGAGGCTCTGACAAGGCTGAGGGAACCTCACCCGGCCTTCAGGCTTCTGAGAGAACGAGATCATTTCTGAGACTGAAGAACAAGAGGCAAAAGAAAAGGGGGAAAAAAGCTAAAATGGCTGACTGCACACAGACTCCCCTCCAAAAGGCTTAATACAGAATTATATTAGCCAGGGTGGTGAAAAGCCAGTCTCTAGCACTCAGCCAAGCATTGTTAACACTCTTGTTTCATTTGCAATCACACATACAGACCCCTCCAACCAAGGAAAAAAAAAGAGAGGAAGAGAAAAAAAAATCAGGGCAGAGCGTGTGAATCAGGACCTCCTCCCTAGCTGCTAATGATGCTGACAGTGGTGACCAGTGATCTCTGTCCCACTCCACTAACCAAGTTTGCACAATTAATCTCAGCAGTATGACACTGATGGACATTTAATTTAATGATGTCTGTCCCTCACACTCAACACAAGCATGCCTGCTAGCCGGAGTCACTGACAGAAACACAGCACATGCACACACACACACACACACACACACAGACACACACACACACACACACACACACACAATCTCAAGAATCATGAGTCTGAATGCAATACACCAATATAATTACATTATTGTGCTTACTTTGGAGGACCATGGCTGCAGGCAGTTGGCATAGCAACGCACAAGGAAAGCCATTTCCTGGGTAGAGAAAGCTTCCTTTTCTAAATAAAAAAATCCCTCTTAGGAAACAAACGGCATTGCTGCTTCCCGCAGAAAGCAAGACACTGTAGTCTGTCTCTTAACCTGCAAGCCTCACACTCGATGTGGTTCTAGTGATGTAAGTGGGTTTCTCTCCCTCTCCCTCCCTCTCCCCATATACGCTGAAATATTCAGCTCAAACGGTACACACGTTCCTTAAGGCTCGCCCCCTCCTCTACTTAACCATTTCACTCATTAAGGTAGCGATGGACAATTCAGATAAAGTAACAAGCTCTTGCCTGTATTATATCAGCGCTGTAGGTTAAGCAAATCTCAGAGGGATGGAATCCATTGATTGCTGACTCCAAATAATATCACTGAAGACAGGGTGGGAAAACGGAGCAAGGACTTACTTGAACAGCTTTGAACTAAATATGTTTTTTTTTTTCCACCAAGGTGGGGAGAAAGGAATCAATGTGACCTCTACCCCACCCTCAAGTATTATTGTGCCATAGTAAATAAGAATGTCTTAAAAATTTATAAAATGTACGCTTAGCAAGCTTTGTTAAATTTAGAAGATGAAATCTTCACACATACACACACATATGCATGCACACACAGATGCACATATGGTCGTGTCAATAATATCATAATAAACCACCTGGGTTGTTTTTTTTTTTTTTTTTTTTTTTTCCTAAAACAAACTTCTAGAGGTGGAGCTGAAATTAAATGAAGAAATGTTATTCTCCCATGGTCTTAATTTCACCTATACAAACAGGTTTACCTGGGAGGCTGCCATTACAGCTGACGAGGAATAAAGACACTTCCACCAGCTCTCCTAACCAGCTATACTTTTGCATTGAAGAGAGGACAGAAAGCAGTTATGGAAAACATGTCATCTCTTACAGTGGCCTTTGGCACTGTCAGGGCTTCCTACTGGGTCTCTTGTCTATCTGAAGACTGCATCCATCCTGTTCTTTCTTCCTCTCCGTTACAAAAGGCAGTTATTCTTTCCAATGGTGATGGGAGATTCTTCTCCCCGCCTTCTACCCACTTCTTACAGTTCTTCTATTACTCATTATTTAATCGCCACAGACTTGAATATACTGCTCCCAACCAAAGATCTACCCTGTCGACTTCAAACGTTTGTGTTTCTCCTACCTCAAACACAAAATTAAACTAGATTCCTCCTTCGACATAGTTTCCTATGTCTACAGACTTACTCTCTTCCCACACTTCACAACCAAATCTTGCAAGAATTCCTCTTTTCAGGCTTTCCCTGTTTTCCCATTCTATATGTTATGCAGATAAAAGGCTGCTTGGGTCTGGTACAGGGTAATATATGTTTGGGGCATGTTCAACCCCTGTTCCTCCGGTACAGGGTTAGCTACGTGTTTGGGGCATGTTCAACCCCTGTTCCTCCGGTACAGGGTTAGCTACGTGTTTGGGGCATGTTCTACACATGTTCCTCCCAATCCTCATTGTACTGTTTCCAGTTTTTCTTCAGCCAAGTTTCTCTTCACCTCTGCTGCTATCATCCCCTACCAGGAATTATTGTTTGGCCTTCAAAACCAAAAAAACCAACAGTGTGGACTCACTGTGTACACTACACGTTTAACCCGTCTGTCACATTCATTTCTAAGCTCTTTGAAACCAAAGCCTCATCATTTCATATCTATCTTCCATCTTCTGTATTCCTCAAACAGATTAAAATGTGCCATTTTACCAAACCAAAAGACAGAACAAAAAAACCTTATCATCCTGACTTCCAAGATTTACACAATTTGGGCTGGTGAGACAGCGCAGTACGATGTTTACTGCCAAGCCTGGTAACCTGAGTCTGACTCCCAGACCCACATAGTAGGAGAGAACAACTCCTCACACCTCCATCTGGAGCTATGGGACATGCAGGCCAATACACACGTGAAAAATACACGCTTTGTGAAAAGAGTTACATACTCATACCACGCTCACACTCGCTCCAGATCTCTTGGGTTTCTCTTGCTTCCTGGATAGGCAGAGGCCTTTGCAAATGATCTCCTCCACCTAAACTCCCCCCTTTTGCTTCTCACTCCACTTCCAAATACACACCGGTACAATGTCCTCCCAGGGTCATCACACCAGGGTCATCACACCTAGCCCATCTTCATACGGTTGTAACTTTATAGTCTGTCACAATACTATGTAAGCAGTTCCTCTACTTCCCTACACACTCTAACACCATGGTGGCTGCTACCGTGTCTGTAAATGTATGGCTGTACTCAAGCACTGTGCACAACACACTCGCCCACAAGGGTGCTGAACTGATGCATCAAATTTTTATTGAGTGGGAATAGACACTGGCAAGACCATATTTTATCCTTCAGACCACATTCTGTCAAAATTTCAAATAGTGTTCTGAAACAGATATAATTCAAAAGCCAATGGCACCAAAAATAAGTAATTCAACCAAAATCAACACATAAATGCACAAATTGAGTGGTATCTATGGCACCCAACAGGACATGAAGGCCTTCAAAGGAGTGCACACTACAGCAGAGTCAATCTAGAAGACAGTGGGGTACGTGGAATAAGCCAGTTATGAACGAACAAATGCTGTAAGCCACTCAATTCTAGGTTTCTAAGCTAGCCAGATTTTAGGGACAGCCAGGATAGGTGTTTTCCATGTGTGCATGAGGTGTGTGTGTGAGGGGGAGGTTGATTAGTTATTGATTAGTCTGAGTTTGCAAGATGAAAAGGTTCTGAAGGTGAATGGTGGCAATGCTAAATAACAATGGGAATTACTGGACTGTACACTTAATGGTAAACTTATTTGTCACATACATTTATCACAATACAGAAGTGATTGACTCAAGGTCCAAACCATCAAACTCCACATCTGTCATCTAGCCCATGTCCCAATACATCTATATGCCAACAATCCTTCTCAGTGGCCTCATATTGATGATGTGTTGCCCTATAATAGCAAGTTTTCCCACTTACTGTTGCCTCTCTCTGGAAATATGTGTCACTTCTCTCAAGAAGGAAACTAACCTAATCGGGAAACGTGAGAGATGAAGTAAGAAAATCACACATCCCCAGGCACGGAAGCTTCTCTGTACTGAGGCTTGGTGTGACAGCATAGGGTCTGCCTTCAGGCCCACCACATTCACACCAGGACTTAGCACTGACGACTCTGGAAGTGTATCGTCATGCTATCTTACACATTGACACAATTATGTCATGTACTAGTTATGAAATAAAATGAATCAAAGATTAGAAGAATCCTGTAGTACACGTTTATATGTGCAAAGATAAACTATGTGGCCTAGAAGTAAAAAGCCCTAACCTGTGTTCTCTTTATCCCATCTCTTAGCCATCTAGACTTAGTAACATTAAACAGATCTGAAAAACAAGACAAAACAAACCCTTTCTGCTGTGTGGGGAACGGAAAACTTTTAAATTCTAGTTAACATGCTAAAAAAGTAGACTATATAGTTCATGAACCTCCCTAACGTAAAGGCATCCCAGCTAAATGAACTTCTGCTGAGTTCCGTCATGCTTCTTCCTTCTAACATATTTACTATTTCTATTAGTATGAAATTGAGGAAAATAGGGTGTTCTTATCAGTATTTATTACTCATATTTAGAACTTACTTGGTTCTTAATATTAACCATGGTTCACAATTAGCTTCCCAAACAGTTAAGCCCAAAAGATACAAGAAAATTATACAATTAACTTTTGTTAGAAGAGGTCTGTAAGATACAAAGTTAGAAGGCTACAAGGCTACAGAAAGAAGTCTAGTTTTCCTTTAAAAAAAAAAAGTTTATTTATTTATTTATGTATGTGAGTACTATCACTGTACACACACCAGAAGGGGGCATTGGATCCCTTGACTGATGGTGTGAGCCACCATGTGGGAACTGAACTCAGGACCTCTGGAAGAGCAGCCAGTGCTCTTAACTGCTGAGCCATCTCTCCAGCCCAGAAGTCTAGTTTTCAAATACCACTATGCCTGAGTCGTTATGCATTGATTCATTCCCTTTTCTCCTTACTCCAGAGGAAAAGTTACAGAAGTTGGAAATCTAACAGTGAGAACTGAAAAAAGTTATTCTTTGAAAACTGAAAAATTAGAAATTTTGCAAATCCAATTCCTAATATTTTATTGTTCCCCAAACAAGTGACAGTTTAAAATATAAGTTTTGGAGTGGAGGAGATAGTGCAAGAGGACTAGCTGTGAAAGTACGAGGCCATGACTCTGAATCCTAGCATGGCCCTGCCTGGAACCCCAGTCCTTGGGAGTGGAGACCAGGTGATCCCAGGCAACCAGGTGGCTGGTCTGCCTTACTGAAAATGGGAAGTTTCAGCATTAATACTTGTAGAGAAATTTTAATCTGGCAACATGGCTGCTCTGGCAAGGGATCATATCCAAAGACCTTCTAGGTCTATATGATCTGGCTGGAATACAGACACGCCCTGGAATTCAGTATGATGTGGCTGGAATACAAACACACCTTTAATCCCTAACAATGAAGGTAAAATTAGTTTGTAGTGGGAAACAGCGATGTTTTAAAGTGTGGCATCTGACTGAGGGGCAGACAAAGTGATGAATCAGAGAAAGATTTGATGGAATGAGTCAGAGATAGGATATGCCCAGCTCTCACAAGGACAGGAAGAGAGGCTACTTAAGAGGTTCAGAGAGAATTCAATTTGGTTTGGTTTGGTGCAGTTCAGTTCAATGCCGTTGAGTTCAGTGGAATTTCTGTAGTTCTGTTCAGTTCTAGTCAGTTTGTACACTCAGTACAGTGCAGTTCATGGAATTCAGAGGCAGTAGTATTTCCAAGCTGAGCAATTCAGTCAGAAGCCAAGGGAAGCCAATTTGAATCAGTCAGGTTTGGGAGACGTTTGAGCCAGAACAACTGATTATAGGGTTGAACCAACAGATCTCTCCTGATAAACCTTTTCTATCTTAATCCTGTATTTTCACATAATCAATTTCATCCTTGAATATACTTCAGGTTAGTCCTTCACATATCCCACTGGAAGTGCTCACAGAGTTAATCTATAAAATAGTGCTTCCAATTCATTATTAAAAATAACTTAATTATGATATAAAATACAAAAGAAGTAGGCACACTGCCTGACACCTAGAAAATGTTAACAACATATCTCAGTTGAATCTAAATTAGATGCCGTTTAAAAACTCCTGGATGTTATGTCAGAATTATCTAATGGAGTACACATCAAGATGGCATAATACTTGGAGACATACTCTGAAGGAATCTTTACTTAGGTGGTTTCTCTCTTCAATAAATAAAACTTCCTGACAACAAACGATTTACCCTGCATGTGACTCATCATTTAGAAATTAATGTAGTAACCAACGTGTAATTACTATGTTCCACATTCATGCACAGCACTGAAAAGAAAAAGGTTAAAAGATGACAAGGTGTGGAGCAGCAAGAAACAGGAACAAAGCCCGTGAGTCACCAGAAATTCCGACACGGGACTTTCAGAAAGGCACTTATTTGAAAAGTGAGCAGACTTTAATAGCAGATTGAATAGGGCTTACTTCATTTCCTTGAACCTATTTAAAGAAAAGGCCAGACCTCAACCTTGCAGTGTTCAAGGATTCAGAGGTGGAGTCCTTGAGCGCTGACTGAAAATGCCTCTGTGCCCTTCTCAAGAAAGCTTTCACACAGCACTTCCTGCCATAGTTCATAAAGCAACACTCCAAACATAGAGAACTATACCTTCACTGCTAATGTGCTATAATGTAGTCCTCTGTGACTAATACATTTGCATGAAGACAATGGGCTACTAATGCTCCCTGGTTTAATTAACAAACACGGGAAATACTGCACTATGAACTATAGTACAGGTTAGCTGAGGTTCTAGACCATCGGAGGATTTTATTTCTGATAAGGATCCTAGAACTTGATTCATAGTTGTTGTTCACACAAAGCATAAACACCTAAATGATTCCACTTGCGCTTTAAAATTCAAGTGTGAAGTTCCTGCAGCCTTTAACATGAGGAAACAGGCATATATGGTTTGGTAACTATAAACAGAACTCATTTATTCTTTAATAATATTATAGGATTTATACCGTGATAGGTAAAGAGAGTAAGGAAACCCAAAATTCACACAGAAGAACATAAAGATGAGCACTTAGAGAAGGAAAGAGTCAGGGAGGCAGACAGGGCTTCTCTAAAACTGGTGAAGCCAAAAGGTTCCGTATGTGTCAAGCATGATTCCTGGGAACCCTCTGTAATTTCAGGTTCTATCATCAGATATATGGAAGACAGGCTGTTCTGCTGTGATCTGTGCAGAAGGGCTGTGTGAATGACAGCAGCCCATCCCAGGAGAGACAGTATGTAATGCTGTGTTCTAGTGGCAGAAAACACGATAGGTTAGAGCTAGCTTTGAGTAAGAGACAGGGCATGTATCTATTTCTCTCAGCTCTAGGACCCCATCTTGTGCAGACCCATGAAGGCCCTGGACATGCTGCCTCAGTCTCTGTGAACTCCTCTGTGCCTCTGTTGTCTGTGGTTAGGCCTTGTTTGCTCTGTGTTCTCTAGTCCCTCTGGCCACATGCCCAGCAGTAGAGGCCAACACAAAATGAACTCAGTGGCATCTCTGGAGCTTCTTTGTCTCATAATACTGTGTCAGGGCATTTTTTATTTTAACCTTACAGGTCCTTTGTGTATCTATTATGGTTTCTGGTTTTGTGTGTTTAGGGGATTCCTAATCATCTCTATGTGTTTCTCTTGCTTTTTCTTTGACTCTGTTTTCTTCTACTTGCTTGTCTTATCCTGACTTCTTTGGTTTTATTTTATCTTATCTTACTTATTATTCCTTAGATGCCTGTTTGTTTTCTAATGAGAAGCAGAAAGGGTGTTGTCCTAAAGTGGTACTCCATACTAGTAAGTGCTCGTTCCTGTACTGGAAGGAATTAGAAAAGCTAAAGCTGACAGGAAAAAGTGCTTTATGAATGGTCCAAAGAGAGAAAAAAATTGCAACAAAAGAACTCTGAAAGAGCCAAAGTCTATCAATGCATAAAAGTAACTATTTCTGCAGTTTGGACAATTGAATGATGGAATCTATTTCTTTAAAGAATATTTAAATAGTAGGCTTCTAAACTAGTTGAATTATTTGCTGTTTATCTCAAATCAAACCTTAAGATTAAATGGTATAAGAAACCGTACATGTAAATTTTATTTGTAAAATAAATTATCCATGGGCTAAGAAAGGAAAAGCTTCATGTCTGACTCAATGACAAATCATGTACTCTATGCAAGGAACCATGAACACTGGGCATATCACGTCATCTCCCTGGCCTCTGTGATCTCCCAGAGAGGGCAATACTGCCTAGGAGGGTGAACTGAGAGCTTAACTGACAAGCATCTACCAGATCGGTACATCATAAACACTCAGGAAGGGTCACTTCATTCCTTCCAAACTATTCCAAATGGCTCATGCACTAAGGTTTGTCCAAGTCAGCAGTTGTTATACAGATGGCTGGAAACAATAACCTTGTGCTGATTTCCTCCTACAGAACCAATACCACTCCTAAAAGTATTAACGAATGTCAATTCTGCAGGTCTGATCCAAGGATATCACTGTAGAACCCATGAGACTTCATGTTGTAAAAAAGGCATAAAGTATGTGACACAAGATACTGTTTTCGAAGACTTTACTGACTTAAAATTTTTATTTCTTCATATTACTATTCAAACTCAAGGGTTTCGTGGATACTAGCAGACCATCTAACCCTGAACTACCCCTCTGGCCTGGAAATCAAATATTAACCAACAATGCTTTTTATCTCTAAACAACTTAATATTTAGAAATAAGAATTCCAGTACTTTTCAAAATAATTTTTAAAATGACTCAATGGCTTCTGTTTTAAAAGACAATGATGGTGATTTAAATGGAAGCACTAATGGGCGGGCTTCGCCACCAGGAACAGTTGCTCGGGCCCTTCTGTCTTACTACTTAAGAAAATGACCAAAAAGTAATTTAAAATAAATAGAAATGTTTATGTGCTATAGAACATCTAAAGCGTTTTGAAAAATAAACCATCCAATATGACCACATGTTTAAGACAACATTCAGTGTACCCAAATCACACACCTAACCTCCATCTCTCCTAAATATTAAAACAGATCATTTTAACAGCATATAATTATTCATGTATAGAGTTAGCTATACCTTGAAATGAAACTATCCTCTACTACAATGCTGGCATTTTAAGATGAACTAGTTGGTTTCCGGGGGGGGGGGGGGGGGGGGGG